>JAHLSL010000015.1:25905607-26044255 GCA_025920805.1 Petroica traversi
GTGCTGGAGGCGGCGGCTGCCCCGGGGGCGGGACGTGGCCTTTGCGGGCCCTGCTTGTGCGGCCCCGGTCGCCGGTGCTCCCTCAGGGCTCCGGAGTTGTTTGAGGTGTTTGGTGGCAGCGGCAGTGCCCGGTGTGTCCGCGCACAGGGCTGTGTGGGGGCCCATTATTTCACCGAATCAGGGTTGGGAGGGACTTTGGAGACCATCTAGTCCAACCTCCCTGCAGGGTTACCTGGAGCAGGTTACGTTGTTTGGGAATGTCTCCAGAGAGGGAGATTTCACGACTGTAAAGTTCTTCCTCATGTTAAGTCAAACTTACTGTGTTTTAGTTTGCTCCTTGTCCTGACAGTGGGCACCACTGAAAGGAGTGTGGCAGCATCCTCTTGCCACCAATATTTATGTATTTTGAGGACAGCCCTTTTAAGCACCGAGTGCGGAGGACGCTTGGAACGCTGCCCTGTGATACGAAACTTGCACAGCATTCTGTGTCATCTTCAGTTTCTAATTGAGAAATGTGGAACTTAGAGAAATGCCTTTACTTGTTAAGCGCACCAGACTGGTTGGCAAGGTGGGGTTTTCTGGTGAAATGTCTGTTTTAGAAACATAATATTAAGTAATAGCAAACTAAAAAAAAAAAACCAAACCCTTAGTATTACCAGAGTATTGCAGACAAGGCCTCCTGACTGTTAATAATATATCCTATATCCTTTGCTGTCTGCTACACGCACTTTAGTATCCCAAAGCTGAGTATTTGTCTGCTAGGAAACAGAAAAGCAGCAAACTCTTTTTTACTTCTAAGTTGTGACCGTTTTCGCAAGAGTATTTTTTCACTGATCTTAATTTAATTTTTTATAATTGGTCAAAACCCCTGCAATTTTATGTTGAGATATTTATATGTTAAAGTATTTCTTGTTCCATTTTCAGGGGAAACTTTTAAAACAAAGATTTAGAAGACAAGATTCTGCTTGCTGTGGAGGTAAAAGCAACCATTACAGCCGAGATCTTGAAGTGCACTGTAATATCACTACAGTTTCATTTTTAGAACAAACTGAAAACCCTGCTCATTTTGGAAGATTTAAAATAATAGTGGGTGTTTTTTTAAATGGATGTGAGGAAAACTCACATAACTCATATAAGTAAAATGACTTTTGCAGGCCAATGAATTGCTCAATGTTAACACCTGTTGCTTTTAAATTAATGATACTATTCTATTTTTGTAATGAATTTGTGTGAATTAAGGAAAAACATAAGTGCTTGCAATGATCTGGAATGTAATTAATACAAAAATATGTCCTGATTTGATTAACAAAATATATTAAGATATTTCTGAAGTTGAAACTGATTTCTAGTCTTGGAATAGTCACTTTAATCCAAAACAGCATTCAGGGGATTTTTTTTGTGATCTGACAATTACTTTTTCCCATACAGACTCATTTTAATAAAATACTGATATTCATTTTTAATGGCAAAAAATTAAAGCTGGAATAGTACCCCAGATTTTTTCATGTATTTGGTTCTTTTCTGGTTGCAAAAATATTTTCATCATGAGCTGTGGAAAGGATTTTGTGGAAACTCTTAAAAAAATTGGATATCCAAAGTCTGATGAGCTTAATGGAGAAGATTTTGACTGGATGTTTGAGTCATCAGAAGACAAATCATTTCTGGAGTGGTTTTGTGGAAACATAAATGAGCAGCATGTGGTATCTGAAGAAGAACTGCAGGATTTTGATAATCTTCTCAAGCGTGGTAAGCCTGTTTTGGAAGGAGATGCACTGGATGAAATCCTTAAAACTTTGGAGCCCGTGGGTTCAAAGAGCAGTGGCCAAGAGGATGACAGGGAAGAAGAGGAAGAAGTGAAGAAATTAGAGGATGAGCTTCAAACGCTTCAGAAGTTAAAAACCCTTCAAATTCATCGGCATAATAAGCTTCAACTGTTGGTTACTACAAACAGCCACGTGTTACAAACATTCCAAAGCAGAGAGGAAGAAGCACATAAGTATTGGAAAGAAGGACTGGAAGTATTTTCTGCAGCAAATAATAAGCTTGACAATGAACTGCAGTCTCTGATGGCTGCAGTGAAGGAATTTGCCTCTTTCTTCACTGCTTCAAATTCAGAACAAGGGGCGGATGCACATCCAGTGTTTTTTTCCCAACTTTCTTTGGACAAATATTTTTCTGTGGAAGAACAAAGCACTGCAGCACTTATGTCACACATTAAAAAGCGTTTTTTTGAAGGCATGCCTGAATGTGCTGAATATTCACGTGAAGGAAGCTTTCAACTTGAAGATTTAATCAAGCAGGTCACTTTTGATGAGACTAATGAAGTTTGTGAAGAGAGGCAAGAGATAGCCAGGCTCCAGGCAGCGTATATCTGTGGTCAGAACCAGCTCATTCAGCTGCAAGCTGAAGAGGAGGGCTTGAACTCGGCTATCAAGTGTGCAGAGAGCCTGCTGCAGTCCTCGGACAAGGTAAGGCACAAAAGGTGGTGGGAGGTACTGGTGTTTTAAAGAGACAGGTGTGTTCCACTGGATCTAGTGAAAGGAATTGCTGAATAATTGTTATTTCCATTATTTTTATGTAGTGAAATTGCACTTTTATGAAGTTTTAGTCTTGTTCACAAAGCTGCTCTGGAGAAATAGCTTCAGTTTCCATAGTTAGAAATTCTTCAGTGTGTCACAGAGTCTTTAATTCTACTTTCCAGCATTACTACCTTTAAAATCTTAGAACTTATAGTATCTTCCTAGTTTAGTTTAACATTGAATTTTCAAATTAGAACTGGCTCTTTTTATAATAAACAGAATCTTAGCTTTGATTGCAGTTTTATGGTATTAAGGAGCCAATATGATAAATGTGTTCCTGTTTATATTGCGTAGCATAAGCTTAGGAAGTTTTAGTTCATTGACTCTGGAAACTCAAGTATTTGTACCAAATAAATGAATCTGGTAGTTGAAGCCCCAGAAGTCTCTCAACAAGTGAGTGACAGGCAGATGTAGCTAGTGGAATTTGTGAAGAAATCATAATGAAAGGAAAGGTATTTGCTTATGCCAGTCGTGGAATAACTTGAGGCGTTGTGTCAGCTTGTATATTTTCATTTATGGATGACTGGTATATAGGACTTGATTGATTAGGGTAATTTGAAAAAGATTGATTCTGCCAGCAGTGTTGATCATCCAACTGAATATAAAAAATTATGTTTACATGTAAGTTTTCAGTTAGACATGCTTGAAACAAAGGTGCTAGGTAAAATGCAGCTCTTTTATTTTTAACTCAATAAACTGTTTCCTTACCCTCTGATAGAATGAAATTACTTTTTACTGAAATATATTTATTATCAACTTTGTTCATCTGTATTTGCATTGTTTGGTAAAATTCGGTAAAATTGCTTGTGAAATTTTCGTTTAATGTTGTAGATAAATGTAACATAAGGAATGTTTAGGAAGTGGCTTGGCAGGAACCATGAAGAAATTCATAAGTATTTTGTTTTATGCAGGATTTTGGACAACAGGAAAACATTGATGCCAAAATATCTAGTTTAAGTGCTGAAATTTCAAAAATTAAACAAGATATAGCTCAGATAAATAATGAAGAGCTGCTTCCCCTTCTTAAGAAGAATGCTCAACTTTTTACTGCACCAGTGGAGAAAGAATACTTAGATCACCAAATTGCTCGGCAAGACTGCTATGCTGCAATTCAAGATAAAATAGGCAGGCATTTGATAAGACAGAAAACATCATTCGAACTTATTCAGCTGGCCTGTGAAATGGAGATGAAGAAACACCAGGCGTTCAGCTGCCAACTTGAGAATTTGGTAAAATCTCTGAAACAAAGCACTGATGAATTGCAGCAGAGACTACAGGTGATAGCTGAACGAGCTGAGCAGGCAAAGCCAAGGAGCACTATTAGTTCAGAGGATGGTTTGTCTTGCAGGTGAGTATTACAGTCACTATTGAGCTTAAGACTTCCTATGAAATAATACTGGGGAGATGAAGGCTCAGGCAAAGTAAGCCTTGCCTGCTGCAGAGTTCTCAGTTACTTGCTGTAGCCAATTAGAATTTTAAATTTTCAAGAACTGAAGTCTTCAAGATGTGGAACTTGTTTATTCCTTGTCCTTTGAAATTCTTTTCAGGTTTGCCTAAGGAAAAACTGTTCAATTATCAGGTTTTTTAGTATTGCAGAAGATTTCCTAATTAATATCTGTAACATGAAGAATGTTTAAAACCAAGCCTGTCTTATCCAGCACCTCCTGAAAGTGACTCTAGAGGTACAGGTGTTAATAGCAGTGATTTCCCAGCCTGTGTGCATGGCTAAGGCGCAAAAAAACCCCCGTGTGGTAGGAGGGAGGAACGACTCTGTCTGACTGTGAAGTGTTTTTAACTTTTTTTTAATACTTGATTTGCCATCTGGCTTGAGTGTCCTGGCACCCATGTAGGAGTCTGGTTTTTCGCCATCGAAATAAGTAAATCTCCTTGAAGTTCAGATGATACAGTGTAGAAGGTGTGCTGTGCTGCTCTTCCATCAAGATTAAAGCTTTTGATGAGATATATTTTATAATTATAGGTGTGTTACTGTCAAATTTTTTCCTTCTTCTTTAGAATGGTGCTTTAAGTGTTTGTTTTTTTTAATAATTGGTAAGTGATAGCTGAGTATGGTTGGCTCTGGAAGAATTAGCAACATTAATTTTGTTCCTGTTGTGTTTTTGTGTCAACTTGTTACATTTTTGTTCAGGTTTATTATAAAGTCTCCAAATCACTGAATATTTCTGGCTACTTTTTTTTTTTGGTTTTTTTTTCTTTAGAAAGAGGGAAGGGAAGTTGAAAGAGTTAAAAACCTCATATAGTTTGTAAATAGAAGATACTTAAGAGACATTCAGTTACTTCTGAAAGATAGCTCCTGCTCTTAATGAAGCCAGTCTGATTTTCTTAGGGATCAGCTCCTGAAGATTTTGTGATGCAGAGGTGGTAGTAACATTTGGACAAAGCTGTCTGTACTTGTATTAGGCCCATTCCTGATGCAGTGTAGGAGTACAGTTTGCTGTAGTGTGTAATGCTGCCTTTTGCATGACTTGTAACTAATTGAAGAATTTCTTAGCAGTCTCTTCATAGATAGAAAACAGGAAATACTTCAGTAAGCTTGAAAATGTTACAAAGATTGTTTTTATTTCTCATTGGCTGCTGAGGTCTGCTTTCTTTCAGCACTTAAAAAAAATCAGTCTTATTTTGCAGTCCTTGAAGTGTCAGGAAATAGTTGGCAAAAGCGCACTGTCAACTTCTGTTTGCATTCATGGTGTGCTTACTAGCTGTTACTTGGGTGTTTCATTGCTACTAATTTGATATTGAAATATTTTGAATTCCTATTAATCGCTCCTATGTATAGCTAGAATCCTGAAATCAGTGGGAGATACAGCAGTGCAGTGTAAGTGCCCTCAGCAGTGCTTACCTTACTTGTCCTCTGACTTCTCAACACAGACATGTTCTCTTAACTAACTATGATAGAGTGCTTAGGAAACTTAAAAGTGCTTGTGTGTCTAACTTGACTTGTTACAGGCTGTATCAGCTCCTGGAAGGAGGAAGTAAGAAGCAACAATTGTTTAAAACATACAAAAGCCTGGAGCAGATGGCTCAGAAGTTAAAGCAGGACTGTACTACAGTACAAGATCAGCTGGCAGCATCTGCTCAAGAGCAGTCTCTGCTTTTGTCCAACCTTGAAAAGGATGTGGATTCCCTTCATGCTGCTCTCTACTGTGGAACAAATCAGATTCAGCTCCGGAGTCCGGTCAGGCCTTAATGATTTTTTTCTTATTACTACATTGTGTGTCTTGTCCTTTTACTGATAAAAGTATAGAGTGAAGGCTCTAGACACAGAACCTGTCCCCACTCATCAGCAACAAATTTATTAACATAATGATAATTTTTTGGATTTACGTTGTTCTTGGCAAATGTTGGATTTTTGTAAATGCTGGCAGGTATTAATTTTTTGTTTCTGAGCAAACTGTTGCATCTGAATTTCTTTCAAAGGCTGTATTCCTGTAAGCTTGTGGTGTGGGAAATGTGTTGTCTGGATAGGGTGTCACTGGAAAACTCACTGAAGCTGCTTTTCATTTCATATGGGCTTTCTCCCCTGTTACCTCAAAACCTCAATAGTACTGGCTATGGTGGATCATTTGAACAAAATAAGAATACCAGAATTTTGAAGGACAGTTGTAGTAGGAAAATCCTGCTATGTAGCTCTCAGGTGTTATGTTTAGAGCATCTTTTAAATGAGAACAGGGTTTGTTAAATGCACCTTGCTATGGGTTTAAATCATTGTAGATACCTCAAAAATGCATAGAGGGAAATCTTCTGTTACATAATACTTCCTTGGTTAATTACATAAAAATATATTTAGCATTCATCTGTCAAGTGAATTTGCAACATATAGAACAATTTTTATTAAAAAATGAGACTGTAATTGGAACAGTATGTGTTTAGGGATTGCACATTATTAAATCAAACACCTTCCTATTGATTTAATAATGATTCTTAAAATATGACATCTTGTTCCACTGCTACTGTTTCTCAAGAAAAGTAATTCCTTTAATAAGGGAATAATGTGTAAGTAGCTGATGAGTCTGCTTATACTGAACATTCATAAGAATGCCAATTGGGAAAGTTGTAGCTGCTGTTTAATGATATAATAGTAAAATTGATTTGATTTTTTTGTTGTGGTCTTTGTTTGTTTCCTCTCTCTTAAGATGTGACTAGCAGTGAAGACTTTTAATTGATAGAAAATGTTATTCACTCATCTCTTTCTAGGTGAGGGTCAGATTCTTATGGTCTTAACTCATCTGGTCAGCAAGTATATGAAATTACATTTGCATAACCTGATGTGAGTTCTGTTACATGGAGTTAAAAAATTACATAAATTGAATGGAATTCCTTATTATCTTTGTTTCTGGTTTTTTGTGATTACTTTTTGATTACAAATGAGTGGCTTCCCAAAGCAAAATACCTTTTATGTTTCTAGTTTGGCTAATATATTACAATAGAAAAGTAATAATTTTTTGTCTTGTATTTTTTGTTAGGAACTTACTGAGCAGTTTCACCAACTGGAAGTGGATTTAGATGAACTAAATAATCTCGTTAAGGATCTGGTTGCTGATCTGAAGTCAAAGAGAAGCTTTTTAGAGTCCAATAGGCTGCATCAGATGGAAAGAGACTTGTATGTGTATTTTTTCAGAGATGAAGAGCACTTGAAAAAGATGGTGGAGAAGCTTGAGGAGCAATCTCAGGCTAAAGCCAGTGGCCTGGAAGACAAGAATTTCACAACCAGTGGAGTTCTTAATGACTAAACAGCTATGTGCTCTTAGAAAGGAAAACGTTAATGTAAACTTGTCTACAAGTTTATGGAATAATAAGCATTAGCTTGTCAAGGCTGACACTTACCTGTCACTGCAGTGAAGCTTAACTGCCACTGTACCAGCTGGGATTGTGTGCTGCTTCATGGCTTCTGCCTGCCGAGTTCAATCTCAGTTTTGTCAGAACTCTTGGATATGAAATAACTGTTGGTTGTTTGAGAGAATTGTGTTCAGGCTGCTCTTCTGCTGGCCTGTGTGTTCATTTCTGCTGCACACAACATAGCATCAAAAGGAACGTGTCATACCCTCAAGTTAAGTCTTCTTGCATGCTAAGAACTTTTGATTGAACTGCGAAATAAATGTGGAGGAGGCATTCCAGATTTTGGAACATGAATGTAATGTGCTCAGAGTGGAGAGTTCTCAAAGGCAGCAGATATTCCATTATTGTTTCCCTTACAGTTCTCCTAAGAAGACTTCTAACATGTTTTGTTAGAAATGTGTTGGAATATGTACCAGAATCTGTTTTAACACCATCTGTTTTAAGACCATTCCAGTATCTCTTAATTTAACTTATGGCCTATCTTCTTCATTGAAACCATTCTATACTTACACTGGGCTTGTCAATGAAAAAGAATTTTAAATTTACCTTTTGTGCTTGTGAGTTTGCCTTTTAATTTATAATGATAGGCATTTCAATTCAGAGGGCTGATGCTTTCATACTTGTGCTTTCATGTGCATTGTTAGTCTGTTTATCAAATTTTTATATAGTTTCCAAATATACCAATGGAACTAAATAGGCTTTTATAGTATGATAACTTCCAGTCTTTTATATTTTTATGGGATCAGCTGTGCTTGCCTTCAAGCACTGTACATATTGATGAAGGTTAGTATATTAACTTAAATTCAGTAACAGTAGTCTTAAAACTATTTTGATGGCAGACTTTTAACTTTTATGTGATTATAACTTATTTTGAAATGTGTAATTTTTTTTAGCTTACTGGTTGGGTGTCTTTATGTCTGGATTTCATGCTGCTTAATGCTACACTTTGTGTTTATTATTAAATGCCAAACTCTATCAATTCAGTTCAGTGTGGTTAATATTTGTGGTGAATCTCTGTGGGTTTTTCTAGGCCTGTTCTCAGGCATGGTGTCTTGTTTCTGTTTAGTCTCATGGGTTCTCATTTTGATCTGCCCCCGGGGCTGTGACTGCTGCTTCCCAGCCTGAGGAGTTAGGGAGCACTTTAACCCTGTGTAGGAAAGAAGTGTTGCTCTTCATCACCGAAGTTAGGAGGAGTTGCGTGCAGGGAAGGAGCCATTCCACCTCTCTCCCTTTCCTTCACATGCTTACTAATTAGAGCTAGATAGATATAGCCAGTGCTAATGCATGTGATGGATGTTCCTCTTTGAATGGGATGCAAATGTTTGCACGTGCAAGTATTGAAGGTTGCAATGTACCTGTGGTCTTGAGCCAAGAAAAATATTTCCATGTAGGCAGGTTGCTCATGGTTAAGTCTGACAGTCTGCTCTTGCATGGATCTAGTGGGAGACCAGACTAACAGGACTCCAGTTACCTTCCTGTATAGGAATAATTGAGTAAACAGCGGGTTTTGGTAGAGTGATTGATTAACTTAGATCCTTTAAGTATTTTTAAAAATATTGGATATTTCTCTTGTGTTCGTGTCAAATTTTACATGTTCTTTGGTCTTACTGTAAAACAGGAAGTCATCAGTGTGGACACCATTACTTGTGGTTCTTCGATGTGTGTTGCAGCTAGGGATTCTCCAAGTGTTTTGGAGGTATTACAGAATATGGACAAGTCAGCTGGAAAACCAGCTCCTTTTCAGAAAAGGATAACATTTAGTACAACAGTAGCTGGGGTCAGAGCTTGTAGAGACTGTCGTTGTTTCTGATCAGTTTCTTAAATTGACAAGCAATAGGAGCTATTTTAAAGTTACCAATATATAGCAATATTTGAGTGGATCAATTACACAAGATTTAAGAAAGTAGAGGTCTTTTATCATAAGTATTTTCTGAAACAGCACATAACTAACGGCCCTTTATTGTGCTAGTAATGCTTGTTTAATCTTGTGTTGGGTTAATTTTGGCAGTTAATTGAAAGTTAATTGTGTTTTTCCTGATAAAATCCAAGCGCTAGTAACAGTAAATATATGCAAGTGCTAGATACAGACTAGTTTAAAGATGCTGGGAATGGAAAAGTATCTCAGACACACATACTTCTTGTTTTATTTGTCAGATTTATTTTTTAGTACAAGTTAGCTATACTTAGGACTGCTGATTTTTTTTTTTTAATCAGTGTATTAAAACACTTTTTCAAGTAAGTTAGTTTTTATAAGTGATTACATATTTATTTCCAATACAGTACTGATAGGCATGTCTGGGAGAAAATGTAATTTTCTATTGAGAATGAATGGCTGAACATGTTCACTATATTTTGTCTTTAATTTCAACAGAATATAAGTGAGGATTACTCATGGCCCTGATTAATTCATAATTTGTGTATTCTGTGTTTAGGTTTAATCTTAAAAATGGAGCAGTACATAGGATATGAGATTTCTAAAGTGCCTTTGTCTGATACTGCTCAGAGGATTATGACAGCTTTGCAGTCTATTCATATAGAGGCTCAGACTAACAGAGAAAATAACCAGAGTGAGTAAATCTTAGACTATTTGTGTTTTTCAGTTGAAAAATTGAAACGCAAACAATATCAAACTTCCTAGTCCTTGTTTTTAAATAGTGGAAAAGAAGAAAAAAAGATGGGAGTTTAGCTCTACACATTTAGAAAAGAAATTAAACTGTAACTGTGATATTTGCTGGGAATTTTACAATTAAATAATGTTATGTGTGCACAAGAAATGGTACCACCCGTTTAATTTTTTCTCTTTCTGTTCCTGCTGTGTGATAGAGAATTACATGGGTATTTCAAATTGTTACTTAAGTAATACAATGTAATAAATTAGATGCATACATGAACTGGACTCTGCACTCAATATTTAAAGATCTCTGGAGTACTTGGAACTTAACAGGCAACCTGGGAACTCTCCAGACTCGTGACTGTCCTTAAAATACATCTTCATTAAGGGTGTACTCTTTGTGAAATTCCATGGGGAAGAGTGAACAGAAGTCCCATTGAAAGAACAAATTAGGTAATGTTAGAAGTGCCTCAGCAGATCTTGAACATTGTGGTTATTAGGGAGGTCTTGCAAGGTGCAGGTTTTATTCTCAGTTCTGTGCAAGTCACAGTCTGTCTTGTGACTCTGGAAAGAAGTAGATAGAACGTTTTTAGTTTCAGTTGTCTGTTTTCTCCTGAGAGCTAGATTCTGGAATATTATCTGATCAATGGGCTTTAAATCTAACATTTATTCCTGTGTACATTGTGGTTTTGCAGCCTCTTTCTATAGTGATTATAGTTCAGACTCCTCTTTCAGTAATATATTAGATAAGTGGAGCCTGGAGGTGTAGCAGTGACAAAGGAAGTAGTTAATCACTATGTAAATTAGTAATACACATTTAAACAACTATGAGATTACTTAATTTTAAAATGTTACATTGTACATGGTACATCTGGAACCAAAATCCAGATGATTTTAAAGAAAATTCGATCTCTTCTTAGTCTCAGTTTGATATTTTATTTCTTTTGACACCTTGTCAGGGCCTGTACATATATATTTATATGTATATATGTGTATACATACAGCCTTAGTTTGAGTCTGTAAAAAAGAAGTTTGCCTCCCTTAAAAAATCAAAACCAGCTCCAAACCTCTGATGTTCGTTGCTGTGTTTCAGACAGTATTGAACTGTATTTTATAGACAGATTTTTAATTCTACTTAATGGAAAAAAAGTTTGTCTTTAGAAGGTAACTATTGAGCTCAAATAGAACAAATATCTGCAATGTTGAGCTAGTTGGTGAAATTCTGTGGTTATCCTGGCAGTGGAGCTCTAATGTTTCCATCAAGCCTTGAGGAGCTGGAAGGCAAGGGTTGGTTTCTGCTGCCACCTGGTGATACTTTGTCATAATTCAGAAACTGGAAGTTGCAATTCTGTTGAATACCTCTCATACTGATTGAGTGCTGGAGGAGAGAAATATAATCCTCATCATCTTCTCTGGGGGTAGATTTGTCAAGAAAAAGTGTCTAGCTTTTAATTAAAAGCACCGAATGTAAATTTGATTTATTATCTTATTGTTGTAGAAAGTGTTGAGAAAACCAAAGATCAAATGTTTGAAGCTACAGATGCAGCTGTGCCATATTGGCTGTTCTAATAGCTTGGGTAATAAGTGTGAGCTGGAGCTAAATGTCTGATTATATACTGACACCGACATGTAGAAATAAGCTTAGCTTATCCTGTAGACAAAGGTCTTGATTTGCCTAGGCAAGCCCTTTTAAAACAGTTCTAGGAAATAGAAATAGATCACCTTATGCTTTGTTTGACATTGGTCAACATCACTGTTGCAGAAAGTGTCTTGCTGCTGGTAAGGCAAATTCAAAGCTGACAAGCAGCAGTTCAGTGTTGTACTCAGTATGGGGGGACAAAATACTTTGCTCTTGAGGTGTCTTTTGGCTGGGCAATAAAATAAATGAGAGAGAAAGGAATCCTAACTATTTGCAAACTCTGGAGAGACCTGCACTTCAGGGGAGTTCTCTTTTCCCCTGTTCCTCTTTCTGTACCCACTGAGATTGATGCTGGCCTGTTACCCTTGGCTGCCCCATTCCAGTCTTCACTTGCTTCTCCTCTACTTGGGACTTCTGGACAAGGCAGAAAAGAAATGCGTGTCTGATGGTGTCACTTGCCATGGTGTGAGTCTTGAGGTGACTCCTTGCAACTGCAGCATCTGAGCTTTCAGAGCTGTGGGCTGAAGGTCTCTGTCAGTTCAGTGGGGGCCCAGACTCACAGCTGTGCTGAGCTCTGTGTCAAACCCAGCACTAGTGGCTGGCCTGCTCATGGGACTGGTGACACCTTATCTTCCTGTCAGTTTGTCTGAATTTTTCTTGCTCTCTCTTAGCTGGTCTTAAAATCCCTGTTCTATTGGAAGATGAGCAATGTGAAAAAATTATCTCCTGCAGTTAACACATGATCAGTTTGTAAAATGCTAAACTCAAATACAAATAATTCTTTATAGAACAAAGTTTTTGTGGAATACTGCTGCTGAACTCCAAGAAAACAGTTAAGCTGTGTAAAGTTTCTGCAGTTTGGAATTTTTTTTTTCCTTTATGTTTATGCCACAAACTTCACTGTAACCAAAATGAGCTGTGTTTTCTTGAAAGAGGGACATAAGTATGTTTATGGAATTACAGTAATGCTTCCTCTGAATACCATGGAAAAGGTTTTTCTGCTTAGTGAATTTTAAGTAATTTTTTCTTAATGATGACAGAGCAGTCTTTTGTATATGCACATTTTGGAACCTGCAGGGCCCTTTTAAGCATGAATACTAACTTGCTACTAACTTGATAAAATGGCTGTTGAGGGAAATTTTTTTACAATTCTTTTAGGTTTGGTAAAAGTGCCAGTAATACAACCCTGTATGAAACCTAAGTTATATGGGCTGCTTGCAGATTCATTTGTATTGTAAATTGTTTCTTTTTTTTTAAAGGTATAGAGAAGACAAAGGAAAATAAACTAGGTGGTAAGGATGCACATCTGAAAAATGAAAAGGCAAGTGTTTTGTGAGATTGAAAACCACTAAAAGTGATCTTTTTATAGCAGATCTGAAGTTAGATTGGTTCTTTTATAACGAGTTTTATCACAATATCTTTTATATATATCATAATTGATATACATATAGTTGAGGTAACTTCCTCTGTCTTATTTTATACTTGGCCTATATTTACCTATGACAGTCTAGGCCCAGCTTCTGTTCCGTATTCACTGGAAGTTGGTCTTTTATGAGAGACTGATCAGAAATGAGGTTGCACATTCAGACACCAGGGTTCTTGTCACTGAACAATCATAAAGTGAGCTGATTCATATGAAAAGTTACTTTGTATTTGGAAGCTTAATTTTGGGTTTAATCATCTTTGTGGATTTGATTTGACATGAGTGCCAGTGCAAGAAAGGGAGCAGGTAACTGTGGCAGCCCCAGCTCAGGCTGTGATTGTAAAAATCCATTGAGTACCTCGATGAGTTGCAAATGCTGCAGCTAATCCCAGCTGCAAATTTCACAGCCTTCTTTAATCTGACTCTGGTGCATGTTGCATACTTCAGTTCCATTCAGGTTGCTCAAATGCAGAAAACCGATGCCTTGTGTGAAGTGGGATATTTTCCTCCAAATTACACTGGCTCACAGGTGTCCATGCAGCTGTGGGTGCAATTGGATAGTACTGAAACCCCTTTTTGTAAGCATGAGACACTAATTTTGACTCACTGCATCTAATGAGATCTTCCTACATTGACATAAATTATGAAACTACATCCTGGGAGTCATTTTCTCTACTTCCAGCCATGTCATTATTTCAGTTCTTCACTGAAGCTGCTGTTTCTCTCTGTGGTTAATTGTAGTTCCAGCTGTAGTATTCTGACTTGATAATTAAATTGCTTTCTTCTTATTTTTTGAACTTTTAAGAGAGAATTGCTTATTCCAGGTTCTATAATTAGTAGTGTGTCCTAATTTAAATTCTGCTATCTTAAATGATAAAACTATTTACAGTTTGACTGGAGAATACACTTGAGTGAATTAGTTGTCTTTCTATGGCTCTTAAACATTTGACCCTTCTGTGATATGATTTTTCCCCTTCTGATAACTTTATAGTGCCCCCCTTTTGATTAGCATTGCATAAATCCAATTAATTTCTCTTCATTCAGGGCAGTCACTATTCATTTTGGTAGCAGCAGAAGCTTAATTAGCTTTCTTTTTCTGTTTACTTAGAACCTTGTAATTGTACTTTTGCTGTAGAGCTGATCCTGTGAAGTATGATCTAAAGCAGTCTTAAGCCTTTTTCATCTCTTCACTCCATAGCTCTAAGGTTTAGGAATACAGGAGCTGGGTTGAGGAATTTTGTGAAACCATAAAAAAGCCCCAAACCTACTGGCATTGTCATTCTGGCTTGCACAATCTATACAGCTGGGATGGAGGTGGACAGGAACCTTCAATCAGTGAAAACTGTCATCTTGGGGGCTGGAGGGAGCCCTGCACAGCAGGACTTGGTGGTTCTTTTGAAGTGAGGAGGTCTCTGTTTTGCAGTGGTAATGACAGCAGATGAACTGAGTGACACTGGGCTAGAAGAGAAGAAATATGGTAATTGAGAGACTTCAGTTACCTTCCAGTGGAGTTGATGAATGTTAAGCTTATGCATGATGCTTCAAAAATTAGGAGACAACTGCTTTGTGTAATGGTTGGAGAATTCACAAGAGAAATTGGTTTTTATTTGATTCTGTGTGAGATCAGGTCCAAAATCTTCCTGCAGACAGGTGCTCTTAACAGGGACTATAATCCTTTGGAGGCATTGAAAGATAGGTAAGACAGTAATGCTTAATTTTCAGAAAGAAAATGATATAAAATTGAAGAAACTTTTAAAAGAAATTGTAGAAAGAGTTGGCCTCCAAACCCAGAACATCTGTAGGTAATATAGAGATTTATTCAAAACAGAATATTAAAGATTTAAAATGAATACTGAATTCTGTCTGGAAAAAGTAGAATGGCTAAGAGGCAGTATGAAGGACACTACTAAAAATGTCATCATGCAAAAATGTGAATGTAGCAGAATTTGTATTATTTTGGCAAATCCATGACATATACTTGCCTTATTTCACTAAGATAAATGAAATATACAATAGTAAAGTTCAAATGAACTTTGAGGAACAGCTTTCATCACTAATGCGTAATTTTTTCAAATGCCTCAGGAGTAGAAAACTAGCCAGATTCTCTAAGGCCTCATGGTGACTGAGGCATAAAAAGTATTGAGGGAAGATGCTAATCTGTGTATCTGTGAATAGTTAAACACACATTTACCTTGGGGAATCTTGGAAAGGTCATTGATTGCCATTCCAGAGTCCTTGTTCATGATATCAAGGCAGAGGATCTATTTCAGCTGAGGAATTTGTAGAAGAAACTGGCAAAATAAGATAGTACTAGGACGTGTAGCATACCATGGATATTTCTGAAGGAAATAAGGATGAAGGAGTTGAATTCAAGCACTACCATGTGGCATCTTGCTCAATGCTGTTTAGTAGCATGCTGCTGTAAAGGGATCCAGGGACTATCTGGAGTAGGAAAACTGTTCTGGTTATAGTGGATAAAACAGAACATTTTTAGTGTTGGACTAATACTAGATTTTTAAAAAGTGATTGTGGATATAAACAGTATATATGAACAAAATAATTTCTCCCAATAAGTACTTGAATTTTGGTTTCTGTAATGTGGTTCCCCTAAACTGGTTCTGTTGTGTTAGTATCAACAGTTTTTAATAGAATTTTGCTTTCTTGAAAGCTTAGCTAAATTAACTTAGTGCAAGTTTCTCCTAATAAGTAAAATAATTGGTATTCTAAATAATTTCTGATTTTCCCAGGAGGTTTGTGATTCCAGAATTGCCATATTAAAAGCAACTGCTAGCCCTGAAAAAAGAGCTGCTGGTCAGATAGTCAGGACAGTGCATACGGATGAAATGCTTGGCTGTCAGAATACTAAAATAGTAAACTGTTACCAGGATTCAGGTTTGCCAAAATGGGGATATCAAGAAAGAATTCTTTCGGTAGAAGCAAAAAACCTGAAGAATGGGGAGAAGAAAATAGTTATTCCTTTTAAAAGAAAGCAAAATGTGTCTACACCTTGTTCAGAGAAAATAAGAAGATTGCAGGTAAATACCTACATGTCCTCACATGAAAGAAGATACAGCTGTACTCCTGGACAAATAAAGTCTTCTGAAAAGTATCCTTGTGATATCAGCAGTTTAGGATGTGAAGAAAAAAGGGAACTGCTTGCAACTATAGAACAGGCAGTGGCTTTTGTAACTACTATGATATTTCAAGATGGTTCTTCACAGCTCAGCTCAGAGCAGGTTAGTGAAGGATGGGTTTTGTTTAGAGTCAGTTCTGTAGAACTATTTGAATGTGCATGTGACTTTCATTGTGTATGACATACCAAAATGTACATTTAGATTACATTTTATTTTAAACTACCAAGTAAAACTTAAAGAAAATGAAACCATTAGGATTTTTGTTTCAAGGCTGAAACACTTGCATGTTCTTTTACTCTGTCAATGGTGTATGCAGTAACTGTAGTGGACATAAAGGTTTCATGTTGTAAAATATTTGGGAATTTTTCTTCA
Organism: Petroica traversi; assembly: GCA_025920805.1. Classification (NCBI taxonomy): domain Eukaryota; kingdom Metazoa; phylum Chordata; class Aves; order Passeriformes; family Petroicidae; genus Petroica; species Petroica traversi. The sequence goes on from JAHLSL010000015.1 coordinate 25,922,220, forward strand.
TAGGACTGCACAAAATCTGTCAGAGGAAACACTATTGTAATTATGCTTAACAGGCCTCTACCTCATCAGTAAAAGGAGTTGTTGTGCTGGTGAAGAATCAGACTGATCAGCCTTGTCCTCCCAGTCGCACTTCAACTGGCTGTACTTGGAATGCTGCTAATGAAAATGATAAATTAATTTATTTAAAAGCCCAACAGTCATCTCTCTGGGAGCAAGAACAGGCTCACAAGAAATTTTCTTGGTGAGAGTATGTAGGAAAAAGTACTGTTTTGCTTTCAGCAGTAACAATATTGGTTACTTAGCACAGGCCTATCCTCCGTACATGTCAGGCTCATTGAATTTCATGTTGGTGGTATTAGCTCTGTGTCAAGTCTGGGCTAACATAAACTCAATAAGAATAGACTGTTCCTTTGGGCTCAGCATATCACTGGCTGCAGCCCTTGCAGAATTAGTTTAGGATTCTGGCAGGGGCTGTTTACATTCACCTGGAAATTCTTTATGCGCAGTTAAAGCTGGATGTCATCAAAGAGTATGTTTTGTCCAGGCTTATCTTGTATTTCATTTCCATTTTTTGAACTGCATTTCTTAGCTAGTGCATTTTTGATGGATATTATTGTGATAAGCACCCTTTCTGAACCTTTTAAATACTTTAAATGTTTTTAGCACAGGGTTTTTTAATGGCTTTTGACATTCCAATAGAATTCTTACTAATATTCAATAATAATACAATATCATTTTTCAACTAAAAATTTTATGTATATACCTAATACTAGGACTAAATTTTATTAAAAAGTTGGTCTATGTTTTAAACTTCCAGTTATTATAACCAGAGTCCATTTTTTATTCCTATTAACTTGGAAATCATATCCCATAAAGGGAGAAATGAGAACTGAATCGGATTCTTAGATATAATACTCTAGCATGTTAAAACTTCATCAGAGTATTTAATGACTTTTAGTAATAGCCATCTTACTGTAAACTGCTGAATTTGGATTATTAAATTACAAAACATTAATTTCATGATGTGGGACTTGGTTGTTAGTTGCATGTCTTCCACTGCTTCACTGTGGCTTGAAACAAGTCGTGACTTTGCTGACCTGTACTTCTCCAGCTGTAATATTGGGGTTACATGACAGGCAGCTTAAAAACATGTCAGCTTGAATATACGTTGTTGTGAACTGAGAATAACATATCAGTAAAGTGTGTACATATGAACAATAAAAATTCAATAATAAGTTGAATAAGAATATTAACATTTAGATGAAATCTATGGGTAATTTTTTATTGTAAGAATAGTGCAGTTCTTTAAGAATGGATCTATAATGCATACAGCAATATCTTGTGATCCATGTGATTTCTAATATGTACAAATCTTTGGGATTGTGGTCTCATACCATCAAAAATGCTTTATAAAAATGATTATTTTTCTATGTTGCCCAAAATAGAACTTATTTTTAAAAACAACACACAGAGTTAGTCAATATATATCATATATTTGGTTATATTTATTTAAAATACCATGTATGAGGGAATTGCAGACATTTTCAAGAGGTATGGAAATACACGATGAAGATGAAGCATTTTGGATTTAAACAGCTTATTAGCCCAGGGCAGTTATGACAATTTAGATTGTCTAGTAACTTTTAAATCAGTGTTTTACAATGCTACATCAGTTTAGCCTCTGTGATCTTATTTAGGTATATTGAAGCACTCCAGGGATGCCAGTTGGTGTTTTGGATTAAGGTTGCACTTTAAGAGTTAAACAAGGATTTGTTTTCTTTAAGTATATGTGATAGAACATATCTGCTAGGATGTTTTAATTTCTTATAGAACATAGCTTTGAATATTATTGAATTGAGAAATTAGTATTCAAATACAGTATTATGTTCTTATAGGATTAAGGAAATGTCTTGGTTTAACTGCTTAATATTAGGTGCTAATTAAAGGAACAAAGTAGAGTAACTAAATCTAGGAGCAGTAGAGTGTGTTAACGAACTACTTCTGTGCAGGCAAGTGTTGTTTCAAATGCTACAGTGCAAAGTTCCAATAATTTGCTTCAATGCAAAAGATTTCCTGAGGACTCTACTTCAAGTTTATGGTAATGAAATCAGCTGGAAACAAGGCAAGTACTGAATCTGTGATCCCATCCGATGTTCTCGGTGCCTTTGGTGTTTCTGTTAAAATCACTAAGTGTAGAGATAACCAAGTTGGTGGCTAAGTAATGCATTGAAAAACAGAGTTTACTACTATGAAAAAGAACGCTGTTCTTGGCAGAGGTTGTGACCACAGGCTTATCATGTCAAGATTATGTATTTCTTCTCAGAGTAGGAATCAAATCATTGAGTAGTTTAAAGATCGCTTAAGTGGAAACAAAAGCTCTCAACGCAGTCCTGACTATAGCTGAAAAGGTCAAACTACTTCATGTTTCCTATTCCCTAGAAAAAAACTTCCTTAGCTCAAAGGCAAGGCTAAAATAAATCCCAGAGATGCTCATAGTTGCCAGAATTAAGAGTCACTTGAATGGGCCCATAATCTTTTGGTAGGAACAAGTAAGACTCTTCTCTGTGGATTTAAAAGCAACTAAAAACAACAGGCATAAGATGTAAATATGATGTCTGTTTTTTGGGGGGGGTTTTCTTGTACCATATATCAAATTACTGCTGAGTGAGTTACAAAAGTACACATGACATTTTAGGAAGGGCTCCCTCTATGGAGAATCACCTGCTTGTGTTCAGCACCTGAAAAGTTTCAGTAAATCACAGTGAACTGATGAGGATTTGAAATCTGGTGTGAAGATCTGTACAAAAACCAGCACTGGGAATGGGGAAGTAGGGAAAAGAAATGCCATAATGAGACTGGCAATAATGACAGGTTTATAACTTGTACACACAGCAAATATTAGGTTATGTCCTCTCTGATCCATGGGATTTGAATCTTAAGTTTCTAGTAACCAAAAGAATTCTTGTCTAGGCTTTTAGACTTCAAAACTCGATGCTTCCTCATACATTATTTCTGCTATGAAAAAACAAACAAACAAAGCTCCAACAAAACAAACAAAGCCCTAGTAGTCCTGTAGCTATAACTTGCATTATGGACATGAAAATTTGCTTCCAGGTAACTGAGTCTGCAAGGTTGTGTAGCCTGGACTTCTCTCTAAATGTACCTGTAGATCATCATTTGAACGAACTTAGGGGTCACTGAAGAGGATACTTAGGTTTATCTTTGAATATATCACAAAGCAGTCTAGTTTTTAGTTTCTCCTGTTCTTTGTAGAACTGCAGGATGCATGTTGAGATCGTAGTTCAAAGGGAAGTGAAACAGCACTGGGCCCATCCTATCCATCCATGTGAACATGAGAGTGCAGTGTAAGCACATACAATGCTATAGGACAAAAGGTTCTCAGTTTCCCAAACAATGCCGTGTGCACACATGTGTGAATTCATATATTTTAACTGTCTTGGTCTGATTGCTAGGAAGTAAATCTCTCCCTGATCCCCAATAGCAATTTTGTGGATATCAGTGAAGTTAACAACAATTAAAAACTGTACTGGAGGAAGACTCTTACAAGAAAAACTTCTGCTTGAAGTTTTCACTTCTAAGAAAGGGAGGTTTTTACAGTTAATCTAAGGAGCCAAAGGTTTACTTATACTTGAAAACTTGAAAAAATCAACCAAGAAAGTTGACCCCAACCTCACAAAATAAGCAATACTGAACTTCCGCCTGTGTAATCATTTTGATCATGTGTTAGAGCTGCAAATTCAATGTTTCATATTTTTGTAGAGTAAATACTTGTCCTCTTATGATGCATGCAGGAAAGATGGGCAAAACATTAGAGCTATTTTTCAGTATGAAAGGTAATTGAAGTATTTTGAATGTCTTTTTTTTTGTAGTTGCTGATAGTGTGGTGTTAGATCCAAGGATTGCAGCATGGCTGATAAACCCTAGTGACACAGTTCCTTCCTTTGAGTGTTTAATTCAGAGATATTTTGAAAAGCCTTCTTCAAAGGGAACGGAAAATACAGATACAGTCACTTTGAGAAATGTATCTGTAAGTAGTTTGTTTTCAATTGTTTGAAGTTGGGTTAAAAAGGGAAGCAAATTATTATAGAATTGCTTTTGCTTGGAAAATATTGCAAAAGAAGATAGCTAATATTTTCTAATGGAAGAAAATGATTCTGTTAATGCTACATGTTGGAAATCTAAAGAAAGGGAGGTTTCACTGCATTCTACCAAGATGGGAGCTCATTCTTCAGGTACAGCCATAAAATTTTCCATCAAAACTGTGGAGTTCAGTAACAACATTAATTCATATATAATTTTATACTTTTTTTGTTCACCTTCCTGTGAAATGATTTCCACCTCTCATGTCCAAAATGCCTAATGCTGAGTCCTCCAATTCCTGTGGACTTGTAGCCTGTATTTAGTTAAGTATTATTAAAAATTTTGCTAAATTTCACAGTTGGTAAAGATACCACATCATAAGCTGAGACACAGCAGGGAGTCAAATGTGAACCTTCAAGCATTTCTATGAAAAAATCTGTGAATTTTAATTATCATTGTGAAAGAATGCTTGATGAACTTCTTGCGATATTATCCCCTGCACTATGGGAATTTCTTCCTATACCCTATCAAATGTCTTCCTGTGTTCCTATTGAAATGTATTTCCTGAATGTTATAAAATATTTGTATCTGTTTTGGGCCATGGTGATCTACTCAGAGCGTTCAGAGGTTGTTAGAAGGATAAGAAGATGTAGAGCAACCTAAACAATGGGTTTTTTGATGCCATTCACTTTTCAGAGGCCTTGCTCATTCAGACCAAGTATTGCACCATGGTTATAGGACTTGTAGGATACAAACCCACAGACACCAAGTGGTCTTAGAGCATGGACAGAAGTTGGTTGTATTGGCACCTTCCCATCAATGTAGACATCTCTGAGAAAACCAGAGACAGTTTACTTGAAAGCACTGGCTGTAAACTGCAGTTATTCAGAAGCGCCTTCATGAATTAAGTTATTAGTGCAGGGAATAGACAAGCAAACAGCCAGAAGTTACCTATGGTTATTTCTATATGTGATGGCCCTGCTGTGAGTCAGCATCCCTAATCTTGTCTCTTCCCTTAGCTTGACTCAGTCTTTTGTTCTACAGATATCTCATCTGTTCTTAGTTATTTTTCAACTTCGTCATCCTGATTCCCAGCTCTGAGTTAAATATTGAAATTTTATTTCCTTCCTGTCCCACTTCAGGTCTAGTTTGCTTCCTTGCCCCAGTCATCTCCAATGTCTTTATGCTGACTTGTTCACTCAGTTCCCAGTTAATGCCTCCTGTAACATCCTGTGATTATTTCCTCCCTGTTCCTCATTCCTTAATTTGTCACCTGCACTCTCACACTTCCTTTTTGGCTCTTCTCTCTGCTCAGTGAGTCCCAGTTCTTCCTGTGTCTCCTGGCTCTTTGCCAGGTTTATCTCCTCAGTCTTCTTGCTCTGTTTTTACTGGTAGATTCCTAGCAGTTGTCTATATTGCCAGGGGGATCTGTGGTAAGTGAGAAATCATCTTGTGCCTCAGTACTTCAGTGAAGCTCCCTGTCTTGTGCTAGTCTTGTCCACCCACCACAGTACTTGGAATGACTGCTGTTTTTTTCCGTACCCCACAACTCACCCACACACCTCTAGCAGCAAGATGTGCTGCTTGCTGCTTGTCTGTATATTTGGTGCTGGGCCAGAGTGGTCATGGTCCATATTCCCTGAAACATTTGCTGGAACAGGTGCTAAACATTATGCTGGTCATGTCATCACAGCATTTACTGTGAGCATTTACGGTGAGGAATCTTGGTGGCAGTTGGAGCCTGTCACTGGGCTCTCTTCCACCTCCAGAAACAGATCAAGCAAATTGTATTTCACAGACAGCTCATTTGTTCCAGAACAAGTTGGTGTGGACAAGGGTTCTTGGAGTCAGGTTGGTGACTTTTCACTGCAGTATGGACCAGAACGTTTTAGAACAAGCATCATCACCAGTGACTCTGTATATTTCAGCTTTGAAGAGAGCCCCCTGCATCCTACCTTCCAGGACCTGCTGTTTCTCAGTCTTTATTAAATTTATTTTTAACCATCATGTTCTTGGAGCTAGCAGTCATTCTCAGTATTTGTATACATTTCAAAATGGTATTCTGGCCAATTGAAGGAAGTGACTTGATGCTGTGTGGAACACCTCTGGAACAGAAGGGAAGGAAGTCCACAGTTCTGGCACAAAAGTGGCAGTATCTATATGAGAAAAAGGATACAAGGAATCTTTCCTCATTCTGCAAGTAGTAAGGGAACTCCTACTTCAATGTCAAAGGCAGTTTGTTGATAATCTATTTCTCTGTACTTGGTGCAAAATGTAAATAAAGGAACAGGCAGAATCTGGAATGTTCAAAATCTAGTGCTGTGTTAATGATTTGGGTTTGACAGAGATCTAAGAACATTTTAGAAATGTCAACAGAAGGCATACATAAAAACACATTTTTAGAGTTTATACCTTTTAAAAAAGATAATATTCTAAATATTTTATTGTTAGCAATAAAGTTATTGATTAATTTTTGATTTATTTATATCAGTATCAAAACTTAGGCGTGAACTTGGAGAAGCTTTATAACATAATGATGGACCTAACTCATGGCTTAAAGGTAAGACAAAAAGAGTTTGCTCAGGAATAACCATGTAAGTATTGAATTAAAGAGTTAATGGTGTATTTCTCATGCAAATTAGAATTATGAAATACTTCAGTTTTTAGTAGTTTACATTGGGAGTCAACATTTAAAATAAATTACCCATCAAATTTGCCATTTTTTTCTAGAAGGAGGTGGTGTCAAGGTTAATCTTCAGGGGAAACTTTTCCTCTGCTACTAAATGAAGATTCTGAGAACAGGAAGGGTTCAGAATACTAACTTTTCTTTTAGTATTTTAAATCTATATGTTACTGTCTAAAAAGTGTCAAGAGGTAGAACCTAGTATAACTATTTTTTTCTATGTATTCCTTGCTTGTGAAAATTCTCAGCATATATTTTGTTTTAAATTGTGTTAACCAAGCACTGGTCACACACTGGGACAGGCTTCCCAGTGGTGCTTGATGGCCCAGGCCTGTCAGTGTTTCAGAGGCATTTGGACAGTGCCCTTAATAATATACTTTAAATTTTAGTCAGCCCTAAACTGACCAGGCAGTGGGACTAGATAATTATTGTAGGTCCCTTCCAAGTGAACTATTTTATTCTATTTTACCCCTTATTGCAGTTCAGAATGCATCTCAAGAAGTGTGTTGTGGGGTGTGTGTTTGTTTTTCTGCCTGTGATCATGTATCTGGAAAAGTGCCAGAATTTGGGGATATGCCGAGGTTTTGGTGGAAGGGACATCATGGATTCCTAGGGATTTTCTTGAAGTCACTGGTAGCAGGGGTGCCAGAATGGCTTAGACCATATAGGTGATGGAGCCATATTAACGTGGATATCCAAGTGGCCCAGCAGGGAAACACCAAAGGCACAGAAACACTGAGATCCAGCCTACAAGAGCTTCAGTGGTTAGAAAAAACCCAGACTTTCTGTAAGTAATTTGGGGATATAACCCTTTCAAGTCTTACTTTCTTCCTAATGAAAACTAAGTTATGAATTATGAATGGTTACTTAATTGTTCAAGTGAACAAAGGAAAAGGGATAACTATCCTATTATAATGAAGCTGGCTTTAAAAATAAACTGTTTAGAAAAGAAGAAGTGTGTATATATATGTTTCTCTATTACCATTCATATACAAAATGGTTACTATTGCAAAATTCCTATTCCTCACAAACAGAAGTGACAGCATTTAGATACCACGATTGATACTAAGTAGTATTTCATGCCACAAACAGTGTTGTCATGTAAAAAGGGACTATACAGAAAGTGAAATACTGCTCACTGGAAAATATGTTCACCTAATGACACTACTATATGTTTTGAGATCAAATTTAGCTAGTGCTGAAGAATATATTTATATCTTACTTTACAGGCTCAAGGTTTGTGGAACTTATTTTGCACATTAGAGCTTCCACTTATCAAAATTCTGGCAGGTATGAAAGTTCAGTTCAAAATATGAATCTTCACTATTTTCACACAGCTGCTGACTATGCTCAAGTGGAATGTCATTCTTCAGAATATGAAATGTTATCTTAGCCTCATAACAGCTGTGTGAATTTGAGTTTCCATTTTACAGTCTCAGAAGAGTGTAAGATTGAAATTGTCAATTATAAATGTTCTTAACCTAGAATTGTATTTACAGTGATGGAAACACACAAAATATATGTGGATAAACAAGAACTGAAAAAAACATCAGAGATTCTAGGGGTAAATTTTGTGTTATTTTTTTTTTCTCTTGGGAATTGTACAGCATAATCTTTGTGCTTTTATTGAGGGTAACTGATTAAAAACAGAAGGAATATTTGTCATGATTTATGTAATAATTTGGGGTTTCCAGTATATTGTTTTAAATATAACTAATTATATTTACATTTTAGGATACTTCCCTATTTATTTGCACAAGTATAAAAGAGACATTTGCCACATCAGCCTTGCCCCAGAACTGAAATTGCTTTGCAAAATGCACAGGTCCTTTTGGGTTATGTGTTGTAGAGTAAAAATGGTAATGACTCTCTCTTGAACCTACCAGTTTTCAGTAACTGTCTTCCTGAGAAATGATAGAATTCTCTCCCTTTTTTTGTGAACAATACACTCTTTAAATGAGTGTTCTTGGACAAAAATAGCTACAAGAGAATCCCATTTTGTAACATAAAATTTGACTAGGTAATCATACTGATCTGACAATTACTAATTCATCAGAATAATTTGAATAGCTGTGTTTCTCACAGATCTCTATAGGCTTCAGTAACCTAAATTCTTTAACCACAAATGTTGATACTTCTTGCTACAGTTTATACCCCTTCCAGATCATGAAGAAATACAAATTAAGGTGTACATAAGCAATCTACTTAAGCAAATGTTGATAGCTAGCAATGATTACACAATATCAAGTTCTCCATTTTTAAATAAAATTCCAATATTCTCATTAACCGTGAAAGTAGCAGATGTTGAGGAAAATAATGATGTGAGCAGAATAATTTTGATGTCCTTGTTTATAGCTGCGTCTCAAAGAGCTTGAACACGAGGCTCATGAGGTGGCTGGAGAAAGATTCCTCTTGACCAGCAGTTGTCAACTCCGAGAGGTAATATTTGTATTACTATTTCTGCTTAAGGTGCACATTCTATAAATTTGTGATGGAGAAGAACTCTAAAGCATATATATCCTTACCACTTACTTTGTTCTATATTAATTATCTTATTTTCTGATTTTTATAAAGGACATATCAGTTTTCCATAAATATGACAATGTTGAATAATCTGTATTGAAATGTTTGTACATAAATTCCACATTTTTTTAGTAAATGTTACTGCTTCAATAGCTCAAAAATAAAGGTTTTCAATTCTCTGCTACAGTATGCTCTATTTACCTTGAAACCTGTTTTCTGTTTAAGTTCAAGCACCCAATAATTTTCCTTTTCTATTCCATCACTTGAAACACGGAAAGATTTATTGTCTTTTTCTTACTATAGGTACTGTTTGATAAATTAAAGCTGCATACGCTGTGTGAGAAACTTCACAGAACTGAAATACAACAGCTTGTATCCACCTCAGAAGTTGTGGTGAGATGCGGAGGGGTTTTTAAAGCAGCTGCATGATGTAGCAAAACTTCTGAGTTATATTATAGTGAAATTGTGATTTGTCTAAAGTTTTCCTAGTGATCTTTCCTAGTGATTTGCTTCTGTAGTGTACTATTTGTTCTACAATTACTTGTGCCAGAAAAGAAAGTTGCACTCCATGGTGGGGAAAAACAAACCAGCTATTGAAGGTCTCCCCTGAGCTGCCTTCTCTCTCCAGCTCCTTCAGTTGTTTCTCATCAGACTGTGCTCCAGATCCTTTTCCTGCTTCCTTGTCCTTCTCTGTACTCACCCAGCACCTCAATGTCCTTTTTGAAATGAGGGATTCAAAACAGAGCACAGTACTCAGTGCTGAATTCAGAGTGACAGTCACTGCCCTGGTCCTGCTGGCCACACTGCTGCTGATCCAGGCCAGGTGCCATTGGCCTTCCTGGGCACACCTGGCTCCTGTTCAGCCACTCTCAATCAGCACCCCCAGGTCCTTTTCCACCAGGCCCTTTCCAGGCACTCTGGCCCAGCCTGGAGCCCTGCAGGGGTTGTTGTGACCCAGGGGCAGGACCCAGCACTGGGCCTTGTTGAACCCCAGACCTCTGAGCTTGGCCCACTGATCCAGCCTGTCCAGATCCCTCTGCAGAGCCTTCCTGCCCTCCAGCAGATCAACTGTTCCATCCAATTTGTGTCATCTGCAAACTGACTGAGGGTGCTCCTGATCCCCTTGAAAGATCATCAAAAAATCATTTTGTTCAGGTAATAATAGCAATGGAGTTTCTTTATGGAAGAGAAAAAGCCTCTGTGCAGCTGCACCTATTTCTGATTTGGTGCCACAATTTAATTGCTTTAGTTTACACAGGAGTTAGAGTAAAGTGCACAGCTCTTTGCTGAACATGAACATCTTTAGGGAGGGTAGAAGACTAATGTTTATTTCTCAAGGAGGAAATTCCACTTTTCAGTCAAGTGTCTGAACTACCACGTATGGTCTCCAGTAACCTCAACAGTATAACCATAAAATCCACACACTACTCAAGGAGAAGGAGGTTTCATAGATCAAACATGCAATCTTGGAGAGTGACAGAGAGCCTTGGGAAATGGGAGGGATCAGTGAAATAGAATTCATGTCACCTGTTTGTGGGAACATAAGATTTGTTGCTATAATCAAAGCAGTGCTTTTATGTAGTCCAGCAACTGCTGAGACTTGATAATTTAGAGAGAGGTAGGATGAAACCTTCCAGGAGATAAATAGTAGACAATCTTAAGATGTTGTTTCTCCCTGGTAGCAAGAAAAAAACCTTATGCTTTTAAATATACTTTCTAATGCAGTTGCATCTATTTTTCATCCTGTACTATTGTAGTTCCAGATATTTGATGCTGTACATATAAATATTCAATCTCTATTTTAATAATTTAATTCTTTTTATCAATATATTTTTTGGCAGTTTCCAATAAAAGGAATCAGAAATATGGTTTATTTTATTGGTTTTTAATTTGACAATTACAGTTTCTCTTGAAGTTTTTCTGGAACTTTTATTAAAGCATGAACAGGAGAAATTCTCCTCTTGGATTAAGTGTGTGTATCAATATGTATGTGTGTATATATGCACCATTTTGTCTACTATTGTGTTCTCTCTTGCATTAATGCTGCATAGCACAAAAAATAAACAAAGGGCCATAAATAACACACACACACATCACACCCCAGTGATTTCAAAGTTGCTGTGGCAAATTTTTTTTATGTCTATGTGTCTTTTTGTCCCTATCTGGGACAGGAGTGGAAATGAAATGGAACTCCAGCCTTCCTAATGGAGGCTTCCTTGGGGCTGGGGTGGGATTGCTTGTAGGACATCATCCTTCAGCCAATATTCAGTCAGCTTGACAAGAAAATTTTTTCCTCCAAAATGTGTTCTGTTGAGGTATAACTTGAAGAAAAGTATGTCAGTAATTCACATTCTTGATTTTGCAGCTGAATAAATTGCAAGATCTTCATCCTTTGCCTAAGATAATTTTAGAATACCGCCAGGTGAGCTGATATTTTTTTACAAAGTGTAGTTGCATTGAAGCAAAATTTAGCTAGATAACGTATTCGTAGTTAAATAAATAAGTTTGCTCTAGTGAAAGTTCATTCAAATACTAATTTGAAGTCAGTGTTCTTAAGAGTTTTAAATTTTAGTATTTATAGTTGTTTTGCACTATGCTAGATTGAGGCTAACAAACAATTTTCGTTGCAAAAAGTAATTGGAAAACTTACTAGGATAAAGCTGTCTTTAAAAAAGAAAAGTCTACAAACAAGATTCTTTTGGAAATTAGGATCTTTAATTTGAAGAATCCCTTATAAGTAAAAATTTATCCTAAATTTTATATGTTTTAGGTTCATAAGATGAAATCAACTTATGTGGATGGACTACGAACATGCATGACAAAGGTAGAAATATATAAAGTAGCCTGTAAAATCCTAAAAAGATGTGAAATGATTGCAGTGTTTACAGTGTAAGAACTTTTATACATGTAAAATTTAGAAGTATTTATTTTTTATTTTCTTATTTTGCTTGCAGTGTATTTTTATTACTGATACTTATAGTAAATAAAATTTAGCTGTGTGTCTTCATTATTTTTTGTTGTTGTTGTTGTTGTTTTTGCTTTACTTGATTACAGGGATTTATTTCTTCTACTTGGAATCAAACAGGAACTGTGACTGGCAGGCTTTCATCCAAACATCCTGTAAGTGAGATTATTGGAAGATTTAATTGACTTTAATTGAAATGAGAAATTAATATTACATGTACAAAATATGTATTTTTTTAGCACAAGAAATGTTTGTTTTCATGCAAGTCCAGCAGTTGTTAGATGGTGGACAGAAAAATCTTATTAAATGGGTATTTTACTGTAGGTCATCTGTTCTTAGGCATGTTTTGTGTTATCTGTGGATCAGAATTAACATTGTTACCTGAAGCAGAGGAGTACAACTGTGAGCCATGCATGTACCCTGAGTACTTCCTTGTCATGAATTCCTGGTGCTCATGAAGCACTCCTTGTAAAGATCAGTGAGCCCTGGCAGGTGGGTATTACAGAAAAAAAGGAAGCTCTCTTCTGGAATTTGGCTACAGGGCTCAGCTGGAGGTGCTGGTGCTCTGGAAGTCTTGCTGATATGGCTGTGACACTTGGGCTCTTTGTGCTTCCTCTCTTGCCTTTGGCTATAATAATGGCCATATACATGCTTGTGCCTGAAACGTGTTGTATTTGACTTTCTGGACTGCTACAGGCTTGGGTTATCTTTTCTTTTCCTTTTCTTTTTCCACAAAGTGGCCTTTCGAGGGCTTACTTGAATGTGTTTTATGATCCCATTTCTCTTGGTGTTTATGGCACACACTTTGGTTGTACAGACTGGTGAGGCCTTGTGTCCCCCTCTGTCACAGCCCATTGGCTGCACAGATGAGAGTGCAGGACCTGGTGGGGGATGAGGTGGGACTGCAGAGCTCCAGGGGCTCAAGGCATAGGTGAAAGAATAGCAGAAGAAAAGTAGTGGCTGCCTATCTGGGGAAAGTTTGTTTGGTTTAACCATGGCCTTTTCTAGCAAAGACCTGGCCTCTGGCCCTGTGATGACTGGGAACGGATGCAGAGATGTGGCTTTTCTCATAAAGGTTAGAGGGAATCTGTTGGGCTGTTGTCCTTTTAACTTTGCCCCAAAGTGTTGTCAGTTCTTGTCCATGCAGATTTGGGTACTGCTTCTCTCTGTGCAGGACTCAGCCTTAAGCTTCATGGGTACAAATGGCCTTAGGAGCTTTCTTCAGTCTTTGGAGAAGGTCCGTGGTCTCCCACAGCTCTGTGTGGGAGCAGAGATGTAAACATTAACAGTTGGGACCACTTTGCATGGATGGGCTTGTGTGGTTCCTGGCAAGTCCTGCCTGAAATGGTGACCTTGGTGTTCTGACAGAAACCTGTCCTGGGAGGTTCTCACCTTCACCATACTGCTGCCTTCCTTAGCTCTTCTTTCACCTGTCTTCACATTTCAGGTTTCATTTGTATCTTCCTACCCTCGTGGTACATATTTCCATACAATTTGTCATCGAACAATTTATGGGAAGTTCTTGTGCTTTTTGCTGAGTAAAAAAATCCGTGTTTAGGATTCTGAATTAACAACAGAATGGGGAAGTGTTACTGCTGCTCTCACTTCTCATGCACCCAGATGGGAGAAAATAAGAGGAAAAGATGATTATGAAGGTCACAGTTTGCTCAATTCTCTAATGTGATGCACAGGGATTTCCAAGGCAGAGCTGAACAGATAGCTGTGTTGAGCAACAATATACAACACAAAGTGATCTTTGGCCCAACATAGTAAAAAGGACATGAAACCTATTTTTCTTAAAAGTTGTTTTTCTTCAAAATAATGCTATAAAGTTAGCATCCAGGGTTGCCTAAGGCTGGCTTTTCCTTCTAAGGAAAAACATTGGCATGGCTTTTTTTGTTTGAAATGTTTATGGAACTTACACCATCTGTTTCTGAATCATTTATTGATATAGAAGATATACTGCAGTGCCCAGTCACTTTGCTAAGTGTTAAAAGATTGTGAAGATTCTTGCCAGGAATCATAAATATTGGAGATATTTTTGCAGTTACTATCATATTATGTCAAATTTTAGCTGAATTTTTGCTGAGGTAGTTTATTTTTAACTCTTTTAAAATGCTTTAACAAGTGATTAAAGCAAAAGATAAGTGTGAATCAGATACTGTGAGAATTTAAATGGAAAACCATCCCATATTCTGCAGTGCTTCTAAGAGATGAGATTCCAAACAAAGGTTTTTCTTTCTTCTTTTTTCTTGTGAAGGTAATGGATCTATTTGTCCTCTGTCCTTTAGGGCATTTAATAATTACTTATAGGTTTGAGGGGAAATGACTAAACTTTAGATACAGAGCAGAATTTCTCTTTCAAATAAACTCTGTGATCTTCTTTGAGACAGTTCCACATTTGATATATGGATGATGTATATTTTTGGCTTTATGTGGGTTTTTCTCAATAGATAAGTTTATTCACATGAATTTTTATGACTTTTGTGTTGTAGCAACTTAGAAGGGGTTTCTTAGCAGCACTTCATTGGCTCTCCATGTGTTCATCTATTTTAGTTTAACTGTGCACTTCGTTTCTTCTCATTTGGTTCCTTCTTCTGTAATATGTGTGCTGTACAAATAATTTGTTTTTCAAAAATAACATTGTTAATGTATTATTGTAAAACAGGGACACATTTGATCTTGCAGTCTCCTGCCATTGCATTGTAGATGTCTATTTGTTCTTGGACAACCTGAATATCTGAAATCTACAATTAAATATAAACTCTACAAATTATTTTATAATGTATCCATATGCTAGTTTTTTGATGGATTGCTTATGACTATTAGGGGAATTCATTTAGGTTTATTAATAGGTTTAAATGTGTTATTTTTAAGGAGTCTTTGTGTAAATATATTAGTCTTGTCTACACTGGGATGCTCTTCAGTTATATTACTCATATATAACTTTTCCATTAGATACATTTATGACATTCATAAAAGTTTTTTTGTGTTCTCCAAATCCACCTGGAAATATCTCTTTTCAGCCTCTCATGTTTTAAAGCAGAAATAAGTCAAGACAAAAGTAGAAAATCATAAACCAAATTAAGATCAAGCCCCTTTCAGAATGAAAAGAGAGAAATCCTAACTTGAGATATAAAGATTGCATGAAATTAGATGTTATAATTTCGTTTAAGATGTAAATTTCAGTGCTAGAATCAGATATTCTGTATTAAGGTTTCTTTCCTCCAGGCTTCTGCAGCAGAGAGAACTGAAATGCTGCTAATGAGTTTATGCTTCTCTACTTCAGAAGATGTTTGTATCATTAAACTGAAAAGCATAAAGTGGTGGGCTTCAGGGAAAATTTCCTTCCCTTTAGTAAGAAAAGTTATGCTAAAGATAAATAAAAAATTTCACCTTCTTTGAGCAAGTGGAAAAAAATAAAAAAAGCTGTCCTATTTTTCCTCAGGAAAAATGCTTTTACAGCTTGTCCAAAAAGGCAAAGAAATAAAATAATTTAACCTATTAGTCAAAGAAACATGTTAATCTATAATTTGGAAATCAGGAATGTAATTTGAAAAGGAAACTAATTAGGGCATATTGAATGTTAAGAGGCTTAAGGAAGGATCATAAAGAACCTGAAGTATTGAATATATCTCAGTGTCTTCAACAGATATAAGATTTTCTGGTGGTGAATGCACAATAGAGAATTGCATGCTTGTTTATTAGAAAATGTGTGTTGCAAGTAGGGTTTGGAATATGAATAATGAATTTTCCCTCTGGTTTTCATTCTAAGGGGAAAGACAGTCCCTTGAAGTAGAGGCCCCTCTGAGCAATTGCCATCCAAAATGAGTCTGTTCTCTCAATTAACTTAGCAAACCAGTATTTCTCATTATCCATACTGTATCTGTGTTATTTCCCCTCTGGGCTGGTGGTTTTGGGTTTTTTTTTGTATGAATAGACTAATTTTCTCTGAGATGAAAGGGAGGTGTGGTTTTGGCGTAGTTTTGGGATCGTTTCTGGACAGTGTAGATGAGACCCTGCCTATTGCAGCAGAATCCCAATAGATTTTACAGCTTGGCATCCCCACATGTGCACTCCTAGCAGGGTGGTCTGACACAGTTGTGCTACCAAAGCTGTTGTGACAGCTCTCAAATTTCAGGCATTTTGTCCAAGGCCTCATTAAAACTACAGGCTGATGTGTGATACTATGAATTTTCTTTCTGAAATCTTAAGTCTGTCATCACGATTGGATTCCAGCAGAAACAGGATGCTCTGCAAGGTGTTCCAATAGTGATGAGATTCTGCAGTGTCTTGCTTTATCCCTGCTCCTTTCCTTCACAGCTTTCAGAAGGTTTGTCAGAAGCTGATGCAAAGTGATGAGCCAGACACTGAGTCTGGGAGCAGTGATATGATTGAATTTTGCATTTATTTTTTTTTAACCCCCTCCCCAGAAATGAGCCAAGGCCTTGTCTACTTTTGAAACTGCACTCCTAGAAATGAGATTTTTGTACATTTGTTTTCATACACTGTCCAACTGAGAAGAATATTTACTTAAAATGGACAAATGGTACGGGCCTCATATTTTCATTGATGTTGGAGTGTGTTTTATATTTCTTTTTTTGTAAAAGTATGTTTTCTGGAAAGCACTGGGGATAGAGACACATCAGACACATTACAAGTTCATATAAAACATCTTGTCTAAAGTCATCTGTAATGTCATCTAGGCGAACAAAATCATTGCTTAAAACAAGGGTATGTTGTCTTAACAGATAGGAGAATGTGTCTGGGTTTTCTTGGGCCTTTGAATTAAGGCAATTTAATGTTGTATTTTCTAGTCAGTACAAACCCCTGTCACTCAGATGAGCTGACATGCTGCTAGAGAAAGCCAGAGTGTGCATGCTGATTGTTGTGGTTGGTTGGTGTTCTCTGAGCATCTTTTGCATTCAAAACATATTTTTGTGCCATATTTCTTATCGATATGTTTATTCAATACTCTTGAGTCATATGGTGATTATAACTGCACTAATAGCACTAAAATAGTATCTCATTTTATGAGTAGAAGTATGATATTTTTACAGTCTCTTTTGTTGTTGCTTACTTTTTAAAAAGTAATCTTAGTGAAGGCTTTGAGGATTTGTACTTACAGTGCTGGAGACAGAAGTTCTCTATTTCCTCTTCCTCACTCATCACAGGTGATGTTTTATGACAGTAAAGTTGTACATAAAAATGAGTGAATGGGTATGTTGACAAGCTTTTGGTCCAATTACATTTTCAGGATGAAATTTTACACTACCTTAACATTGCAATAGAAAGTTCTTAGGTATTAGTGTGATAACTGTTGTATGGAAAGTCACTGTTGGTCATATCATAACACTCATATCTGATGCTCCAGAACATCACCGTGGTGATTTATTATCCAAATGCTGAAACAGGGTTTATTCATTATAGACCTTTGTTCTCTCAGCATCTGGACTTGCATATATAATTTCTATGATATATGCAAGCCTTTGGCATTCTCTGTTGTAAGGCTCCTGATTTGTATAGATTCGTTTATTTCATGGTGAGTGTGGTATATACAACACATGGATAACATTTTGTAGCCTTTTTTGGCTCATGTATAATGTATAATTGTTCTGTGTGTTATTTAAAGTAAGGTAATGTGAAACCAGTATAAATCTGCTTCTTTGCAGTAATAGCATAAAAGATACTTACATCTTATTTATGCAAGGATAAGATAATCTGTCATTATTTCTTCTACAAGCTAAACACAAGCACAGAAATAAACAGAGCAATTTAATTTTACAGCTCAAAAATGAAATATTCTCTACAAGTTGGAAAAATATCAGACAAAGTATTTTTAGCACATTATGAAATATTGACAATTGAGGCTGAAATCCTCCTTCCATGTCCTTTAGTTTCTAGGAAAAGAAATTCTCAGAGAATTTCTAGATTTGTAGAAATGGGAGAAAAAAGTTCCTCTAAAATTTTCCTGTGCTAGAGAGATGACAGCACTGCACACATTCACTTGTTTCTGTAAAATTAGAAGATTTCAATCCAGTATGTATAAATTAAATTGTCAGCACTTGAGCATTTACTGCTATTGAGTGGGTGGTGTTAAGGTTGTTGATTAAATGCTGATTGATTTTATCCTTTAAATGGCCTATGCCAGTGGTCTTTTGGGAATGCTACTGGTAAAAGCCAAAGCTATGATCATGTTTTAGAAATTCATCTTGGAATACAACTAGTGCTACTGCCAGGTTATTTTTCTCTGATTGGATCACAGAGCTAACAAGAATCAAAACTAGCATCATCCTTGCTAAAAGACTTGTTTTGATTAATGCAGCTTTCACTACCTTACAAAGTCAAAGGTGTTTTAAAGTGAAGTAAGTATAGTAATATCTATTACTTGAAGTATTCTGTTGCATAAGGTAATCTACACACTTTGTTGTGTTTCTTAGAATTTTAGTAAGTCTGATTCCATGTAATCTGGGAATAATTTAAGAGCAATATTAGCATGGAATTTAGATTATAAGAAATAATTAGTGCCATTCACTTGTAGTCTGCACAAACTTTATTCTGCTACTGTTTATCCATTCACATTTCAACTCCTGGCTGGGCACTGTTCTTTTGCCAGAGGTTGGCATCTGCAGCATCCCCTGGTCACAGTCCCTGTACCTCTGTAAGCTGGGAGGAGTTTAATGGAGCCCATGTCCTGCTGAGATAATTTTTACTGTCCTCATCCAAAGACTCAGACTGAATCTTTAGCAATGTGCTAAATACAAATACATATGTGATCCTTATATTAAATACCTCTGAGTCTCTTTGTTACTAAGTTTTCTGTTGGAACCCCTTGTGAATTGATTAAGATTTTAGAAATTCTGCCTGATGAATTTTTTTATTTTGTTTTCATATGAAGTACTCCATTAGAGGAAGTTTTAGATATACACTTTAGGAACTACTCAGAGCTTGGACACTTATATTCTGATAGGACATTTAAAATAAAAATCTCAGACATGCAAATTATGTCTTGCCTTAGAAGCACTCAAAAGGGAGAAGTGTTACTGTATTTCTCTAATGGCTGAATTCCTATTTGCATGGACAAAATTCAGTCTTAACTTGATCTCAGCATAAATTTCATTATGTTTTAACATGGCAAAAGTATTTATATAGTTTATTTTGCTACATAGTGTTCTTCTACTGTACAATCTTTTTCCAATTTGTATAAAAAAAAAAAATAAAAAATATGTGAGAGGTCTAACAAGACCAAAAAATGAAGGAGACAGAAATGAAGAGTGATAAAAAGAAAATGGTTTATTTTGGAAGATCAAAAGTTAGATAAATCAAAAGAGATTTCTTGTCTTGATGGACCAGTTTTCACACAGTAATGATTTTCCAAAGCTTTGTCATTGCCATTCCAAAGAAATTCAGAGAAATTATCTCAGTAGTTTCACATTCCTATTATATTAATCTTTCTCTGCTGACAATTATTTTTATTTCTGTGTCAATAAGTAGAGAACTTGCCAGTTCTTTATTTCCTCAGCAACCTTTCATAAAGCCTCAGGAAACTTTGTGCAGAGTTTTGGAGATGGATGTGCTCTCTCAAGTTGGGAAAAGCAATGGGAAAAAACAGTGCTTTGTGTAAGGGTTGCTGAAGATGGACAGAATAGGACACAGACTGTCTTGCTGACACCCATGGGGCCTTGCTGTCCACATCATGATCATCTGCTGGTTCTGGCTCTTGGGAACACAGTTAAGGACCTCTTCTGAACAATCAGGAACTGTCCGTTCCTCACTGGGAGCAGAGAGACATTAACTTATTTAGGTTTCCTTTAACTCCTTCAACCAGCCTCCTGTTCACAGCCTTTTAAGAGGAATTCCCTGCTAACATATGCTCAGTAAATTCCTCAGTTTTGTGGAATAATCTTGTTTGAGGTGCTAAATTTTACCCTATTCATAAAACAACTGCTACATCTTTTCTTTTAACAGTGAATTCCTCCAGTCAGTTCCTTGAACTTTTTGTGTAGTTAGAGGTCTGATGTTTATACCTTTGGACAATATTCCCTTGGCACTGTTTAGTTTAAAGCTCTAAGATGCAGCTAATCTACAGCCATACAATATTCACTAGCTCCAGCTGCCACTAAAGGGGTTGTTACATCTATGCCTTAGCATTGTTTTTTTTTTTACCAAAACCAAGTCGTATCTCCTTGGAGTTCATCCCAGAGTTTGAGCTCCCATATTAATGAATATTAGTGCAACACACTTAGTATTATGTGTATAATTTTCTTTCAGGAAAATGAAATTAAATAAGTGATAAAATAGAGTCAGTTATATATGAGAAAAAAAACCCCCGTCTTTTTCTCTTGAAAGATGCACAGAGCTCTATACAAACTCCCTTGCTTGCCGTGCAAAGGTGAGTAATCTGTCAGTATGTAGCTAAGAATCTGGGCTGAAGCCATGATTTGACAAAATAATTTGTCACAGAACACAGATATTTTAATCAGATCAGTGAGCAACATTTTTTTTTTTTTCATTTTAAAAATCACTCATCAAAACCTCTTTCATGTGCTACTAAATCTTTATTACCAGAGATCACTGCCAGGTCTAAATTTCATATTTATATGAATATAAATATGGCAGAAAGATAATTATTTGTAGGAAATCAAACACTCTGTTCTTAGGCCCTACTCTCTGAAGCAAGAAGTCACTACTTTTGGCTGCCCTTTTTTCCTTCCCTTGTGTTCACATCTTTCAAAGCTGATTAAGCTTGTGGGAATGGGATTAATTACTTCTAAGTTTCCCCCTTGTCTGATGTCTAAAACCTTTGTAATTCTTTGCTGCTGTAAGGAAAGAGGGGAGTGCCTTACTTTTGTTTGATTGTTTTCTTCTGAAAAGTGGAAACTGGTATAAAAAAAGAAGGAATCCTTCTCCAGAAGTCTGTATGATTCTGTGGTTTATGACAAGGAAAATAGATGTCCTTAATTTTGCACAAGCCACTAGGTGGCAATTGCAGACAAGTCAAGATTTGCTAAGGAATGCATGTACACATCCCTACCAGGCTGGCATTGCTATGGTGACCTTGTTCATTTTCCTGTTTTCTGGGTTTGTTGTGTTACATGCCATGTTTTGCAAATTAGATCTTTAGACTGTCTTGATACTGTTTCATATAGAAGTCGCAGAAAATAGCTGTTTATACCTTTACAGCTATAAATTAATGCTGCTGTGGGCAATAATTAAATGTGGCAATTTTCCAAAAGGTGTTTTTTAATTATTCTCGCTGTGTAATTTCTCATGAGCGAGTTGCCTCCAACTTTGGAGGTGCCAGATAAATTGGATGAATTTGCTGTTGTGAGTGCCCTCAGGACTCAGTCTTCTCATTCTGCGTTGCAAAAAATCCTCTTCTAGGCAGGGTGCAATTTTCCTTGTTAGTTCTCCAATGGCTTTGGCCTTTAACAAAGTAGAAAGTGGAGTGTTGATGGTTAAGGAAGCAGCTTACTGAACCTGTACTTACATTTCTTCTCAAACTGATTAAATGAGGTGTGAGAGCACAATTTATCACTAAGTATTGTCCCATGTAGAGCAAGAAAAGACAACTGAAAAAGAAGGAAAAGGAGTGAGAAAATTTTCAAGAAGCAAATAAAGCAGAGGGAAAAGTAAAAGAATTAAAAGAATTAAAAAAAAAAAAAGAAAAAAAGAAAAGAAATGCCGTGGATTTAAAAGAAATCCAGATGCCGTGGATTTAAAAGCTTACTTCGTGTTTCATTCTGTAGAGCTGAATTTGTGTTCAAAGACAATAGTTGTGGCCTAATTATTCTAATAAACTTTCTGGAGAAGAAGTTGCTAAGAGAAACTGTGAAAACTTTTTACTTATATTGCCTCGGTTTTTGCTGGAGTACTACATTTCATGAGAGAAACTACAATTTTGCTGCTCTGATTTTTTTTCAAATTGAAAAGAAAATCTGTGTATTTCTCAAGTATGAGGAAATAATTGGTTTCCTGACAACATCTATTAATGTCATTAAATCTGACAAGATCACTGTCCCAGTAAATTTTATTGGGACTTACAAGAAATACAACTTTTTTATATTTGTTGGCACTGGTAGCCACTGTAAAACAATAATTAATTCTTTTATTTTGCTCTAGTGTTTGGCACTGTGTCACACTAACAGCAGGTGGATTGCTTGCCATATTAAAGGATATGTACATGAAAACTTTACCTGGTGTAACTCCTTCCTTGTATCTGTTTGGTCCATCTCTTGGCTATTTTTTAACTTCCCTCATGACACATGCATCCTGTATGCATTTGTGAATGGATACTCTTATCTTAGTAGTAAGTTTTTTCTGTTCTTATTTTTAAGTAAGACCATAGAACAGTGGGGGAATTAGTCAGAATCAAATGCCCACAGAATAGTCAGCAGCCACCTCTGTGCATTCCCATTTATTTCATTAACTGTCAGTTATATTGCTTTGTTCCCCTCCCTGCAGTTTGTAGGTCTGCAGACAGACATATTCCATAGAGGTTTAGAAATGCAGGTCTGGGTAGTTTTAGATTAATGAGCCATTTCCTAGTTTAAAAAAAATGCATATAGCTATTGATGCCTTTGTATGCAGACATGGATGTCTATTCTCAGAGTCACGGGGGTTGACTGAGGTTACTAGTTGAAAATAGCAATTTATACTACAGAAAATGTAAATGGGGAGGAAGAGACATAGGGATTAGCTGAATCCATATAAAAAACTGAAAGGGGTATCATAATATAGGAAATATGATCAACAACTCTACTTGATGTAGAGTAAGAAATAATTAAATGCACCATCAGCTTCTGTGATTAGGTGAAGTCTAACTAACACTGACTTCAAAGGTAATTTATCCAATATGTCTGTATAATGCAGACCTTGGAAAGAACTGAAATAACATCCTGGTTTTAATCTAGGAAGGAATAAAAAAATTGTTGGCAAATGAATATGTAGAATTTTGGATACCAAAAATAGAAAGCTCAGCAGTGTTTAACTGACTGAGGAAAAACTCAAAATTCGGAAACTGTCTATTTGTTTGATTTTGATTAGGTATTGTTTCATTGATAGTTCTACTCTCCTTGCATACAGTGGCTTTCCTTATAGATTAGAGCATCGATTTTTTTCAAGGCTTGAAGCTGTGTTCGTGTTTGAGAGAGACATCCAGAATTCATGAGTTCTGAGTCTCCTTGCCAGGACTGCTGGAGATTGTCTATTGAGGGTTTCATTATCTCTGAGGATGGAGGTTTCAGAACTTCTCTGGGCAGCCTGTTCCAGTGTTTGACCTCTGTCAGAGTAGGAAAGTTTTTCTTGTATTCAGATGGAATTTCCTATATTGGTTTCTGATTGTCACCTCTGGTCCTGTCATTTGGCATCAGTGAGAAGAACCTGGCTCTGTCTTCTTTACATTCTCACATCAGACACCCTGAGTAGAGGACAAGTCTTGTGTCTCTTGGCCTGCTGCTGCTGCTCTTCCTGATGCAGCCCAGGATGCTGTTGGCCTTTGCTGGCTCATGTTCCACTTGTTCTTCACCACGACCCACAGGTCATTTTCTGCAGAGCTGCTTTCTAGACTGAACCTTGATAGCCTTGATAACCTTGTTTCTCCAGATGCCTGAGGTCCCTCTGAATCTCTCCTCTGACATGGCAAGCACTCCCCACGGGATTTTGGATTGCCTGCCATCTTGCTGAGTTTGCATCAGTCCTGTTATCCAGGTCACAGATGGAGTTGTTGGGCCTTATTTGGCCCTGGCTGCTCCAGTAGAGACTGACCTCCAGCTGATCTTTGTGCCACTCACCAAAGCTCTTTGGACCCAGCAGTTCAGCTGGGTTTCAGTCCAGCTCACTGTCCATTTATCTAACTTGTACTTCATCAGCTTCTCTGAGGCTTTTATGGGTGAATGTTTTGAAAGCCTCGCTGGAGTCAAGGTAAACAACATCTGCTGCTCTCCCTGCATCCACAGAACTGGCTACTGCATTGCACAAGGCTGACATTGGTTAAACATGATTTCCCCATTTTAATCTATGCTGACTGCCCCAGATCATCTACTTGGCTTTAATATGTTTGCAGATGTTTTCTAGGATTATTTGTGCCGTCATCTTCCTGGGAACTGAGGAGAAACTCATTGGCCTGTAGTTTTCTGCATCTTCCTTCTTGCCCTTGCAGAAGATAGGAGTGAGAGTTGGTTTCTTCAGAAATCTCCTCTGATCATCACAGCCTTTCAGACATATTGGAGCTGGGATCTTGGCTTCATCTATCCTTCTATCAGTTGGAACCTCTGGAAAGTAATTTCAGATTATGGTGTTGCTTTTTTAATATTTTTAAATATTTTATTAAAAAATATTGCTAGGGTTTTCTTGTTAATCATCCACAAGAATTGCTTAACCTTTTTTCACCCTCTCTCAGAAACAATGAAGTGTTATAATAGTTAACTTCCACAACCAGCTTTTCCACCACACTGTTTCAAGTTTTCCTTCTGTTGGAACATGATTTTTTCAGAGAGGGCAATTTTGTTTCTCTGTGTAACTCTAACAAGATGTGCATACCCTTTTCTAACAGTAAGGGATAACATTCACATCTCAGATTGGATCTGTGAAGGTTTTGCAGAAATAATTGAAATATACACATAAAAGCAGAAATACAGGCTGTATTATGTAGCCCAAAGTGGTGATAATCATTTGTGCAAGCCAAATTAATTTTCCACTTCTGGATACAGTAAAACAGTCACCTGACTCAAGCAGAGCAAAACTTCCTATTTGGAAGACTCTTGTGAGATTATCTCCTTATTTCTCTATTCCTTTAAATAGCTAGAGTAAATTTATCTCAAATTTGATGACATAAATCTTAGAATATATCACCTCCAGGGGAACCTTAGGACAATTTGTCAGCATTTATCTGAGTTATACAGATAGGTTGAACAACCCAGTGGAGATTTTCTGCTGGCTGTAGAGGAATTCTATACAGCTAGTTTAGACCTTGCCTAAAATTAATTAATCTAAAGTTACATGAGAGGGATGTGGTAAACTATTCCAATAGCTTAAAGATGAGAATTGCAACTCTCATGTTTCTTGAGTTTCCTCTTTTCTGAAGATCTAGCCAAATTATGAGTTGTTAACTAATTTACAAGTGAAAAGACATTTTGTGCTTGTAATTACTTACTAGCGTTTCTCAGAATTATTAGTAGCACTTTTAAAATTGCGTTGAAAGCAGACTTTGTACATATGCTCTCAATAAATATAATATAGCAACACTGATATATTTTTACATTGTAGAAACATTCTGAAATAATTTTTTTTAAAATTCACTTTGTGCAGGATTTTAAAGCTAATGAGACAAGGAAAAACAGTGAGAATAACTATAAACAATTGTAACCTATGCTGGAATTACCTAAATACATGTCACAATACCAGTGAAGAGCCCAATGAAAAGTCCCTCTACATCCTCTGTTGGAATGGTTCTATAAGTCAGAATTTAATTTTTTGTTTAATGTATGTACAATTAGGCTCCCACATTCATTCACATCCAGATATATAATAAAGGACAATTTTTACTGATTTTCTGAAGATCTACTAGATTTCATGGCCACTTAGACTGCATGTTATTCATATGAACGAGCACTGGTTCTCCCCAGCTTGTTATTGGTGGAAATCAATAGTTGCCAATAGGAATGTTAGTTTTATGTACAGATTAAATAATCACTTGCTTCAAAATATGATTTAAAAATATGTATTACTGTAAGCATTGCCACAACCATGTCTTTAAATGTTTCTAGAAACGAAAGAATAAAATATTCCAGCTGTTAATTCTGGCAAGTGTTTCTTCTGGATATTGATGGACTGAGAACAGTATTGCTAGTTTTGACCCATGCTGTGAAAATATTCTGTATGTTATGTGGTAGTTTCCTATCTGTCTCTCTCTGTAGTGCTGTGGCAGGTGTTCCACTTTAATACATTTCATTGCTCATCTTTAAGGGTGGTACAAAGACTAGGAATGGTACTGTTGTGGCTTGGGCGTTTTGTTCTTTTGCTTCTGCTTTAAATTTCAATAGCTTTTGCTGTCTGATTACACACCTCTTAAGTTTAAAATAACAATTTTTGAGTTGAAAATGGCATAGAAAATGATCAATCTGATTTGGAAATTATATAGCACTATTTCCACCCTCTGAACTCCCAGTATTACATAATATTAGCATGTTCATCTAATCCCTGAGCCGCTTGCAAATTAATTACATGGAATGACAAAATCTGAGCTTGATATACATTCCCTTGTCATATGTTACTTTTTTAGATAGAGGCATAATGGCACAAAATAACAAAAAGCATCTTTGATGCTTTACTGGAAGTGTATGAACTCAGATCTTGAAAGAAAAATCTGCTGCTCATTCTAGTCCTGCATGTTGGTGGATAAAATTAGCTCTGGTTTTTAACCTGGACTGATGTGCTGTAGGCAATAGAGAGTTCTTTATTTATTTTATCATGCATTTCAAACAGGTAGGAATAGATATTAGAAAAAATCCAAGATGCTGAAGAACATTCAGTTCCTTTAGCCTGCAGGCAAGAGTCACATGTATTCTTTTCTCAGAAGTAATGCACTATATCTAAAAGACACAGGTTAAAATAAGAAGAAATTATTTTTATTGGATTACTTATTATCTTCTATAGTGCATCCAGAGATTAGGCTTTGGAAAGGCAGCCAGTGAGAAATTGTTCTTAGAAGCTTCCAGTTTTCAAGGAAGAGCAAATATTCAAAAGTGTCTGCAGATGCAGAGTGTGAAGATTCCTTTGGAAGGCAAAGTGGTTCATCTTTCTTATTATCTGGGAAAAAACTTGTTGGCACTAGAATCACTAATACTGATAATAAACTGTTCATAAACATATTTTCATAAACTTGCACTTACTAAGCATTTTTATTCTTCCTGTTTGTAGAACATTCAAGGTATCTCTAAGCATCCAGTTACAATTACAAAGAAACAGTACATAAAAGGTAAACTGTGTTTTTATTAAGATGGAAAAGAAGTTTTATCTAATGATTTTACTGATTGGTGTTGTATTTTGAAGGAGACTGGTAGCTCCAGCATTAAATATCAGATGAGTGACGCTTTGTTATTTCAGCACTGATCTAAATAGTTACAGGCTTTTAGGTTTCTTTTGTTTCCCTCACCTTTTCCAGATGAAATTATGCATCTCAAATACCTTAAATATCCTACAGATGATTTTGTGTGTGTTTGTGTCAGCTCATAAGGCTCTGCCTGAGTCAATGTTTAAGCTGGGCCATTTTAATCATACTCACAACTAAACACATATTTAGACAGATGTGTTGTTTTTGATAGCAGAAGTGGATTTAAGGCAGATGGTTCAGAGACAATCAAAGCAAAGTCTAGAAAAGCATGAGTCAAATGACAGAGAAACCCACAGTAGCAGACTCAAATACAAGAGAGAGATTTTGGACCATACATTATCCTCCTCGAGAGCCTGAAGCCATAGCTGGGCAGTGCTGCTCAATGTGGTACTTGGTTCTCTGCTAAGGGCAAACTTTGCCTTCTTGCAGCTATTCACTCCCTATGCTGGAAATAATACAGATCATTAAACAGGAGGCTATGGAAGATAATGTAAAATTTTGACAGGAGTTTTATTTTATCTACATGATTCATTTTTATAAGTATTTCTAAAAGTTGCCATAAAAAACTATGTCAGCAGGGCCAGCATAAACCTGAGGTGCTTGGCATAGTTGTAGCACATGAAACTTTCTGGACATTTTGTTAATGATTTTATATGCTTCTCAAAAATGTATTTCTAAGTTTTTCATGTATCAAGACACATTTTTTCACTTTTATGCGGACCAGATTATGTTGCATTTCAAACCACCATCCCTCCCTACTCTATGTCAAGTGATATTCCCTGGATGCATTCAGTTTCTAGTACCTTGTGTTAATGTTTCAATATATTTTGGGGATTTCTGACATCACAATTTGAATGCCCAAGACAGCTGTATATTCTCAGTATTATATTCTCCTACCATCTGTAACTCAGAATTTGGTTGTTAACACATTGCTGCTGTATATTCAAAGATACAAAAATACTTACTTTTACTTATTTTTATAGACCCATCTTTATGAATTCATCCTTTATTAAGTGATCTGTGAATAATTATTATAAATAATTTCATAGCTTGTGTTTAGGGAAGGGTTTGGATTTGGGAAAGGAAGGAAGCAGTACTGCCAGGATGGTGGAGGTAAAGTTGTACATGACTGATATAGTGAAATAATTGTGATGCTGGCAGTTGGTGCTCTGCTAGTTTGCTTATATTGCCATTTCTCTGATGTTAGTTGTGTATTTTGTATAAAACCTATGGTTTGCAGCGTGATATTTTTGAGCTAGTGTTTGGGTTTAAAATGTGCATCTCCTCTCTAGGAAAAGAAGAGGACATAATAACTATTTCCCCAAGAATGTTGTTTGTTTCAAAAAAAGGATGTACATTTTTAGCAGCAGGTAAGGGAGTGTGTGTTATTATTCTCATACATATTAATATTCACAGTTCTGTCATGTCTTTTTTCCCTCTCCTTTGCATAGCATATTTTACAAGGCTGTCAAATCCCTTGGTATCAATTAATATTGTTATATGATGTGTATTCCTTATTATGGTTTGGAAGTGGATGATGTTTAAGCCTTGTCAGTAGAAACAGAGTTAATAAGATTAATTGACAAATGAAGATAATGAAGGAATGAGACACTCTGTGATCCATAGCTGGAATACAATATCTTGAGGATGAGTTTCTTACAGGCATCTGTCTTTTTTGATCATGAAGAAGTGATTGAATACTCCAGGCTTACATTTTAATTTGTGATAATTTGGTTTAAATGCAGTTATGTTTTTATTTTAGAGCAATAGATGCATTTTGACACTGTTTTCTAGACTTCTCCCATATTGAATTAAGGATCCTTGCTGACTTATCATCTGAACCAGAACTTCTGAAACTGTTCCAAGATCCTGAAATCACTGATATCTTTTCTACACTGGCTTCTCAGTGGTAAGGTTAAATGTTGCATATTTTAGTAGTAATTAGACAAAATAGTAAGAAGAACCTAAGCTATTGTATTATTGCATG
This sequence comes from Petroica traversi, assembly GCA_025920805.1. Lineage (NCBI taxonomy): Eukaryota > Metazoa > Chordata > Aves > Passeriformes > Petroicidae > Petroica > Petroica traversi. The sequence goes on from JAHLSL010000015.1 coordinate 25,951,591, forward strand.
ATGATAACAAAAGACAGTATTTTGTTACAGTATCTTTTGTTCATGCTGTTTTAACACCATGAATTTCTTTCTGTCTTTCTGAGCCTTTTCTTCTCCACTGTGGTTAATTGCCACATATCAAAATGTTGTAATCCAACTGGCCTATATGAGCCATGTGGCTAAAGCTGATGCAATGGTTTATTGTTAACAGTGGCTGCTGGTAATTTTCTCCTTGTATTATTTTAACCAATTCTTTTTAAAAATCCAGAGCAGCATTTAGAGAGGTTATCCATCTGAAAAACTGCAGAATAGCTTTTCTCAGTAAAAGTACAAGCATTTTTGAAATTTACTTAGATGCCCTATAGAAGTTTTGGAATCAAATTACATATATTTAAGAAACAGAGACTAGAGTTTATGGGATTTCTTTTGAATTAGTAGGGTTTAGTGCTTCCATATTCTCATGGATTACTTGGAAAAAGTGCTATCCCAATAATTTTTTTAAAAGGTAGATTTTTTTTATCTTCATATTTACTGATCTCTTCAGTATGCAGATTAAAAGATTAGCTATAAAAAAAAGATGGAAAATGAGTTACTTAGCTGTTGAAGGCATTTTATATTTTATTTGTATCATGGTGATGCCTAAAAATCTCACTTGAGATTGGGACTCCCTTGTATTCAAAAGTGCATGAACATTCAGTAAGTGACAGGATAGATGTCAAGAAACTTGCAGTTTCAACAGATAGGTCAGAAAAAGATTGAATAAAATGCTGTAGCATAAAGCTGTTAGAACAGATTGAAGTTCATGTAAATATTATGCAATTTTCTCTTTGTTTCCCCCTCTCTTTTATCCTTTAATCTCCATTTTTAGTTGGAAAATTGTTAGCTGAAAATGAAAGTAAAAATACATATGATTGATTGAGCTCAATTCTCATCCTACAGTTTCTAAATTTTTGCAGGCATAGTCTTCCCAAACATGGTATTTCCTCCACACCTCCATAGTTCACAGAATCTTAGAATTCTAGAATGGTTTGGGTTGGAAGGGATTTTTCTTTTAGAGTTTCTTAGAAGCTTCTCTTGATGCCATAATGAATTCTAAACTCTAACAGGTTATCACTAGGACCTCATGATGGAGTTAAATCCTTATTTTAGTTTGATGGTTTATTGGAAATGTATGCATGAAGATGAGTCAAATTTTGTCTCAGCTCTGGGCACAGCTCCAGAAATACCATTCTATTCAGCAATCTCACGGCTCTTGGCAGCCGTCAACCTCTTGCAGTTGCTACATGGTAACTTTCAATTTAATGAGATATTACAGGCAAATATTTTTTATCAGACAGAATTGTCATGGGGTGTCTACAAAATCAGTACATAAAGATTCTACTGACTTAAGCTTCAGGAAAGCTAATGCTTGGAAGAAACTTTCTATTGAATCTTTTAGATGACTTATGAATCACAGAAACACAAAGGGCGTGTTTAATCTCATCTAACCTTGGACATCTGTCACATACTTGGAGAGATTCATTTGGCAGACTGCTGATATGTCCTGTGCAATAAGATCAGTCACACAATAACAGCGTTGACTTCTCACCATTGAGAACAAAGTAGGTCTGGGGTGCCCAGCTTAAATGTAGACATCTGTGTTTATTCTGACAAATTGAATTCCTCCTGTTGGGTCAGTTCCTACTGAACTCATCTTGGATTTTTGAATGTTGTCCTTGTTTTCTTTGGTGCCAAAGAGAAAATATAAAATTACAGGCTGCACAAGTGCTTTCTCATTCCAGATTATTATATTTATTATACTTACTCATTTCTCATAGTCCACTACTGATAAATAAAATCTTTAGAGCCGACAATTAGTCAATTGACTTCATTGTAGTTGGTTCTACTCACTGGTATCAGAATGGGTTATGAGAAGAACAAAATAAACAACAAACCTTTTATCTCTTCTTGGTCGTCTAGTTTTCTCTGGGTCTTAATCCTTTAAAATCTGTGCAACTCATACACCAATGGGCATAGCAAATGTTTTGTTCTGTTTGAAGGAATTGCATGTTGTTGCTATTTATAAATATTTTCTGACATAATTTTGTGCAATTGGAAAAACCTTTAACAAAAAAAGTTTTTTTCTCTAGGACATCAGTAAAGAATGGATTGTTTTCTGAAGCTCCCTCTCCAAAGACAAAAAATTACGTTAGTATTAGTATCTGGTAACGTATCAGCTTCTGAATGCATGTCAGGTGGTATCTTTTAGCAGGTTTTCTGTATCTGAAAATCGTTAGACTGATGAATATTAAATCATAATTAGAAAAGAATACATTATTGGATAGAAAACTGAGCTACATTCCCAAGTCCGGCCAAGTTTTATATCAGTTTATTTACTTATTTTTTCTAAACTTCATAGCTTCTTCACTGAAATGTAACTCCATTCCTTAGCTGCCCTTCAGAGTAAAGCCTTCTATCTGAAATCCAACCTTTTTAAAAAATTTACACCGGCTTTTTATAGCATTTGGCAGGAAATACACATGGGTGGGCAGTTTCTGCGAAGGTGAACTCTATGAGTTTCTGATTCAATTAAGATCCCTTATGAATAAAAACTTTCCTTTCATAATTTGGTTAGGTATTCTGCACTGTGACTCAGCCTATCTCTGGTGCCTTAGAGATCATCTCTCTTGGAGCCCTGTTAGATCCATGTTTCTATTAAACATCATTCATATGGAGTCTTTACACTGGTCAGCAGTGCAAGTAGAGATGCATTACTGTGTGTCAGCCCAGACTGTGTCTGTACATTATAGTAAAGGGCTGAGGGGAGTTATTAATTTCCATGCTCAAATTCAGTCATGTGCAGCACAATACCCAAACCACCAACCCCAGTGAGAGGCAACGCTCCTGGCCAAGCTGGGCTGGGATCTTGTGCTGCTCTGCTGAGCTTGCAGGGACAGCTCATTTCAGGAGTAACTCAGCTCCACCACTCTGTGCTTCTCTGCACTGTGCCCAGCTGTTTGCTGGAGACACTGCTTGCTATACGTAATTTTTGAAGTATTGTTTATTCTCTTTGGCAGAATTGTCTTGAAGCGGCTATTCAGCTAAAACTATCAGAAGCTGCAGTTAGCTGCCACAGAAGCACACAATGGTTTCTGTTGGATGGGGCCTTTAAAGATCATGTAGTCCATCCCCCTGCTGTGGACAGGGACATCTTCCAGTAGACCAGACCAGCTTGCTCACCTCTGCTTTGTACAGCCAATATATTTTCTGGTCATCTAACAGAGTTGTCCCAGCTAAAACTAAGATGATGGAGATTTTGAAGTTCACTTGTATATGGTTAGTGCTCTTCCTCCTGTTCTCCTGTGATGATGATCATAAAGTAGTGCCAAAATTATCTTACAGTGAGTCCTCTGTTATGTCCTGCAAAAAGAAAACCTGAAAGACAAGTCAACACCTACTACAGCAACACCAAGAGTGCATTATGTTAATGACATACTGAATACATGGCAAAGTTTCAATGCTTGCATAAACTTTTAAAAATCCATGATATAATGGATTCTAGCTACCTGCAAGTTGACCTTGTGTTTTGTTGTGTTGATGCCCTGTGACAGTCATAATCCTTTTAAATCCAAATCATCATTCCCAGTGCTGAGGTGACGAGAGCTGTCCTGGCAGCTGTCTGACCAGCCAAGAGACATAACTGCCATTAGACATCCAAATGACAGCAAACCTCAGCATGAACTTCCTCTCACTTCTTTAGCTTTTACAAAATAAATGAGAAATAATTAATTGTATTTTAAATGCTATTGATGTGCATATCTTAAAATCACTTTTGAAAATAGGTGCTGAAAAATAAGTTTTGTTTTTCATGTGGTCTGCAATTTCTTTGCAGAATTTCTTAATTCAAGGTGCAATGATTGCCAATCTGTTTCAAACTCTTCTTTTGTCATCCTTCTCAGTAGGTTTCTCTTCCTCCCTCATAGCATATACTCTAACCATACTGAATCAAAAACCAGGAAAAGTATGTTGATTTACTAAGCACTTGAACACACCTTAGTATGGGATTTCATACTATCTGACTTATGCCTTCTTTCTTGCCTGAGTGCTTTTTTGGATTGGGATAGTACTGCTTCCTATGACTGGGGTATTAATCCATACTTAAAATATTCAGGTAAGTCCTTTTCTTTGTTTCTTTAGAATCTGTCTCAGACAACTGGAGATCCCCAGTAGGGACTGCATGCAGCAGAGCACAGTGGTGCCCTCCATCAAGTGTCCCAAGGGCAGCCTGGCCATACAAATGCAATTATGTTATTTATGGCTCTGAACTCATGGCTTGGTCAGTTTAAGATTGAAGATGCAGTCACTGTGATCCAGTATTTGCTACAGATATTCCTAATATCTGCAAATTATATTTATGTTCTATGTTTTATGTTCTCAAGACTGAATAGAAAACTTTTGTCTGTCATAAATTACCTAGCAGATTTATGAAACCATTTGCCCATTCTAAATTATAACTATGAACTAAGATGGTAAAACATGTAGACTCTATATCCTCATAAAGCAACAGGTTCAGAGGAAAAGACCCTGTAAGTTGATTTGTTGCTAGTGAATTGAAGTAAAAGTCCAATGCTCCTATGTCCCGAAATTTGGGAAAGGGAATATTCAGGTGATTTATAGTCTCTAGGGATAATATTAGCATATGAAACAAAGAACAGTCTCTAGACCACATTATTTCTCTGAGCTTTAATAATAATTCTAGATTGTTTCTATTGATTAACTATTATCTTCTCATGGTAAATATACCATTTCTTTAGATAATATTTGGTGTTTGAGAAGGGGAGAAATTAAGAAAGATATTTAGTAAATTGCTTACAATATGATCTCCTTGCAAGCATAAATCTAGTGCTACTTTAAGCTGTGCATTTTCATTTGTATGAGAGCAGAAAGATAATTGTCCCTGTGCACAAACTTTTCCCTGTAGTGATAAATTACCTGGGTATTTTCTGTCATATATTCTGTGTTGCAGATTGCCTGTAGATCCAGTGTAATGATACCCAAGTTGGTCTATGCCTCAGAAAAATGTTTTTATAGATAACATTGTTAGACAGTTGTACTCTAATTCTTTTTCAGCATCGAAATCAGAGAGTATGAATCAGAGAACACACAAAAGGTTTGCCTGTATGCAGTGAGTTTTCCTTACATTCTAAAAGCTAAAGGAATAGGAGAGTAGAGAAATTTAAATAATCTCTATTAAAAATACTTATGTATTACTGTGTAGTGGAGAAATAGGTCTAATACCACTCAATATACAGATGTGTTGTGTATTAGAAGATATAATAATCTGAATAATCTGATAACAGCTGCCATTCCAGTATGAAAACAGGCATTCTCTTTAAAGTATCAGTTTCTAGCTCTGAACTGTAATTTAACCGGTACACATTAACTACTGATGGTGAATTAAAGTAACAAGGTAATTAGTGGATACTCTTTAAGGGTGATATTTACTCTGATTATACCAATGAAAGGACGATTTGTGGCAGTTGTGTGCAATGCTTACACTCATGGCAGTGTTTGAAAGAAGGCTGGAGAATTTGATAGTGGTCTAGTTGCTCCTGTTTCACCTTGAGATCTGAGTTTTGTAAATTCCAAACCACAAAATACTCCCTTCTCTCTCATCTGTCATCTGTTTCCTCATATTCGTGCTATTAGTGCTTCCTTTTGTGTGGTGATGGAGAACAGCATGAATACCTGTGCTTCTTCCAGGTATTGAATTTACCTTCTAGTAAGTACTGGACATAATAACTGGTCACCTGAGTCTGTGTGGCTTTCAGAGAGTTAAAAAAAATGGCTGCAGATAAGAGGACATATCTCATTATGCCTTTGTAGCAATGGTAGTTTATATCTAAAATAAAGATGTGTGTAATTTCCTGGAATTCCAAGGGAATTATAAATGTTTTACCACAAATCATTTTAAAAAACATTTCTTTCCATTTTTATAACATGAGCTTGGTTGGCTGATGCCTTTAAGGCATGGAAGAGTCTTTAGCTTATACTACCCTTGCCTGAATCAGAGGAACATGAACACTTCATTTCCAATAATCTTGGGAACTGCAGGCTGTTTATAAAATGTTCTGAACACAAAAGTCCATCTTTACTCAGCTGGTGTTTATGTGGGATCATGGTAATATCTGTTGTGAACTGTTTTGTTAGAAGACTGACATGCTGATTCTGGAAATTACTTAAGAAAAAGTCTAGAGAGAAGCAAAGCACAAAACTGCTTGGAATTAGCATTGAAAGGAGAAAAGGCTTTTTTTATGGTTTTGAGTTGTCTTTTTTTAAAAGGTAAGTTCAGCATACTTCAACAAAAAGATGATGGTGCAGGAAGGTTTGGTTTGTTCTTCGGAGAATGTCTTCCTGCAGGAAGTGTGGAATTTTATTTCTTTACCTCCTGCCAAGCATGGCACTCACAGAGCTGATTATATCCAGTGGTGGCCAGGTGAGTCAAACTGTTGCACACCAGCAGCTGCTCTGGTAGGAACTGTGTCAAAATAGGGACTCTTGTTTTTCCAGCCTCTTGGCAATTCAGGATACTTCCTGACAATAGCTCTATCTGCTGATACCCTGCTGAGTTCTGAAGCACACAGGAAATATGCAGAGGTATTTTGGATATTCCTGAAATTAATCAAAATAAGTCCTCATGGGCTGAATTATACAAAAAGATAACTGGATCTGTTTGAAAAAGATAAGGTCAAGTACACACAAATGTTTGGTGGTAGGCTGCCTAAAAATATATACACCTGCCCATACCAATTTCATACAACTTTGTTTCAAATATATTCTTTGTATTAAATAGATTAAAGATTAATCCTCCACCAAACAGTATTTTTTCAGGTTAATTCATATAACTGTATGATATAGCAGATATGGAATTCAGTTAGGCTGCCTACTCAAACAGCAGGAGCAAAGGCCAGTTAATCAGGGATAAGATAAATAGATTTCTGAGAAGTGAACCCCACATCTGTAGCTGAATGGTTTTTAAACAGATATGAATATTTGTCCTTCTATATTAATTTTATGAAAATATTATCAACAAGCTTGAACAGTCACCATTAATCAAGAGATATCACCTGTGTGTTTGTTAGGTGATTAAGGATTAATTAAATAATCATGCTTATCCAGGTGGATTTTTACTAAGGAAACAGGAAGGGCTTTAGCTCTCCTCCTGTCCCTGTTAGCAGACACAGTTACAAGATGCAACCACAGGGTTACACAGCTCCCTCTCCCCCAAGCAGAGCTATCTTAGTTTTTCTTGTTCTTGTCTAAATAATGAGCCATACCAGTTTAGAGTTTTTAGAGCCTCATAGCTGTCTAAAGTTGTTGTGGTTTGTTTTTTTTTTTTTGTTTTTTTTTTTTTTTTAGATAATCGAGGCTATTCCAAACACTTCTGATCATCTAGGACATGTGGTCTCTTGTGTTCATTTCTCCACTTTTTATGAACTTAATGTTAAGCCTGAAATAAATTTAAGTTAATTAATTTCATTTCATCCATTGCAAAATGGCAAAATCTTTGTTTTTGGAGTTGCAATGAAGAAGAGACTTTCCATGCCATTGAGCACATATAAAATGGTGATACTTTTGCAGTATTAAGACAAGTTGCAAGCATGTCTGTTCTTCCCTGGGGAGTATTTAGGGTTACTTCTAGAATCCTACCTTTGAAGAGAGTGGAGAAAAGTGTTACATGGCAGCTCCCTTAAATAAGAGTATCTCTGCTGAAGTCTCTGTTCAGAAGTGTGTGACTGTTGTGATCCTGCAGCTCTGAAGTTTGTTCTGTAACTCAGCCTGTATTGATTCACCATAAGTCAGGAGGTCCTAAGCTCAGTGCTGCCTGCTAGGAACTCACTAAGGGTTAATATAACATTTCTTTCGTTGCCATTTACTTGGCTGGTTTTATAAACCTCTTACAATTTTTAGTTTCATGGCTTCTACTTTTGTATTGTGACATAGATTCTGAAGAAGCATTTTTTGCAGTACATATATAATTTCTATTCTGATAAATATCTAAAATATTTCTTCTCTTGTACCTTTAATTTAGAGTGATACTGATAAAAAGTGTGGAATTAATACTTTGTTTTGTATATGCAGTTAAGAGAGACACAATTTCAGTTTGAATGGGAAGGCATGCTCTTTCAAATCAAGTCACATATTCAGGGACAGGTACTATGTACAGATACTACTCATTATGAATCTTGTATTTAATAACTTATTTGCTAAAAAACTTGTGAGGGAGGCTGTGCCACTTGCAGCTCCTGCAGCTGCTGTATCAAGTAAAAGGGGAGGATGTGCAGTTTGCCTTCTCAGAATCAGAGTTTTAAAACATTTTAATCTCCAAGTTCAACACCTCATGGGTGTTGGTGTGGAATATTTTAACAGTGTTACTTTTGCAGCAAAGTGATTTCTGTGTGTTTTGAAAGCTCATTTGCAATAGTTGATATTAATGAAATTTAACACCTGTCTTACTTTGCACTCTTACAGACTGTCTATATGGCAACCTGTGGAAATTTCACCCTGTAGTTTACACTGCCTTGTAGAAGTGCAGCTGTGGCTTTAGTTTAGACTGACAGATAAAGCAGAGGGAATAAAGTCTTCAGGAAGCATAATGGCTTTTGTTTTTAGAAGCTTTAAATAAACCAGGGACTTAACTAGAAATTTAACCAGACAGCTTGATTTTATGTCACATTGGAAGCTTATTATTATTGCACATTAAATGCTTTCTTAGTCTTCTAGAGTAAATGAAAAAGAAAGTTTAAGAATTGCCAACACCACAACTAACACAGAAAATAGTGAGAAAGCAAGCTCTGAGGAGGCTGGACAGTCTTCATTTGGTTTGTGGTGTCTGAAAACTTCTGTTTTTGCTGATTTCATAGAAACGTTTTCTTGTGTATGAAATGCTTATCTCCAAAAAGTCATGTCCTTCTAGAGTGACTATGATAAAGTGCACACTCCAGAGCTCAATAAAATATTTCTTTTTATTTAATTTAACTCAACTTCAACTGTAGTGTCAAGCTAAATTTTGATGAAATCGATAATGTTATGGCAATTCATTCTTCACTTTTATTTTGCCTTTAGTTCAGTGTTGATCCAAGGCATAGTAGAAATTTTAGCTGAAAGAGATGTTTATAGAGCAGATTGAAAAAGATGAGCTAGGAAGTTTCTTACCCCTCTCTGCAGAATTTTTTCAAGATCCTTATATATAGCATGACTGATTTCTTCCTTGATTGCCTGTCCAAGATATTTCACAAGATATATCTGATAGTCCAAGATAGTCTGTCTTTTATTTTTTTTCTGTGCTGTGCGGATGCAGTTTGATGTAGTGTGACATCTCCTCTCTTCCACTGCTTGTTTTTCCTGAGCAAACTATACATTGTTGTAAAAAATGTGATAGCTCCATATTTTGTTCTGTGTAATATCTGAGATGGTGTTACATCATCTTTTGATTACATGTTAAGAACTCTGTTCTTTCTGTTTCACTATTCTGGCATTTATCTAAAGCTTCTCTGAAGGTCCCTCTATTTCTTTGAGACTTCGGACAGGTCCAAGATGTGTAACTACTTGATACTCTGCTGCAGCTGCCTGTATCGTCTCCCGAAACAGCTGCTGTTCCTTCTATCAAAAGCCTCTTGAAGAAAAGCTTGAGAAGTATTTGTGATAACTAAAGAAAAAACTCCAAGGGCATTAATTTGCATTTGATCCCTGACCTTGTTGTTTTACACAAATGGCCTCTGAGAAATTTTGTGCCCTCCCATGTTTGCATAGACCCCTTAGTCTATGAACATTTATTTATTCTCTCAATGATGGTGCCCATCACTGTTGATGCTCACACTGGCACCTGACATGGGGAGTTGGTTACTCAGACTTCCTTCTTTGCTGTACTCATAGACACAGAGACCCTAAAATAAGACTGCCCTTGTGACTCAGAAATAAATAAAAACTATGGATATGTGAGGCAAAAGCCTTTTTTTTTTTTCTATAGGAGTGAAGGAGAGACAAGGTGAAGGTTGCAGAGTAAGGTGTGCTCTTTCAAGAACCTATGTCAATGTCAGGGACCTTCTGTTCCAACTGACATATGTCCAGAATTGTGCATTTTTTACAAAAAAAATGGCCTTTTGCTAATGAAGAGCACTGAAAATAAGTGCTATCTAATTTCTCTCTTCAGTATCTGATAGCTGAAACAGCAACATGGAGGTGAATATCTTAATAAATATAATGGATCACTTCAGTCCCAAATTAATCTCTCAGCAAATTGTTACTGATGATAGTAATAATTTATGACATGACCTGTTGTAATTGCTTTATCTGGTTCTCTGCTACTTTAAAATGTAACTACAGAAGACTTTTGACCCTCATTGCAAACTGCAAAGACATGTCTTTATCTTTTGAAAAACAGATGAAAGCTAGATACCATGCTCTTTAAAAGGAGGTTGAGGACTAATGAAATGAATCTTTGTGCAGTGGTTTATAGGGGCTACTCAGATAAAATTAGTTGTTTTATGAATAACTACTGGAAGAAGTTTTAAAATACTAAAGTGCTTCTGGATTCTTGCAGAAGTGTTTTATAGGGGTTATAACAATTTTTCTGGTGCTAAGTAGATAAAAAATAAATTACACCATGGTTTGGTAGGGTGGCATACCCAAAGGGAAAAGAGACACAGCGACAAAAATGTTTTAGAGTTGGCTGTAGTCTGGGAAGGATGACATCAAGCTGACAGCTGTAGTCTTTCATTCAAAGACGTTGAGCATGAAAACTTTTTTAAAAAAACCTTTAGATTAATAAAACACAATGTTAAACTCCAGAAGTGTGTGTTGTGACTCTCTCCCCTCTGTGTTTAAGTACATGACCCCTATATTTATGTGGGAGATCCACGCCAGAGATCTTCTAGCATGTGCAGTGGCTACTGGAAGACAACTCTCCTTCTCCTGATGCCATGGTGGAGATAATTATACATGTATATGTATGTAATACTATGTATTGCCCTTTAGGTAAGGGGGAAGAGATGTGGGGGATCTGGTGTCCTATGGTATGAGGAGTTTCTTTATGTTATTCTGTAACCTTTTACTCACTTATGCAAACCAGGTCATGATAAAATTGTAAATGCAAGCATTTGACATAACCTCTGAATCAGACATGAGAAGGGTTGAGAAGTAACAGAGATCAAAAAAACCACAAGAAAAAACTAATATGTTCTTAGGTTACATCAGAAAGGTTTGTCTTTCTGTTACTGTTGACCTGCGGTTTCCCTTCTGACAAGATGTTAGTCTGCATTTTAGTCTTTGTAGGTTTTTGGTTTTTTTTCATAGACTCCTAGAATTATCCAATGGTTTGTGTTGGAAGGGACCTTAAGGACTATCTAGTTCCAACACCCTACCATGGGCAGGGAAAGCCCTTGCTAGGCCAGGTTACTCAGAGCCCATCCAGCCTGCCTGAGAACACCTGTAGGATTGGAGAGTTCACAGCTTCGCTGTGGAGAGTTTCCATTCCTATTTTTAGGAATAGTATCTTAACTGTATTTCCACTCTTCTGGGCAGTCTAGAAAAAATTTCAATTTTCATCCTGCTGTCTTCATGCTCTTCTGTGAAAAATAATCTTACTACTTTTTGTTTTGAACATACTTGTGTAAATGCCTCAATTATAGAAAGCCTAGAAACCATTCATTTTTCATTTTTGTATGAAAAAAGATGAGCTAATTGTATGTATCTTATGTCTGGCTCTTGATTGATACAAGGCAAAAGTAGTGATATATTTTGATATGACAGGTCTCAGGGAAACTGTTTCCCAGCCTCTTCCTTTTCTGTATTTTGTAACAGAGACTAGCCAGGCAAAAGTAATTCCAAGTTTGCTTCTGCATATTACCTTGCAAATGTCTGAGACAAGTATGCCTAAGCCCTGTCAGCATTTTCCATGAGTCATGGGGAGCAGCTTTCGAAAAAATTGTTTATCCTTGCTCATTGCATTAGCAGTGAATGAGCTGGGTTACAGGTAGCCAATGCCTGGGATACTCAGATACATTGTTATGGATATTCTGTTTGCCTCAGATATAATAAGGTCTGCTAAACTGAAAAAGTGTGCTTTCAGAATTTACCTCCTACGTGATGTACCCAATAGTGATGCTGCAGTAAAACTGGGCTTTTCTAATTTTACTTGTTACATAAATTGTCTGTACCTGTTTCATATCCCAACACAGAGTTCTAGGCACAAACTTGAAGAATATAAACCATTCATCTGCTATTAAACAGCAACAGGTGATTGAAAATCAGAGATTTATATAATTCACTGATGAAAATAAAAATTGTAAGAGCTGTCAGATTAACAAATGTGTATTCACTCATACATTCACTCATTTATTGGACATTAATGACCGCATATAAAATGAATTTAATGCCACTCCATCTCATTTCCCACATCAACAATTCACAGCTTGGACTTGGATTAATTGGCAGATGCAAGAGAACAGCCAAGGGCTTGTAGCTATTATGGCTGAGATAAGCTTGGCTGGAGTGTAATGCAGATCAAGGCAACACATGCCAGATATTGTGTTTGAGGAGTTTGTTCTGCCTTTTCCTGTGCATAAACAGTCGACTTCCGTCACCACACAACATTTCCCAGAAATGCTGGAATGTCTTATCGCATTCTTTTAAGGCTGATTTCCTCCCATTTCTACCTGTTCTCAAGGTTTTATTTTGCCTTTGCTCATACGTTATGTCCTGTGGCCTCTTTAATATTTTTTTAATGTGTTTATGTTGTGTGAGCTCATTTCTGTGTACTAAAACTCATATTATTATTTTTTAATATTCTGTACAGGTAAAAATTAATCCATTGAGATGTCTACTCTGTATTAAATGTGTTATTCCAGTTCACACTTAAACTTTGTTAAAATTACTGATATGATTGCTGTATTTTTCTTGGGTATAAAGAAGTTTGATTTTCAAATGTATTAAAGACTTAATTCAGGAGAAACTATTTGAGATGTCCATCTTGGCCACTAGATATGAAAATCTGTAGTGAATTTTGGAGAAATTACAATAATACTCAAAGTATTTTCTCTGAAAAAGTACTATATTATATATTCCTCCTTTTGTTTCAAATCTGCACTTTGTTTTTTAATCATATTTTCATGTTATCCTTCTTCACTGTTTGTTAGAAAATATTCCCTTTTTTTTTTTTACTCTCAGAATTAGGCAGCTATTCCCTTTTCAGCACAAAGCCCAATTCTTAGTAGAGCCATCTTTTTAAAGACTTGGTGAATCTCTACTCTCACTATATTAGATATTCTACAAGTTTTGTCTGCAAGTTGTTTGCTGTACTCACAGAGCTTTCCCAATTGTTTAGCTCTGCTTACTCCTTCCCAGGATACTGAGATCTGCCAACCTGAACATGTCTTCCAGCACTCTGGGCTGTTCTTTATTCTACCTAATAGATGTCTGTCAAATAAAGTACTATAAGACAAAGTACTTGCAAATCAGTGCTAAACAAAGTAAAATACAAACAAATCAGAGATTTGGAAATAGCCTGAGACAAATATGCGGACAAGGACAGGAATGTAGGAGGTGAAATACTGCAGATGGTGAAAATACTGATTGTGAACTTGAACTTTTTGCAGCGTATTTGAGAGAGAGTAATGAGAAGGATGTAATAAAATGAAAAAATGCATTTCTTGCTAGAACTAGTAACTGCATATTTATTTCCTGCAGGACTTCAGGAATTTTGCTGTTCCCACAACAAAATCTGCCGCAAGTTATTTTTCCTCCTGAGCTTTTGTCCTGCATCAATTTCTATACCATGGCATTAAGAGTCTTCCTCTTACTCCACTGTACAACAGTGCTGGATGAACTGGAGTCCCTGCCCAGCAGCTAAGACTACTTTATGCCCACTCACCTTCTTTGTTAAGATTCAAATTTATTCAAAAAAATGCATCTCTACTAAAGATTTATGTTACATCCTACCACACTTCAGCACTGAGTATTTCCATGCACTGGATGGCTTGCTAAAGATTTATTTTCAAATATGCAGATAACAATGTCTTTTTATCAATATACATGATGAGTCCAAAGGCAAAATAAAGGCTTCATCTTGAAATAGGTTCTCCCAGTACCCATTAAAACAAATCAATTATCACAATTGAAAAACTTGTTCATAAAGGAAACAGGATAAAGCAGCAAGCCCACTAGGGATTTCTAACATGGCTGCTGCAGTTCTGAGAAACTGCACACCCCCCCTTTAATTTTATTATTCAAAGGAATAAACAGCTTTTGCCTCAAACTGCAGGAATGCCTCTCTGTATTACAGGAAGAATCAAACATTCCAGTAGAAACCAATTATTGTCAATATAAACAGAAAAAAATAATTTATTAGAAAAAAAGAGAATAGTTATGATTAATGACTTCTGTTTGCTCAGGCAGTTTTGATTTATATGGCAATTTCATACCTTACAATTCTTTTATATGGCAGATAAATTTGCAAATACTCAGAGTGGTAGATGTAATGCGTCTCTGTCCAGGGCTCACATTTCCCATGGACACACTCAGAGGTGTTGAGTGACCATTTTGATTGTAACATTGTATTAAAGGAAATATTTGAGATAAAGCTCTAAAATTTTTTTTTTTTTGTATGTTTCATGACTAACCACAGAACAGGTAATGCTAAGTGACTGTTGGATTGCCATGATTACATAATGCATGTACATCTGTACCAATAACTGTGTTTGGCAAGGTTTATTGTGGTTGCTGACACTGCCAGTCATGGTTACAGCAATAAGACTATTTCAGTTTTTTTCCAGTCAGCCCTTCAAATTGAAACTTGGATAATGCAAAATCATAATCAAATTTTAGCAGCGGTTCTAATTGTGCTCACAATCCAGTTCTAGTGTCATCTTTCACTGCTACATCTCCAGAACCACCAGTCCCTCCCAGCAGGTCTCACCTTGTGTCTCCCTCATTACCATGGTCTGATAAATGTGTATGTTCCTCTAGAGGTCTCAACGATTCTTAGCCTCTGTGTTCTTTCTGTAGCAGCCCTTCTTTCCCAGGGAAGTGAGCAGCTGATGAACCCACTGCCTCTCAGTTATCTCCAGCCTCTGACTGCAAGTAAACTCTGCTGCTCTTCTCCCATATCTTGCCTTTTCCAATCCTCTAGTTCAAATTATGCACTATTAGGAAAGCAGGATTGCATTTTCTTGGGTTTCCCTGGCTTTCCATCAGTCTTAGTTTTGCATGTCAGAAAGCTCCCCAGGTGAGATTTGCTCTCTTACCAGATTCTATTTTCCCTTGGGACAGGCGCTTTCTCAAGCGTCCGTGTAGCTCTCTGCCAGGTTCTTCAGGAAATTCCTGCAGTCTTTCTGCTGGAGATTGCTTCAGGAAATCCTTAATGATGTCTAGTTTCCTAATTCTGCACTTATTAGCTCCTATTGCCACTTTGCCCTCCTATTCAGGTACTACTGGGAATCTCAACCTACTCTATTCCAAAGATCGATGAACTTTTGACCCACCACAGCTAAAGAGTAAATTATAAGAGTCTCATGCTAGCAGAATGATTGACTTAAATGGGAACAGTCCTCATTACAACTGGAAAATACTATGAAATATCCAGTTCTTGTTTCTCAACTGAACTGAGCAATGAAAAGTTTTGTTTCATCTTTGAGCAGTTAGTAACATTCAAAGAAACAATGTAAGCTTCTATAAAACCAAAGACTTTTTGCCCAATGAAGGCTTGAAATGATATTCAGTTTTATTTTTCCTTCTCTTCAAAAAATCTGTATTTCCATAAAGACTTGCTTAAATCTGATTTCATTTAGGGTCTGCCTGTTTATCATTCAGAATGCCAAGTTGGACCAGCACTGAGGATAGGCTTGACTAAAATCAGTGTATGAGCTAAGCAAGCAAAAACTGGTGACTCTGATTTTCTAGGAGTTTGTACAATAGTGCTGAAAGACTTTCCTTGAAGAAGAAAAAAAAAATGCACCATTTTCTCAAAGCTCCTCAGCTAATACCTTCACAACAGAGCACCTTTCATGACAATAAAAGCTTTCATAGCAAACCATAGAAAACTTTGCTTTTAAAAATGCAATGAGATGCATGTAAAAAATGGATGGACTCATGGGGAGACTTTTTCCCAAATGGTGCAGATATCATCAAATGTCTCTGATCGCAGTTAATCCCAATGTTTCAAATACAAATTCAAGTCTTTGTAGGTGTTTGTTTTCAGAGAGTGGGTAATTATATGATAGACATTTCTCCCCACACCCTTCCACTTAAATCAAATTACCAATATTCGTCGGTGCTTTCAGTTGTTAATAATGTCAGTTTTCTTTTTGAAGATGCATTTGGATAAGGAAAACCATAGGTGGCACAAACTCGATGATTGCAGAGTCATAGCTTTTCATTTTTGACATTGCTAAATCCATTAGCAGTTTTGTAGGACTATTTTATGTCAGTTGGTGTGAGAATGGGAACGGAGAAGGAGGACACTTGGCTGGGAGTAATCTGAATGCATTGCCAAGTTCAGAAACAGCCACTGCTGCTGTTTTAGGGACTCTTGTTATTGTGGAGCTTTGTAAGGCATATGGAGCAAGCAGTGCTTGTTTCTATCAGTCATTTCTTGAAAAAAGGTTGGATATTTCTGTTAGTGAAGCCCTGATAATAACCTTATTTAAACAAGCTTTAGGTCAGATTTATGCTTTGAGTCTCTAGACTCTCACATCTTGAAGAAATGCTGTTGCTGGAAATAATTAATTTTTCTCATGAGCCAATGTTAAATCCTCCTTAATCTGAAGAACTAGTTATATAGTAGTAGGATTTTTCCTAACCAAGAATTTAATTGAAAAGGAAAGAAGAAGATTAAAATTAAAATAAAGACTTCCATTTACTATGGATATGGAAATTTGTAAAGATGTTGTGCATTTCTGGTTGACAACAAAAACCCTTAAGTACTTCTATTAATATCTTACAAGTTTGTAGTTGTTAAATTATTATTGACTTTAAATAAGTTTTCTGTGGGGATAACAACTTAGTTTTAACTGAAAATGTATGATTTTTGTTTGTTTGTTTAGGAAAGGGATTCCAAGAGAACAAGTGAAACATGCTGATAGAGAGCAAGCAAAGCGTATAGTTTACTCAGTGGTTTATGGAGCAGGTAGGCATTTTTAGAAAAAAAACCCCAGCTACTGTAAATTTGTACTTTACTCATAATTTATATAAGTAGATTGAATTTCTAAAAGTGATAAAAAGTTTGTCAGTTTATTACATTTATATTTTTATCCAGGATTATTACATTATCTACTCAGTGCAAAAATTATTAAATTAATGTAGCTACATTGCCATATACAAAGATTATCTGATTTTGTATTTATTTGCTGCTGATATAATTGAAGCATTTATCTAAAATAAGTTTAATTTTGGGTGGACTTTGTATTCTCTCTGAATATAGACAGAGATGAGAATAACTGCAATGAAATTTTTAAAACTCCAGTATTGTTTTAAAACAGAGAATGGCAGAGATTGGAAGGGACCTCTAGAGGTCCTCAGATCCAGTTCCCTGTTCAAGCAGAGACATCTTGAGCTGTTTGCCCAGGACTGTGTTGAGATTGTCGATGTCTTCAAGGCTGGAGAAAGGGCTCTTCAAAGCTCCACAGCCTCCCTGGGCAACCTGTGCCAGTGCTCGCTCACCCTCACAGTGTAAAAGTGTTTCCTTACTTTGAGTCTTAATGGTTGCTGCCATTTCTTCACAACTGCAGAAAACTTGCCAAGATCCACTGTTACCCATTCTGCCTAAGTCCTGACCAGGTCCAAGATAAGTCAAGATGTTCTGCATGCTTTCCAAAACTGCCTAGTATTTCTTAAATGATGCCCAACTCTCCCTATGCTTCATGTGTGCCTAGATTTAACTTTTCTGGGGAGATAGATGCTTGTGTATCATCAGCCTACGAGCTCTTGTGAATTGGTTTCAGTGAATAGCTGACTAACTTTTGCTACACAGGATGAGTTCTTGAAAAACTCTTTTAGGAAATGAGAGCCCTGAACTGCAGGTTTTGTGTAACCTGGGAGCACTTAATGCAAATCTTGGCTTCCTGGTCAATAATGCTTTCTAAGCTGAGTTTTGCACTGAGTCCTTGAACCAAAGGCAGAATCAGCCAGGGCATTCCATTTATTGTTTATGGCATTCAGTTGGGAAGATATCCTTCAAATTCAATTCTCCAGAATATCTATATTATGTTTAGGGGTGTGTGTAGGTTATATACACAGCTATAAAAGTATATATATATATGTATACATATATACATGCACATCTGCATTTCTACATTAAGCTGTATTGCATTTGAAACCTCTGAGTTTAAAATCTATATTAAAAAAGCCCAGCATTAGTTCCCTACACTGTAAATTTAGACTTGCCTGTGCTAAGACTAGAATAAAATCTTCGATTTCCTGCCTGAATGGTTTCATCACTGGGTTATTTTACAAAATGCCAGCATTATCACTCCTGCCCCTTGGTCCATGCAAATGCTACACATTTCCTATCTCTTTCCTTCCCTGTGGGTGGAACAGGCAGGTACCAGATGCAATCAGATGAATCAGCACCAGTTGAATGCCTTGTAGTTCTGTATATAGTCAGAAATGCCTCAGTTCCTGGGGCTCAGTGGAGCCTATGAGTGTCTACTCATCTCTAGAGGACTTTCATGTTTATATTTAAGCACAGTATTGGCACTTCCTTGCTTACTCTGAACCAGGCACTAAAGATTTCAGTGCAGCAGTGCTTGATATAAGTATCTCCATTTACTTGTTTCCTTTGTGTCCCTCTCTCTCAAACAAGGGCAGCTGAAGCACCTCAAAGATAATAAGAAGTTTCCACTTCATTAGAAGTGTGATCAGATCCTAATTAAGACATGAAATTATATCATTAAACCACTTAGATGGAAACCAGG
Source organism: Petroica traversi (assembly GCA_025920805.1). Lineage (NCBI taxonomy): Eukaryota > Metazoa > Chordata > Aves > Passeriformes > Petroicidae > Petroica > Petroica traversi. Next base: position 25,970,517 of record JAHLSL010000015.1, read on the forward strand.
CTGACAAAAAGTAATTGTTAGATACCGGAAATTGATGGACTGAATTCCACCCACGGTTTGTCTTCCTTCAAAAGACAGCTCACTTTCCATTAAGGAGACATTTTGATACAACTAAAGAGTGGGAATAATACTTCTTTTAGGATTGAAAACTACAAAAACATTCCCTGGGGAGCTTGCCTGTATTATGCTTACAAGAATTAATAAAAACCTTTCATGTAGTAAATAGTAATCCTTTCTTCTTGTTTTTTTTAGCTTTAGCTTACACTCGGTTCATGTTTTCAAGGTATTTTCATTCATTCTGGAGGATAATAAAGAAAGAAAAAGATTGGTTATTAGGAAAAAGTTTTTCACCCAGAGGGTGGTTGGGCATAGGAAGGGGCTCCCCAGGGCAGTGGTCACAGACCCAAGCCTGACAGAGTTCAAGAAGCATTTGGACAATGCTCTCACACACATGTTGTGACTCTTGGGGTGTTCTGTGCAGGGTCAGGAATTGATCCTTGTGGGTCCCTTCTAGCTAAGGACATTCTATGAATGATTTTGCTTGGTTTGGAGCAGTTCAATTCACCTGCTTCTGCCCCAGTTATCTTGTAGAACTAAAACACAGGCAAATTAAACAACTGTAAATTAAGGAATTAATTCTATCAATGGCAGTATGCTCAAGCCCTGAACTGACACAGAGTTGAAATGAAAACTAATGCTATTTTCAGTTTTGTAAGATGATATTGCAGAATGGAGAACATAAACACATAGGCTGCTGCTAATAATTCCCCTAGCACAGGTAACTCAAGGAGAGTTCTCAGGGAAGGTTTAGTCCACCTCTGGGCTTTGCCTTACATGACCTGTGCTCCTGCACTGTGAAGCATGAACTGGCACAAATACCTGGCTGTGCATTCCCCTCATTGTGCTTCCCAGGAACTGCATTTCCCTGAGACCTTTCAGACGTCCTTGCTAATATCATGCTTTAATTTTCCTAGTATTTTATGCAATTGTTCTGTATATTAATAATTCTTTAAATGGATAACATGGACAAACTTAGATATTACAGTTCTCTAAGGAAACTACAGTAGTCTCCTAGCTGTTAGCAACTTGTGCCTTATCAGATAGATTTGTCATTTGCTGACCCAGGAAGAAAACCCAAATTAATTAGATGTCAAATAAAAGAGTACAGATCTATAATAGCTCAGCAAATGTCATCCTGGATGTCTGTGTGAATTTCTTCCTCTAGCACCTGTCCAGACTGGTGTTCTTGCAGCTCAGTGCAGATCCTGGCGTGACTGAGAACAAAATGCTACAAGAATTGCTCTGAAATGTACATCAGCCTGACAGTGATGGCATTTAGGTGGCTGAAATCCTCTCTCTTTTAAAAGTGCTAGATAATTTTTCTTGACAGTCTTACCGTGACAATGACTATTCTGTGCCTTTGGTGCCTTGAGATGTCTCCTCTCAGCTTATGTTCTTTCCAGACAGTGCTGGTTCTGTGTTGCTGTGCAGCTGACATAAATATATCTGTCTTTCAAACTTCGTATGACTAATGTTGATGTATGTTTTATTTTTACTGGAACTGTTTCATTTATAAGTGGATTTAAACTGTAGCTCTTGGTTTATATTTCCACATTCTGGAGTTTCATCAGGTGTTTTCCACCTTTTCTTATAAATGCTTTTAGATTCAACATAATATATGTTGTGCTATATATATCCTGATTAAAAGCTATTATTCCTTTCTCTCTCTGTTGAAACACTTTTCTTTTTCTTTTTCCAACCCTTTTATCTCAAAACTTGGACCCAAATTTCTACTGATATTGAGAAGCCTAAGACTGCTTGAAATCTGTAGGACTCAGACTCCAAACATCCTTTCTAATTTCAGACTAAACTGTAAAGCTTCTAGCTAAACTCAACCTCAAACATCTCCATACTTTTTTACATCTTCATTATATTTGTGTTTGTTTAAAGTTAATTTCATATCCTTATCTGCTTTTCAAAGTTTGGAGATTGCAACACTGAACTACTAAAATTATACTTAAGGCAACAGCATTACTGTGAACAAAAGAGATTACAATTACATTATAGGTATAAATTATAACTAGGAAATTCTTAATTGCATACTTCTTATATACTTCTTATTAATTATATACTTAATCCAGTAACTTCAGTAAAACATTCAAGCTCAGAGTCAAACATTTATTTTGTTGCAATATGATTTTAGTGTATCGGATCCATCCTCTTTCATAGAGATAAGTAAATGTAACTAATTCCACTAATTGTGCATTAAACAGTGCTATTGTATATAGTGGTTTTCTGTTCTGCTTTATAGTATAATAGAGATAATTTCTGTACCACCAGGTAAAGAACGTCTCGCTGACTGCTTGGGGATTACTCCTCTTCAAGCCAGTCAATTTATAGAGAGTTTTATGCAAAAATACAAGAAAGTACATGAATTTACAAAGAAAACCATTGAACAGTGCCGAAATAAAGGTAAGCCAAAGTTTGTGACCATACTGTATTTACTTATTTGTACTATGTGACAGTGGTGAAGACAGAGATTCAGCTTGACCCAAATTCAGATAGTTACAGGACAACAGAAAAAGATGGAATATCCTTTCTTGGTGAAGCAGGTTTGGGTTTTTTTTTCTTTTTTAGCCCTAAAAGGAGCTGGTTAAGTCTGCCTTTTCTCAGAAAGATACTAACAGATTAAGACATCTGTTCTCAGAATGAACCCCACTTAATGTCAAGTTACACTGCATCATTTTGACATATAATAGACTCCAACACAAAAAAGCCCAAGGAACCTTTTACCTAATAAATTGGGTACATGGCTGCTGGATCGTGGAAATTCAGTCAATTTACACAGACAATTTTTTTAAACTTATTTTTTCTTCTCATCAATCAGAATTTATGTTCTTGAAGTTCAGGTGGTAGCTGTGGTGACAGATGTGTGCTGAGTGCTTCTGGAGCCAGCAGCTGCAAACTCTTCTTGCATAGAATTTGTTTTTGTCTACATATTCATTTATATGTAGTGAATCCTAGGAGTGCAGTAATTTGAGGGGAGAAAACATAGCTGCTGGAAATATTGTCTTTTAAAAGCTAATTAGCAAAACTGTCAAAATTGAGTTATTTTTTTCTTAATAGGACATGCAGTACTAAGGCATTTTTTAGAAATAAATAGTAAATTTGCAATATAATATTACCCATCACTGTATGGGTTAGTGTCATGAGAGGAACATATAATTGACTTTAGTTATGAAAACAGGTAGTGTTCATTTCTTGAACTTTGTAAGACCTAAAAATCTACTGGAAGTATGAACTGTCATTGTGTCACACAGCTGCATTCCTTTGTTTGTTAACATTGCTCAAGAAAAGTGAAGTTACTGAACATCCATTTTTAGCCATAATTAAGCCAAACATAACATACCTAGTAAAATATAACACATTTACTATATATTTATGATATATTTCAAATAACATTCTTTTCTTAAAAGTGAATGTTTTTCAATGCACAGACTTCTGTACTAGAGAATCTGGTTTATGAGTTCAGTGTCATGACTAAGGTTCTAAAGTAATCAAAGTACACTTGTCTAAATTACTTCTGATTCCTCCTTGCACTCCTGTCTATCAACTATTTTTAACCATTAATGTTAGAAGAGCAGTCTGTTTAGGTTGTACAAGCTCTAGAAATCTGCAGCAGATCAATATTATGTAATATTTTTCTTGTTAATCCACCTCAAATTCTTACTTTCCAACAATAACATTCCAACCTATTGAGCTCATTATAAGGTAATTTTTCTTAACTTATCTGCAGTTCAAAGGTGAGCAGCACCCTCCTGACTAATATTATTTAAGTGTTATGGATCTCTGATACTCCATGTAGACAGGATAAGCATATAAATAATTCTTTTATGAGGAAGATATTTGTTAGTATGTATATTACTATATTGCTATTGCTTTTGATGAAATTATTGACATATTGAAAAGCCTACATGAAGACCTCATTCAGACATGCATCTGCAGACCAATCATGACCCCAGGCACCTACTCTGTCACTGTTATATGAATGGTGGTGTTTGGGGGTGCTGCTCAGTTATGATGAGACACACCTCACAGGAATAAGGATATTTCAGCAAATCTAATTTTATCTAAGAATACAGTGCTTCAAGAATTCCGTCTTTAAATACTGTTCTTCATGGAAAACGTTAGATAAATTGGGAAGACTGATTTAGCAAAGAATATCCTAACTTCCAGATAGCTCTGTTCCTAGTTACAAAACTGGTACTTTTGGGATCAGCACTTTTGGAAATCACTAATTCACAGAAAGCTGTTTTAATTCATCCTCTGCACACAAGTCTGGGTATGCATTGTCCATAATAAGGTGATAACTTTTATTTGAAGAGGTCTCCACACCACTTGTGCTTGCATAGCAGAGGAGATGAAACTGTCAGTCTGAATTTCCATGGTATCTAATGACAATTCATGGGTAATCAGAGTGATCAAAAATATAAAGAAAGATTTTTTTTCAAGATGTATTTTTAACATAGATGATTTTTAATTTTTCTTAAAATAAGAATAGAAGTTTATTTTTGAAGATAAGCTAAGTTTGGTGTGTATTATTTTGACAAGATGATCTTCACATTTCTTTTCCTCTCTCAACTCCTCTCACTTGCCCTCCAAAATAGGGTTTTTTAGCAAAATACGTCATTAGGCCTAACATAAAGCTTTAACTCTGTTTTTATATTTATTTTAAACTAAAAATTCCCACCACAATAGAGTTAAGGAAGTTTGGCTGTGAAAGGAACTCAGAAATTCTACATAAAGAAAGTGGAAAAAAACCACCTTTTTTTCCCTAAAAAACCCCTATTTTATATTTTTGGGAAATATTCATTACTGATTTAATTACTCTACAAATTGATTTTTCTTTACTATTCCCAAGTAAACTATTCATTGCGTGGAAAGCTCTAATTATGGTTGCTAATAGATGGCTAATTCTGCTAGGTATTTATAGTTTCATCTCCCACAGAGAGAGTTTGCTGGTTTATCATTCCTAATGAAAATTTAACAGCCTTAAAGAAGAAAAGTTTTCCTTGTATAACATGTACCAATTCTCTGAATGAAATAACTCTTAAACCAAAAATACAAAAAGTGTTGAAGGTTTACATAAGCTCTGACTATTTTCAGAGGAGAAAATATTAAATTGACTCAGGCAGCACATAATTACAAATATCTGTATTATCTTCAAAAAGAATTTTTGAAATTTAATTTTAATCAATCTGTATCACATAATAGTAATTTTTGTTTAAATCCTGCAAGGTTACGTGGTTTCCATCATGGGACGTAAAAGGCCACTGGCCAATATCAATGCCCAGGATTACAGGCTGCGCACTCAAGCAGAGAGGCAGGCTGTCAACTTTGTTGTTCAAGGTAAAGAACTGCCTCCCCACCTTCCTCTCTGCCTACCTGTCTCTGTCCCTGCTTGGCTTTAGTGAGCAACAGCTCTCATCATCTCAGAAGAATGAATATTCCAGCAGTCTACTAAAGTAGGCGTGAGTTTTACTGTGAAAAAGAAGTTCAAATTATGTATTCTATCTACCTTGGAAATTGCCAGTAAACAGAATAATATAATAGTAATGATAATATTACTAACAAGAGGAATATAAACATTCTAATGTACTAGAGTGCTCTGTGATAGTTAAATGTACAAAAAATGTACAGAGAGAATATCTAGAATTCTGTTCTTCAGATGCATTGTTTCTTTGAACACTTTTCTTTCTGGTTTTTATAATTTGTTACTCCAGAAGGGTTTCTGTGATTAGACCCTTTAAAGATTCTAGCTTTTATTTTGCCAGATAGCTTTAGTCTAAGAAATATAGAATGTTACAATAATTGTGCATTGTTTCTTTCTTTTTTTTTTTTTTAATCCAGCTCATTCTTTGCAAAAATGTTCGAAGTTAATTTTGTGGAGGGCAAGAAAATAGATGGTTTTTTTCCATAGAAAAACATTTAACATATAGATTGTATATATAGAAATGTAAAAGTCAGCATTATGTGCTCATGTGTTTGTTGATCTGATACATTATCATAATCTGTTTAAGTCGCTTTGGGCTCAGGTGTGTACAGAATTTAGCCACCCAAAGGAAAAAACCCTGAGCTGCCAGCCAAGACTCAAATCCCTCTTACCAAGCTATCCCTTAGAAGAATTATTGTTTTAGTTGGATGATGCTGACAGTGTTTTCCTTAAGTTTTCCTGGAAGTCAACATGTTACAGGCAAGGAAAAAGTGCTTTCTAGACATGGTGATGGCATGCTCCCTATAAAGTGGTTTGAATTTTCCTTTTGAAAGTATCACTTTCCTCTCCAAATATTCTTCATTTTTATGTTTCATTTTTTAAATGACTTAAGTATTTATGTCGTGTGTGACGGTCCTTAAGTACAGTCTCTGCAAGGATACCTACAGTTCTAGAATTCTAATTCAAATTGTCACTCTGTGAGTCCTGCAGAGCACACAGTGTAGCATTAGTAAAGAGACACAGCCCTCTGAGCAGCACTGGCTCTGTCCATCTGTCCCAGAGCTGGAGCAAGGCTGTCACAGGACTGTCTATGAAACACTCACTTCTATGTACCTACAATAATCAAACTGTCAGATTTCCCTGTCAGTTCAAGCAACACTAGAGTACAAATCTGATGAAAAGTAATGTAATTGTTATTTAAAATGTAATATTAGAAGATGTGGTGAAGCAAGGATTAAAAACACTAAAATATTCAGTATTCCCAAATTTTATTTAAAAAATTTGTTTTAAACTACCATGATGTATTAATTTTAAGATTTCAGCTATAAGATAATATTTGAAGACTATAAAAACTTTCTAAATGATGATAAAACTTTTTATCACATTTAATGTACTAAACTGCCTTTAATATATTTTACAGTTATACCTAATCTAATTAATTTAAGTAGTTTACTTTTTGATTATAGTAGAAGTGAATGATAGCAGACTTCAGATGCATGACAATATTAAGAGGAATGTAGAATTGTAGCTTTAAATTATTACAACTGGATTTCTCACACTTCTTTCATAGCGTTTTTTCTCTTTTTGAATATTTCCCAGTTCAGTAGTTTTCACCATTGTACAGTATATTATTTTTAGTTATTATTCATCTGTATCTATCCCTATAGAGCAGACAGCTAATTTTATCTTTAATTATTTATTTATAAATATTTTCTTTTTAAAAAAATTAAAATAGAGTATCTCTAAAAATCATATTTCAGTAAAAAATTATTTTGAGAAGTCTTTCAAATTTTTTTACTCTACACTGTTTCGTGAAGAATATTTCTAGAATACATATTTTGTGATGGAGTAAATACTCAGTATGGTTTTATTCTCACAATCTCTAAGAAAATATTTACCTGACTTTTTCTGTGTCATCCTTTCTTACTTTTCAAATCAGTTATCCCTTTTTGTGATGTGTTGAATAATTTGACACATCAATTGAACAGGAAAATGAGATGGGTATTTGAGGCTAAACCCACAGTCAGACACTGCCATCTCGATCATCAGCTGTGGGTCTGCACTTGGTACAGTTAATGAGCAAAACAGAGTCTCAGCATGGGATTCAGAGGAGGCAGTTTGTCACAGAAAACTGGAGAAAGAAGAGATGTCAAGCTTTTGTCTTTGTTCTCTTAGATATTCTTCCCTTGCCAAAAGGGCCCACTGAGTCCTGGGGGACATCAGGCACAGCCTCACTGGCCAGTCATTGTCCCACTCTGCTCTGCACTGGTGTGGCCCCACCTCATATCCCGTGTGCAGTTTTGGGTGCCTCAATATAAGAAGGACATCAAACTGTCAGGCTATGTCCAGAGGAGAGTGACCAAGATGGTGAAAGGACTTGAGCACAAGACTTACAAGCAGCAGCTGAGGTCGCTTGTTTAGTTTACCCTGGAGAAGAGAAGGCTGTGGGGTGATCTCATCACAGTCTACAGGTTCCTTGAGGGGGACAGTGAAGAGGGAGGTGCTGAGCTCCTTTCTCTAGTTTCTACAGTTTCTACAGACAGCTGTAGGACTCGAGGGACTGGCATGAAGCTGTGTCAGGGACGTTTAGGAAAAGGTTCTTCACCCAGAGAGTGGCTGGGCACTGAAACAGGCTTCCCAGGGGAGTGGTCACAGCCTGACAGAGTTCAAGCAGTGCTTGGACAATGTTCTCAGTCATATGGTTCAGAATAAGAACCTGCAAGGAGCAGGGGGTTGGATGTGATGATCTTCACGGGTTTCTTCTGGCTGGAGTTATTCTGTTGCTGATTATCTCTCAGCAGAGTACCCTTGTCGATTGGCTACCTGGCTGTTCTTTGCCCCTCTTCTGAAAGTGGAATCATTTGGAAGAAAGAATTCAGAATTCATTGAGTTACAGGGTGGTAAAAAGGACCATGATCTAGGACTTTTAGGATGTTTAATGGGACAAAGAGGATTATGGCTTCCACTCTTTACTCAAAGGATTATTTCTATATTTTATCAGATTAATTTTTGTGTAAAATATTTGGTTCAGAACAAAGCCCTTCACTAAACTGCAGGCCTGGAGAATTATTCTGCCTCTTGGTGACCAGAAATGTATCATCTATTCTGTACCGTGACACTGTTTTATGCACCACTGCTCATAACACTGTAATGTAATGAATATACATTGCATACACATGGAAATATGAAAAAGTGCAAAATTAAGGCTCCAAATTGAAATGCAGCACTGAAACAGTGTTCTGACCTTTTGTGACATTAAATTTTAATTGATTAATAGGTAAATGTTAATTAAAGCTTAGAGATAGATAATTTTATACTTTTTTATAGAAAACAATTTTTCAATGTATAGTCATGAATGATAAATTCACCTTTAATTAACACATAATTTCATATTGTTATTTTCTAGTTTTAATTAACATGTAATTACTTCCTCTGTTATTTATTAATCTTATAATCTTTTCCACATATTATATTAATTGAAGGTGCTAGTTTTGAAAATTCTTATAATTCAGAATCTTCAGATGTTTTTGTCCCTATACCATAGTTCCAAAAAGAACATTTTCCTTTTGCATGCTTTAAATTGAAAACAGATCACTTTCTTTCATAGGCTCTGCAGCTGATCTTTGTAAAATGGCTATGGTGAAGATTTTTGCCTCTGTTGTCATTTCTCCAACTTTAACAGCCAGGTTAGTAATGAATGACTGCAAAACTGTTTGGTTTTAAAGCAGGATTAATTGAAATGAATGTGTTTCTGGCGTTTTAAGCAGCTCTAGAGCTTCAATGTGTACCTCTGAATCTTTAACAAGTAATGACATGTGGGATGCTTTTATACATTTAAAGTTATATCTTTGGGCTTAAATGGTTGCTTCTGTAAATGCATCCCAGGGCACTGAAGTGCCCTGGGGTCATTTAAACTCATTCAGATCTAGTTCAGTGGTAGTTCTGCACCTTTGAAATCAAGCCCACTGATCATATCCTTCCTGTATTTTGAGTGTATTGTACAGTGGGAATTGAACATTCAATGGGCTGGGAAAAAAAACAGGAATCAGGAAACCAGTGCTCAAGCAAAATAAATGAACATTTTTTTATTCTTGTATAGATGGCTTTTCTTTAAAGAAAAGCTCAGTCATCATGGTTCTCTTCTGTTGTGTCTACTCAGAGTTGTTGGGAGATCACAGAATGTCCTCAAAGAGTTTTAAGCCAGTAGCAGACATAATGAAATCTACTTTTCCTGTGGAGAAGTTAGTCTAGATGGCCAGTGAACATTATTATTTGCTGCAATAGAAAGAAACTTTGAAGTCAAACATGTAGAAAAAAACCCAAATAACTGGTTTCTCATCTTTGGTAATGCTATATCAAACAATCCAACAAAACATTAATTGGTGCAGTAGAAGATCAGACAAAAGCAGAGTAGTGCAAGTAGTGCAGAGCATCAATGTTTCTGTTGTCATCTAGAAAGGGTCATAACAACTTGGTTGTAGCAATCATGATTGAGGACTTCTGTGGGTGTTTAGCTCAGTAGAAATATCCTTGGCAATTATGTGTGTTATCTAACCCTATAAGTAATTTGTGTGTGTTAATGTGTGTATCATTTGCCCACAGCGTGTTGTCTTATTTGATCAATGTTTGAAAATATAATTTCTATTCTATTTGTTCTGTTCTATTCTATTTGTTGAATTCAAAGTAGTTGAACTCATTTCTATGCAAAAATAAAATTACTTCTGAGTGACTCTTAAATGTTCTTGCAACTTCTTAGGCAAAATGCCATTGAACTATTAATTAAAAAAAAAAAGTAAATGGCCCACTAGTACAAATCTGAAAAGGGAGATTGTTCTTTGGTGGAGATCCTGCCTGCACTCAGACAGTGATACATTTATGTATTAAATGTTGGATGATGCACTATCACATATTGCATTGTACACTTCCAGGCAGATTGACTGCACAGATTATAATTCATTTTGCTACCTGAGTTGAATGAAGAGCCCAGAATCTGTCAGCTGTGGCATGGATGAAAATTTCTGCAGCAGTAGCAGGCATAACTCTGAGTTAGATGAGTGATAGAGGAGCAGCCAACAGCCTTTAGTGGAGGTGGTGAGAGGACAAAGAACATTCTCCCTTCTGTAGTTCCTGCCTGGAACACAGATCTTTAGATTCAGTAACTGTCTATTTGTTGTAATTCTGAGAAAGACAAAGTTTTTTGCTACTAGTGTCATGTCTGATAAATCTTCTGAATGTTTTTTTCTCTCAACAGAAAATTTTACTTGGGTTGTTCTTTCTCAAAACTATTTCTTTTCAAGAAGTAGTCACCATATGGCTAAGGAGGTATCAGACATGGGGAAGTGTTGGAGCTGTATATGGTGAAATTCCTGGTGTTTTGAAAGCATAGGGGAATGGCTACACCAGTTAACAGAAAAATATCACTGCCTATCCTGCTTGTTCCTATCATAAATGTCACAGCTGGGAAAGACCAACACTGCAAGGGCATTTAAAAAGGCTAGACTGTTTAAACAGGAGTTTTGAACTTCTGCCAGCCATTAACAACTGGATGGCTTCGCTAGAGGAGAGTGTTTTAATAGTCACTAATGGCTCCTTGCTGTAATATTTAGCAGGTACTTACTAGGCCAGGCTTGTCAGAAAAGCACAATCAATGCCTTTGTAAATTCTGTGAACACTTCCCTGCTTGGACAGTGGCATTTGAACGCATCAGAAGGATCTTGCCAAAAGAATACGGCACTGAAACTTGAAATATTGTGTTTCTGCTTGTCTGCCAGGTGACATTCAGTTAGGTTTTTTTTCAATGGTCTGTTTCTTGGTTTTCTTATCAGTCAGGTCAGGATAATGATCCTAACATCCTTTACAAAGCCTTTTGAAAAATATTGTTGAAAGGAAGTGTGAACTTAATTTTTGCTGTTGTAACAGTAGGAATGCACAGTAGCTCTTCCAAAATGAGAAATATAATCAATCTCCTATTGTCACGCCATCAGATCACACTCATTCCAAAGATAGCACACTACTATCTTTTCTTCTATCTTCATCCCCTTGTAAGTATCTTTATTTCCCTGGTAGAATTTCTAATTTTGGAAACAGGATTTTCGCTTTGAACATCATATCAAAGAGGAATATCATTTTTACATGCTTTAGAAGTGATTATGAACATTTACACTGGGAGACAGTATCCTATTAAGCATAGCTACGTTTTGGCTAACCCTCAACATTTTGTCTTCCTTACCTTAGAAATAAAGAAAACATAATTCTAAATAAGGTCTTACAGTTTTTAGTGTTAGTTTGCAGGTATGTTTTCAGTCTTCGCTTAAAACACGGCATTCATTATTCCAGTGCTGGAGGCTGTTCAGCTGTAAGCAAGCTCTGACCTAATATTGTGAAGCTTCCTTTTTGTGTGACTAGCAGTCAGTAGATTTTCAGTTATTGTTTTGCACATATGATACTGTATTTGGAAGTCAGGAAAGGTAATCAAGGTACATTTTCATGATGCTTCATCAGAGAGGCATCCTTGATGAAACAGTTATTCTACTGTGACTCATCAATTCTGTCAGTTAGCTGTCTCATTTTTCTCTTAATGTTTCCTTATCTTTTAACTCAGATACCAGCATAGCAGCTTAGGCAGTTGACAATAACAAGCCAATCAGTTACTTGGAAGCAATTTTACAGAAATCAGGAAAAGTAGTATTTAATGTAATAGATATGATACAGATCTAATATTAGTATGGGTTGGGTACTGGCATCAGTGTTAACATCTCTGCATTTTGTGTGGCACTGACAAGTAATCAAAATTTTTCAGACTTCTGCTGTATTACCTAAATCTTTCTTAAGATGTTTTTCTGCTGCTGCCATCCAAGTTACTCACTGAAAATGTGCTGCTAGCATAAATTATTTAAGTGCCAGCTTTTACCTGTCTGATGCAATCCACAGAACCTCCACACAATGTTTCCTGCAGGCAGATGATAGCAGAGAAACTTCTGAAATGAGATCAAGTAGCAGCTGACAGAAAGATTTATGGAATTCATGAGATTGTAAAGGTGAACTTGGTGAACTCAGATGGACAGCTGTCCTTTTTTTTTGTTGTTATTTAAAACAACACTGCAGTGACAGTCACATGGAAACTTGGTGAAAAAGAAGGATGTGGAAGAATTGCTGCCTGTAGAATTGCTTCTCATATGATCATTTTGTAAGCTGAAGAAGCACTGATGTTACTCTAAGTCTACCTGGTATTATGTGGACTTCTCAGAAAGTCATTAAAAATTATAATATCTCAACAACATGCACATGAATTTTAACAAGTCTACAGAACTATTGAGTAATTTGGTGTGAATCCACCAATTGTGCTTTTGCACCAATTTATTGTTCCTTCAGTACTGGACCTGTGCCACAAATACACAGCTTTACTTGTCAGCATGTCTAGAGCCTAGTTAAAGAGGCAGGTTCAACCACAGGCCAAATATAAATGAGTGATCTGAAAAGAAGAAGCCACCAGTAAATAAAAGAAAAAGTTAATTTTCTTGGTCCCAGCTGCTTTTCAATAGCAGTAGATGATGGAGTTTTGTATGTCTTCCTCAAGGAATAAATACCTTAATAAACCTATTGATTTTCTATGCTGCTGAGCTGTAAATGAAACTCATTTATACAGATAGTTGAATTAGTTAGAAAGAGCACTTATTGTCCCAGGAACAAGAATTGTGTTATGTGACCTGGATTTTTTTCAGGTATAAGTCATGAGATTAATCACAAATTATTCATTTCTTGAAAGTGGTTTCAGTTTTAGTACAACATAAGAATCTAGAGACATTTTTATAAGGTGTGTAGGGATAATTCAATAATTATTACATTATTGCTTATAATCTCTCAGATTCCTACCAGAGGGCGTACTAATAAACCCAACTTCTTGATTACATCATAGTTTCAAACAAATATATTAAGTGAAATGCTTGGTGCTGCTGCTATATGTGTCGATTTGTTTAATGCTGGGTGTCAATCTTATGTGCCTTTATCTGTTTCTTCAGGAGTTAAAGAACTGTTTTTACTCATTTTTCTTCTCTAGCAGTTAACCAGGAATTTCAAATAAATGCTTTTTACTCTGATATTCTGCACACAATTCCCACTCAGTATATGCCCAAACTTCCTTAATGGATTAACTCTAGCAAGGTGGTTAACTTCTACCTTTAGCCTAATGCTGGAGATATTGAACCACAAGGAAAAGGTGAGTTTTGGATTCTGCTTGAGAGGAGAATGAGATTGTTGTTTCACAGACAAGTACTTTTGTTTCTGTAGCAGAAGGAAACTTCCCAGGTCATATTGCACTCTCCATAGCTGCTATCCAAGATGTCCAATGTAGCTCTTTGCCTCCCAGTGCAGCCAAATACCATTGAATTTCTAGGCAAGCTGTAATTTAGAAAAATCATCACTTTCCTCAAGCAGCCAAAGCAGTATTTTGCATGTATCCACAAGATGGTGAGCTGTTACCTGATCACTTCATGCTCAATGAGCCAGAGCAAGTCAGAGTAATTTATTCTTTATAGAAAGAGCCAAGTATATTTAGAATGCTGAAATATCACAGCCAAAAAGGACATGCATGATGGTTTCCCACTGTTCCTTTATGTAAGACATTTGATGCAAATAAATATATTCCATTTATAAAAGCCTTTTGTAGGTCACCTTTTAGATTGGTATGTTTTCAAACATTTTGAGTACAAGCAAAAATTCTATTATCCTTAATTAGCCATCTGTTCAGTTTCCTGCTCTTCATGATGTAGCTGCTGAGAAAACCCATTTCACAAGCTAGCTGAATTTTTATGGTTAAAATGTTAAAATATTTTGGTCTTTATCATGACAACACTGAAAGAGGCAGCTTAAAGTTAATGCAAGTAACATCTATTCAGGCATGATGTATCCTGAGCTACAACTTTTATTTTACATTAGGAATCCTGAGAGCTGCATCTTCAAAAAAAAAATATTTAAAAAGGGAAAATTGTACAAAATATTACAAAATTCTAATAATCTTGTTCCTTACTTATATGACAACAGTCTTTCTATCCCCTGGATTCGGTGTACTTCTGTGGGGGAAATGTGGCACAATTAAACAACAGTAGTATTAATAGTATCAGAAAATAAATGAATAGTGTTTCAGTATAGGGAACATAGATATTTCTAAGAGGAATTGGATCCAGCTTCCATCTGGTCCATTATCACTGAGTGTGGCCCATAGCAGATGCTTCAGGAGGGAAGTGTAAGATTTGTAGTAAAGTAGCCTGTCTGTCTGTGGATTTTCATCTTCCTCTGCTTTTGGGGATGAGTCTTTAGTTCTGAAATGTAAGATTTAAAAGTCTTCCCACCAAATCATTGTAAGTCATAATTTCTAAATGTTTTTGAAATTCATGCAAGCATTTGTTATATGAGCAGCCATTCTGGCTTTTTCTGGCAAAGTGTTTCATTACATACCTTTTAAGTCAATGTTTTATTTTATTAAATATTAATTTATTAAGTGTGGATGTGTCAATTTTTCAAGTGATTAATTTTTTTTTTTTTTGTTTAAAAAACATGAAACATATTTCCATTTGTTTTTTGGTTTTAATGGCTTAGGTTTGGTGGTTTTTTCAATATTCTCCCATTTGTCTGATTTCAAAATACCTTATTGTTTTTATATATTTTTCTAACCACTTAACAGTTTTTATGTTTTTGGGGTTTTTTTAAAACTTATCTTTATATACAAAGCTTAACTGTGTACTCCCATATCTGCAATTTTGAAGTCTACCATTATACATTTTTTAGTTTCAAATTCAAAACAAAAACCGTGTTGTTAGTAGTTGGAATATTATTTTATTGATTGATTTGATTATATCAAAAAAAGGGGAATAACATAGGACGAGAGACAAGGATATTAATATTAGAGATCTAAAATCTGATACTGCTGTATGACCTTAATTTCAGTGATCAGAGATATAGTGCTTTTTTAAATAAGATGAAAACCTTGTGGGTATAGAAAATAAGAAATATTTTTAAAGTATTTTAGAAAATATGTTAGAGAAATTTTTTTAAGTATTTCAAAGTTTATTGTGCTACCAAGCGATCATTAATGTCCTATTTAAAGCAGTGTACTTTTAGTAAGTTTTTTATCTTTACATTTTAATTGTTCTTACATAAAAACCTAAGTACTTAACTACTAACATGGTTATAAATTCTCAATATATATTATAGGATTTTTTTCACTCTGATTTGTACTCAAACCGTTAAGTTATGTTGGATTTCAAATAATTCATCTCTTCAATCTTTCTCTAAAGAGAACCCTTTTGCTTTAGGAAATCTCTTGTTCAGATATTATTTAATTCTCAGAATGTCTTCAAGTTAGAAATAAAATATGTCATTTGTCATGGAAATTTTAGACTGGCATGCTCTAGTTCAGAATCAGACAACCTGTCATCTAGTGCTGCTTCATTTTTTTGTGAAGATGTGGAAGTACCCAACAGGACCCATCTTAAGCTTTAGTCTGGGCTCTCAGCCTGGCTCTTGGTCAGAATAAGGTGCCTGTGATTATTGACAGAATTATAGTATCAATTAGGTTGGAAAAGACCTTTAAGATCAATGAGTCCAGGTATGTTATGTATGGTGATTAAACCCTCTTATTTAAAGCTTTTTCAGTTGCCCAATTTTAAACCTTATTTTAATTTATTTTCTATTTGAATTCTCAAAACAGACAGCTCAATGTAATATAGAATTGTACAATCAGTTAGGTTGGAAAATACCTCTAAGGTAATTGAGTCCAACTGTTAACCTGGCACTGCCAAGTCCACCACTGAACTGTTGGTGTTTTGTACTTTATCTTCCTACAGACCAGTCTGGGAAGCTAAACCATATTATGCTTTGGATGTGTCATTAACATCAGTAAAAACTTCCCTGGTGATACAAAAAATACATCACAAAAATGTACAAGGAGTTAATCTCTGTCTAACTTCAGGCAACTGTTTTGGGAGGTGGCACTCCCACAAAGTCAATGCACAGAGCTGGGGTTTTCCAAGTGAGAGCTCAGGACATCTAGGTCAGAACCAGCCTTAGTCCCTTGGCTGTAGAAGAAGCATGAATTTAATTAGTTTGAGCATCTCTTGGCACATTCTAACATCTTGCAACTCTGCATGTCGCTGTTAAAAACCTCCTTCTGATAAAGACTAATATGACAATCTTGTCTTTTTTTCCTCCCTCTCCTACACTGGTCTCTTCTAGTGAATACACTTACACTGGAGCCTGCAGCATGTCATGCCACAGTGCTCTTGTTTCCAGTTTAGACAGAAAGTTGTTTCCTTTAATGATTAAGAAAAATGCAGTTGTTCAGTAATAAAGTAACACCTGTTTTGTTGAGGTCAGTTCAATAGTGTACGTATTTCTAGGTGTTTGAAGTAGTCATGGAAAACCTTGGAATTCTGTACCTTGAACAGAGGAGTCCAGACCTGGAATATATTGATTTACAGTAGCAAACAAAATCCTCATTAGTTCTTTTATGAGACAACTGGCGTGATACTAGGGGAAAGTATGCTCTAACAACAGGGCTTCATAAATTGAATCCTATGAAAAAATATTTTGAGAACAGTGTAATTACTTATGGCATATAAAATTCATTAATATGATTATGATATAGTAGTGATAGCTGGGTGGATCCATTGAAGGCCTGAGAAGTTTAGTCTCTGTGTTGCTTGGTTGAAAACTGGAAGAATGATCAATGTGGTGTTAAGAAAATGAAAATTATTTTCTTTTTTGGATTCTGTAGTGCATCATGATGGTTTAAGATGGCTGCTGTTGCTGGGCACACTGAAGTAGTGTCAAAAGCCATGTTCAGACTGGCACCCACAGAAATATTTCTGCATTTGAAGGGTCAGGCTGTAGCACTATTTCTAGTTCCACACCACAGGCAGGCTCAGATACAAATCATATTTCTCAGTAAAGGAAATCATATGTCTACTCATCAAAAATGATGCCTAATTTTCAGTCAGGCAAGAACATAGTTAATAAAATACTAATTTCTAAATCAAAGGCATTCTTATCATCTGTAAAATTAAAAAAATACTACTCTCTGCCTGGTTTGCAGTTTCTAATCCAGTTAGTTGTAACTTTTAGCACAAGATAACGAGAAGAGCTTGCTATTGCAATATTCCTTCAAAGTGAAGAGGATTCAATTAAGCTGTTAGGCAGAAGTATAGGGGCTTTTTCAAACTTCTTTCACTCAGAGTATGCAATGGCTGGGTGGGTGCATGCAGGGGAAGGGTGAAAGCTGTAAATTTTGAATGTACAAATCGCTTTGATTTTTTTCTTTCATCTTTATTGATGTCAAATTGAATGCTTCCTTCTGTGGAACTGAACATTGCATGCAAGTGTTATTACTTAAGCAAGCCTGAAAAAATACAGGAAGCCTTGTACTGTAAGACTAGAACCCATTAAGTTGTTGTGAAATGTGTAAGAAAAAGGGATAAAACATCATCAAAAAATATCCAACTTGTTTGATGAACATTAGGGAGGAAATAGTGTATACTATTTCACTTCTTGGCATGAGTCTAGAAAATCATGTTTAGTGTTAATTAAATCCTCTGTAATATCTTTCATTTGAAAATAGAAGTGTATTACAAATACCCATTTCTTAGATCTCACAAATATTATTCCCATTTTCTAACTGAAGGCATTACTTAGGAGAGCAGCATAGCTAGACAGAGAATCAGAAATGCCAACTTGTAGTTCTGTATTTAGCAGACAGAACATGGTCCTGAACTTCAAATTAATCACTAAGATGGGGCAGATGTAACTCTGCAGCTCGGGCAGTTCCTGAGTTGATTGGCAATGCAACAGAGCTGATGGGCTGTGCTGTTCAGGATGATGCAGATGAGAAACAGGGTCCTTTAGCCCAGTTGGAGAACTAAGCTAAAAGAGGTGAACTGCAGCATGTAGAGTTGTATCAAGTCTATTTTGCTGTCCAGAGAGAAAATTTGAATTAATTTACATTACTTCCACTGGTTTTCAGCACACATAAGGTAGCACTTAATTCTGGTTCAGCCCTGCTCCTTCTGTTTTACTTTTAGCATGGAGGTGAGGTGATCAGCTGTTACAATGCTGAGAGGTTTTGAAAATCCTATTCTTCCATTCCCAAATCCTGCTAAGTTTATGATCCAGTTTTTATGTATATTGTAAATTCTTTTAAGAAAGGACTTTTCCTTCTCAAATATTCAGAATATATGGTGCTCTAATCCTGACTGAAGGCATGAGACACTACTGTGGAACGAACAATAACCAGTCTATCATGTTTTTATTGCATGTTTAATAAATGTAATTATTTTCTCTTATTCCATTGATTGTTTTTTCATCTTTAATATTCACTCTTCGATTTATGCCTTTTACATATCATTTCAATGCTTATGAGGACACTGTTGCTTTAATTAATTTACTTGAATTAGAAATTACAACTTTTCATGTAACTGTATTCTCTTGCTGTAGATGATCCTGGTCTTTTAATCTATTTCTTTTTTGTGTCCTGTGTCCCAATTTCCTATTAGAAATATGTTAATCTGTTTCACTCTGCTTCTGACTGTGTTGTAAGTGACTAATAATTTAAGATCTATTATTAGAGCTCACCACACTGTTAGTCAATGTCACATTGTAATTTAAGACAGCGTGAAACTATCTTAAGAAACTGTGAAAAGTTAGAAGTCATAACCATATTGATGTTTCAGCCATTTGTAAAGAATTATTTACTTGAATAACTGCTACTATTAAGAAAAGGTATTAAGAAAAGTCTGCAAGTGACATGTAATTTAAATCATGGAATCACAGAATAGTTTGGGTTGGAAGGGAATGTAAAGTCCACCTTGTTCAACCTCCTGCCATGGGCACCTTCCACTAGACCAGGTTGCTCCAAGCCCCATCCAACCTGGCTTTGGACACTGCCAAGGATGGGGCATCCACAACTTCTCTGAGCAACCAGTTCCAGTGCCTTACCACCCTCGTGGGGAAGAATGTCTTCTTTATATCCAATCCAAAAAAACCCAGGCTATATTAACAAAATATAGTCTGTCTACATAAATTACTGCATTTTTCTGCAAATCATGTTGGTCTTAAAGAATACCTCATCATATCATCAAACCCCTGACTGACATTTGTAAGCCAGTAGGCACAATTTGGGTTTACAACCATGGTATTTATATTTCCAGAATTTAGGGAGGGGCAATTCTTGATTTTTAAATTCTCTTTAGATGTTTATTTTCACTTTAACTTATCCATGAATGGAAAGGACTGTTAAAATTTGGGTTTTTGCATATGTTGTATGATGTCTCTGAAATTTTTCAGGTTAATTGCCCAGATCCATGATGAATTGTTGTTTGAAGTAGAAGATTCTCAAATCCAGGAATTCTCAGGTAAATACCATCTCTCTTGCTCTTTCCCTCCCACTCCATTTTTAATCTCTATATCCTGTGATTTCTCAGAGAATAAAGAACTAATGTAGTAAGAAGAAGCACATTAATTCTCACAATTAAAAAAATGTATACTAGCAGATTTTTCTGAATGTGCTCTTATGAAGATAAAACATGATATACTCATTTGGAATTCATTACCATGCTTATTTGTATTTAGTTTTTTTATCAAGATTCTATCATCCATTGTGTGAATCCTGTAAAAAATAATATTTCCTCTAAGGATTTAGAAGGAATAAAGCAGTTTGAAGTGCATTAGACTGGGGGCTGTTACATAAAGAAGTATGAAATTCTTCATGTAAGATTATATGGTGCTGTAATTTCTAAGTTAGTTTACGTTTTCTTTATATTAAGAAACTTTTATGATGGCACTCTCAATGTTAAGGTTAGTAAAAGTTCATGCCCATGTTTCTATTTTCTCATCTGGCTTACTTCCAGACATTATTCCCTAAGCCAGAGTTTGTTTCAGCATCTGGTACAAATTTAGCAAGCAAGCAAGGGCACAAAGCAGACTGTTGGGTCTCTTCTCCAGTAAGTGGTGGATTTATTCCTGTAGGAACCAAATGTTTATTCACAAACTTTGGTCTAGTTTGAAGCTCAACATTATGTTTGGCTAACCTAATTAGCATAATGTCACAAATATTTTAAATGAACCAATACAAGAAGTATCTTCCATTACAGCCTAAACCTTTAATAAAAAATTAATTTCACCTTCCCATGCTGTGTTCATTTGAACAGTGGAATTTGCTATATTAGTCTCATTTCATCACTGATCCCTCTTGTGAGTATTAGTTCAAAATGAGAACATTAAACCCCTATCTAATCTAAACAAACTACCTGGGAAATATTTCAGCTCAATATATTCAGGGCATTGTAATGAATTAAGTTCATATATTAACATTTGACCTCTAAATAGGGGAGTTAAAAATCTGATTTAAATTTAAAAAAGCATGATACAATTTATTGGAGATTGCAATATCTATTCAGAAAAGGCAATGTCTAAAAGTGAAATACTTTCAGAGTTAGGAAGCATAGTGTATTGAAAGAGATCTGTAAGACAGCATAGAGGGATTTTTATTATCTTATTTTGCATCAATTTGCATAAAGCATAGAGCTAATGTTATACCCAAAAGATAAAAATGATTCATGGTTGCTTATACATATAGAAAATCATAGATTCTGCCCTCACTGGGTCTAATTCAGATCCTCATTACTAGTGTGAATTTGTAACAAATTCAGAAAAATCAATACTTTTCAAGTATAACAGAAAAAACCTTTAGCTATCATATGAATAATAGTAATACATTATCCCTCTATAGAAACATGGTGACTGGAGGCTTTTTTCTGAAAATGCAAAAAGATTGCTGTTCTACTACTCAAGTTTAGAGTATGTAATGCACAGTAATTAGTTTGCTGATCCCCAGGACTAGCTGCACTGTGCAGAACAAACATACCAGTAAATTCCTTGTTGTGCTTCAAAGTTATCAGCCTATAATTGAAGTTGCTAAGATGACCTTTAGAAAATGAACCCAAGAAGCCTAGAGGTCTGACATACCTTGGAAATTGTCATTGCACTTAGCATAGACTGCCAAACTTGAGTGTTCAAGGTAGAAGTTTGTTTCATTCTACTGTTTGAAGATTGATTTTTCAATTTGTCTCTCTTTTGCCCTAAGAGGCAAAGGAAAAAGAAAATTCTGCATTACAGGAACTTTCAGATACAGTCCCATCAGAACAGAAGAGTGATAATTTGTCTTATTCTTAACACAAAAGAAAAACCTGAGACATTGATTTCCTCCCTCTTAAGTCAGCACTAGGGGAGCCTTACTTGGAGTAGTGCATCTGGTCCTGGGCTCCCCAGTACTGAAGCAAGTGCAACAAAGATGATGAAGGGACTGGAGCATCTCTTCTATGAAGAGGCTGAGAGATCTGGGACTGTTCAGCCTGGAGAAGAGAAGGCCACTAATGTATCTCTCTTAAGGAAGTGGGCAGAGAGGAAGTGGTGGTGCCCAGTGACAGGACCAGAGGCAATGCGCACAAACTGAAACACTAAAGGTTCTCTCTGAAGATCTGTTTTACTCTGGGGGCCACTGAGCACTGGCACAAGTTGCCCTGAGAGGTTGTGGAGTCTCCATCCTTGGAGATGTAAAAAAAGTCATCTGGAGAAGGTCTTGGGCAACCAGCTCAAGGCGGCCCCTCTGAGCAGCAGGGCTGGAGCAGGCAACCCATGAAAGTTCCTTCCAACCTCCCTGACTGTGTTTTGAGAATAGTTCTGCTACTGGTAGAGGAACTAACCCAGGTTAGTTCTTACAAAGGTCCAAACCTGGCGCTTCTTCAGTGTCATTAATGAGGATTTCCTTTGATCAGAATAGGCAGAGAAACAGTGTGTCTGCTCTGGCATCTCACTTCAGTGAGAAGTACCAGACCTCCTTGTTGTCCCAGCCCATGGTGTGAACTGTTTCAGCAGCCTGAGAGCAGTTGACCTAGATTTCTTTCAGATGAAACTAAATAGGAACACTCTTTTGTCCTAATATTTTCCAATTATTTCAGGAGCTGCTAACTGAGGTAATAGATTAGATATCTGAGTGTTAAACCAAGGAAGTATCAGTAGGATGTGTACTCCTAATTCACTTAAGTGCTTCGAAAATCCAAATATGGTTTTCATCTCTTTACCTAAAGTTCTTTCACCCCTTTTTTTAATCCTTACTCTTCTTACTTTTATTTGCCAATATTCTTTAGCTGTCAGCTTTATCTTTACATATCTAATGAGCTTTTGTCCATTCAGAAACTTTAAATTACAGAATCTGCTGACTTGCAGTTTCCAGCCTGCAGTTTAATGATCCAGAGAGAAATCTCAGTTGTACAGTCACAAAGCTCAGTAAAGGGAAAGACGTGGACTTGAAGCTAAAGAGCAGTGTTTGAGGGTTTTAATGGATTACACTTCAGTGCTGTGTTATTCTCCTGCATTTAATGTGATCCAAGAAATACTGGCCTACTATTCAGCATGTTTGCATCTGATTCCAGTCATGCTTCTGATCTACTTTTTCAGGAAAGCCACAACAAATATATGTCTCCTTTTTCTTGCTTGTAGAATGGATATGAAACTTAAAATATTTTTAAGATTTATAAATGAAGAACAGAAAGGTAAATAGTGTTATTTCATTAGATTACAGTGCAGGATATAAGCCTTTTCAGGAGCATTTTCCTCATGGAAGTGTGTCTTTTGAATTGTTTCACAGCATTAAAATGTCCATTTGCTTCTAAGACTCTCCTGAATGCAGGCTGAAAATTGCCACAAGGAATTGTAATACTGGTACTTTAGACTTGCTTAGGACTTCATGTGCTCCAATAAGAATTTTCAGTACTTTTCAAGATACAGAAATCCCATTTATAATGCATCTAATAATGCACAGATGATTTGGAATCTTTTGAATCTAACAAAAAAGAGGCAAGCAAAAAATTGTTCTTTTTTTCTAGATCCACTTCTGCACAAAGCACTTTGTGAGGTGGAGCATCACAAGGTCTTATTTGTATTTTGGAAGCATACCTTCTTCAAAAAGGATCCATTGCCCCTAGTTTTATAGTGCACATATGGCTCACTCTGAAAGGACAAGACAGAACATCATTTATTCATAACAAGGTTTTGACTGTCCAAGTTTGACATACTTTGAAACACAATGAAGCACATACTACTCTGAATAGTGCAATTTTCATCAAAGATATGGCATATTATTTCCCTCAATTTTCTGTTTATTGCAAGAACATGACAGCAAAAGAGCTTTTTTAAATCCTAATTTCCTATTAGAGGGTGCTTGGGAAGTTCAAATCAAAACATTTGGCAGAAATTCGTTTGGCTTGGGCAGAAGACTCTCAGCTTTACCATCAATAATCTGCTTGGTTTCTGGCCAGCTTGCCTGTCTGGCTTCCTCCCATCTTGAGCTCTCCAGCAGCCCAGGAAGCAGAAAGGCAGATGATACTATGGGAATGCCAAAAACTGGATTCTTGGATCTGAGAAGGCTCAGCATTTCTGAGTTCTGAAGTCTGTGTAAACAGGTAGACAGTCTGTCCCCAAATCAGACTGTGAGTCTGTGTAGAGACTCTGGAAGAGTATTTAGGAATGGCAGAACCCAATTTTTTGTTTTGTGGGAGCTGTTTCTGACACTGCTGCTCCATGCCATGTTTGAAATGCCTCTTTGCCCTTGCATTGGGCTGAATACATTACAGCTAAAGGGGGAATACACTTTGTGGGAAGAAAAGCAAAATATATATTTTTTTTTACAGGACAGGAATACCTGTAGTTACAACTGTAAAATCTGACTTCTGATGTGTGTTCCATAAATAGCTGGTGGGTTTGAAAGGTGAACTTTGCCAATAGCAATTGCTGTGGATTCTCCCATGCCTTTCTGCCTGCTTAATTGCATCCATTAGTGATAATTAAATGACAGATACTTGGTACTTGAAATAACATCTTTTTGTGGAAATACATGTATTCCAGTGCTTTGTGTTCAATATCACAGTGCATTAGAGTAATTTTTAATGTTTTAGTGTTCTTTTAGGACTTATTTATAATCATACAGTATTGATCGAAGTAAAGAATTTCTGCATCTACTCTTATTTTTGGTACATGTACAATGTAGAGTTCGAAACAATTTTTCTAATATTTTACCAGGTATAAAATATTTCAGCTAAAGTGCTTACCTTAATTTTAAGAGCACTGAAATGACCAGTAAAAAAAATCAAAATTAATTAAACCTATTTGTTTTGCTACTAAGATCAGTTGCTACCTAAAGAACAGTATCTTAGACTTTTTTTTTAACATCTGCCAGAATACATTTTTGGCTCACGTACAAATTCCATAAAATTTCATTTTATTCTGCTACAATTTTATGCTTACTGGGTACTGAGGCAGCTGCATAAAAATGTGCACATGTTCAGAAGGGGACAGAAGAACAAAAGAATGAACTGGTCATCACAAGTTAGTGACATTTTCTGTGCTCTGAGCTGCCTTTTTCTAACTCGAGAAACACTGGTGCGTAAACTAAAGATGCCTCTAGATAGCTTTCAATTTGCAAAAGTCCCTGTTCCATAGATCATATGTCTGGCCAGCTTTGACATGTTTCTGGAGTCATAATTTCATAGGTGAGTGCACTTGAAAAATGTCTTCAGTTCGATAGGGACAAATAAGCTTTTGTTCCACAGCAGGCATGCGTGTCTTTTCTTTGTTCCTATTCATAGCACTTTCAATAAGCATATTTATTCTGGTCAGTATCAAGAAAAATCTAATATGTGTTAAAAAATATGTTAAAATGTCAATTCTCTATAATATTTTAACTTTGCTGTCAGCATTTTTTAATGCATAATATTTTCGCATGCATACTTAGCACTTACAAAGCATTTCAAGATGAGAATAATCAACAACTCTCCTAATTGCTGACTATGGGTTTTGGGAGATAAGTTGCAAAGATTGGGAGAACAGCATTTATAGATGCCATTGCAGTATATGGCTGGCTGTAAAGGAACCTTGTAAAATTAATAATTTATGTGCCCCAGATATACTAGATTCTTGACTGAACAGAAATAATCATTATCCCCAAAGTCTCCAGTCTAAATCCTAGAAAAGAAACAAAAAATTAAGAGTGCCAGAGACAGATCTGTTTAAACACTGTGGTTCTGTTTTTTAGTGGCTACACTCTAAAATCTATAAATGAGATAAAGAAGATATAGCTGTACATCTGTATATCAGTCTATCTGATTATTTATTCTGAGCCTTGAAAAGGAGGGAAATTTCCAGATTTGACAAAGTAGTGGGAGAATCAAATATTATGTACATGGAATTAAAAGGGTACCTCTACTGTGATTACATACCCCCATGCCATCTTATAAATTATCATCTCTCTTATAAATTATCATCTTCATATGAAAAATTACTCCCACTAAGGACTATTCCAGAATTTTGTCTTTCCCAAATCTAGTACTTTAAATTTCCATCCTAAATGGAAATGCATTCCGCTATACCTATTTATTTTTGTAAAAAGACTGTAATGTAGTTTAAATGCTTCCTTCTTCACTGTTTACTGTCTTAGCAGACCACTGAACAGGAATGGCAATCTGGCTGCTTTTTCTTGATATTTGCAAAAGACTGGTTTCAAAAGACTGAAATGCAGGCACAACAACTTCAGATTTCTTGAAATGAATGGCTTTACTATGCCACCCACTAAACTTTTGGTAGAGAAGAAGTCAGTGTGACATGAGAAAGAGAACAGGGAGCTGAACTGACAGAAAAAAAGGAAAGAAGAAAATGAAGCAAATCTATGGAGAGGTTTTTAATGGTTGTCAAAGTGAATGAGGAACCATTGGGTTTGTTCACTGATGTGGCCACTTTAATCTGTGCATTTTAAAATTAAGAGTATTTAAGAATGCAGAGGAATTCTGATTGTGCCAGATGCCTTAGAGCGAAAAGTGTGTGAGCCAACAGAGAAAGCTGTTGCAATCGTTGCTGCCATGATGAATCCCCTTTTGGGGATAACAGCTAAATGGGACAGAACTCAGATTCAGAGGTCTGGAGGACATGGGGAAAACTGGTCTAACTCAGTGCATAGGCAGGCAGCAGCCCTTGTCACATCACTCACATCTTTCAACCCATGAACTGATGCTGCTGACTCATGCTCCGTCTTTTACTGTCTGTTGGAGCTCATTTTGTCAAGGTGACCTCTTCCTCCCATTGCCAAATGCTCTATTGCTGTTTATTTATCTAACAACACAACAAATGTTAACCTGCACAGAGTTGAGTGTGCCCTTCATAAGTGTCTGGTGGAACATACAGAGCTGAGTGATTCTGCATGAGAAGTGCAGAATTCAGGTGATATCCTCTCAAAAGTTTTGTGCAATCATAGCTTGGAAAAAATGTTTACCCAGGACTGACTGGCAACAGATTGAGCCTTCTGAAGCATCCCACCTGGCTGGGCTGCCCCAGCATCTGCTGCTTTGCTGACCTCCTGGAGCTGACAGCTTGTTGAAATTCAGAGTGGGCTTCTCAAGACAGAGGCAGACCAACACTCCTCTATTAATAGTCATGTTGACTTGGACTGGATTACAAATGAGTAACTATTTAGGCCAGCACTTCTCCTTTCACAATCTGTGATTGCAGTGTTTGTTTCTGCACTCCAAAAACATTGCTTTGTCCCAGACTGGACCATGAACTTCTTCAAATCTAGCATGAACCAAGTCTACAGGTGTAGCTGTATGTAGATGTGTCAGCAAATGTCTTGGTTTCCTCAGCTCTGGCACTTGCTCTGCTGATCTTTTGAGTTACTGCATAATTCTGACTTCATGGACAAGCTCATGACAGCTCATTAGCAAACAGATCTGAGCTTGCCAGCACGGTCTGAGTGCTGTTCAGCAGAAGCTGGTTATCCTCATCATTATTATCAAGCCAGCCTCAGTGTCAGTGACGTGACACGAAACATTACAGACTGCTCTTCATAGCTGGCATCATTAGAAAAGGTTTGGCAGCAGCCAGGGCAACAACATCCACAGTGTTCTTGTGGCTCCTTTGCCTCTAACCTCAGCTGCCAGAGAGCTGTGATGTGCAGCGAGGGATAACTTCAAAGGAAGCTGCTCAGTAATCATGTGGGTTTTGCTCCAGCAGTTACCACCTCGTATCACAGACCCTGCTCTTTCTCAGCTCTGGGAGGCACATGACCACATACATTATTTAGTCATCCATCCTGTCCAAGCAGTGCAGGTTCTGGGGCCACCGGTATTCCTGTTTCACTTTCACTAGACAAAAATTACTCCCGTTTTAAAAGCTGTTGATCCGTTGAATCTCTCTTTGTTTTCTATTAGAACAGTATATGTTGAAGCAGCAATCTTTGTCAAGCAAAACACTAATTAGCAGAACCCATGATGACAAATCCGATCCCAAATGATTGATTTGGAATAATTATAGATGCATTTGCACAGTAATAGTGAGCATAGTGTTACAGCATGATGATTTGTTAAGTTACATGAATTATACTGAAGTTTAATTGTTTGAGTCCTGATAGCTCCACTATCCCAGAGGGAAGATTTTTTTTTAATTTGGCTCTGATCTTTTTACTTTGAAGAGTAAAATATTTTTTAAAGTTCAGATTCTTGTGGGCTTTTTTCCTAGCTTCTTTTTTTAAGTGAGTTTTATGGCTGCACAAGAAAATTAAAATGTATGAAATGTCATCAATCAGATAGTTATGAGTTTTGAAGTTGAAAACTGAGCACTCACACATGCTCTATATATCTTTATATGAAATTTAGTTGTGCTGTACTTCCTTTTCTATGGGAGATATAAATTAAATAATTCTGCAAATTTTACCCTAAAATTCAATTTTAAAAAAGAAAGTAAACTATTCACAGGAGATAAAATATCACTTCAAAATAATCTGAAAAAGTTGTAAATGGTAATTTTTTAATGCAGAATATAAAAAATTATTTTATATAAATCTATATATATATGTAAAACAATTCTAACATGGAAAATAAAGCTGTAGGTTTTCAAATTTACCTTACAGCACTTGTAAAAAGAACAATGGAGTCCCTGCAGCAAACCACAGCCTTGGAAGTGCCACTGAAGGTAAGGACAATTCTGAATTTCTATTACTTTCTCAGGCATACTTAGCTTTGTACACCATCATCATCATCATCATATTAGGAATCTTGCAACAACTATTTTGCTTTTCACTTAAATTGTTTCATTTTCATATTTGTGGGAAATTGCTTTTTTAAATTACTATATAAGTTCCAAAGGAAAACAACTGAAAGAAAGTATACTCCCTTTTGGAAAGTGAGATTGTTGTAGCAATGCATATGATAATTTAAAAATCTATTTCATTCATTGCCATGAAACTTCTGTTGGGTGTGGTAGAGTGAGAAATATGTCCCTTTAATAGGCTTTCTAGCTGTGCCAGGCATTCGTTACTGCTGAAAAAATATTGCAAAAGATCTTTCTTCAGTAATTTTCACTTAGAAAATGGGTCTATTTAACATTTCTGTGTGGATGCCTAACACAAAGTAGACAAAATCGCTGGTCATTGCTAAAAGTAGAGGACATCATCTACCAGACCAACATCTGTAAAAAGTGAGCAGATAACTACACAGCTATCTATGTATTGGATCTAATTGTAATTGCATAATGAAATAATTCTATTTTTCTCTCTTCAAAACTGATACCCATCCCAGCAGCCTACAGCTTGGCTTCTGTTGCTTGGTAAAGGCTAAAGCTCCTGGGAGTCCCTAAACTTAAGTGAGCAACAGCCCCAGGGTTTCCAGTTTCCTGACAAAGGGAGTACTTGCTGTTGCCAGGTCCCTCACTCATCAGTGATACTCAACAAGATTCAGGACAAGGGAAAGCTTTATCTAATTATTTCAGAAATGGTTGCAACATGCAGACTGGCACTAATGGAAACAGTTGAAAAAGAAAACTACTAGAAAATTTGTCTTGTATTTTTTCCTCCAGATCTTGTGTATCTATTGCAGCATTCCAGCCACTTTGTGAGGCTCTCTCTGGAGGTCTTGTAACCCCTTTCTGGGTCCTTAGGGAGCTCATCCTTCCCACAAAAATTGAGACGGGATAATGAAGGGTACCCAAGATCTAAATTACTCTTTCTGCTTCCCATACTGGATTTCCCCCCTCACTGTTCATTTAACCCTTGTAAGATTTTACATTCCTGCTTAGCAACTCTTGTCCAGTGAGACCTTTTGGCTGTACAGGGACTATAAATTTCTTGCACTGATACTTCCAAGCTTTGCAAGCTGCATTTCTGTAGGTTGCTTACATTGTACACCTGTGATTGTCTTTCTTCTTTGTTACAAATTCCTG
The DNA here is from genome assembly GCA_025920805.1 of Petroica traversi. NCBI lineage: Eukaryota > Metazoa > Chordata > Aves > Passeriformes > Petroicidae > Petroica > Petroica traversi. The sequence continues at coordinate 26,000,314 of JAHLSL010000015.1, forward strand.
GGGGAAAAAAAAAAAAAAAGAAGCCAGTGTTTTTCAAGGCATATTACATTTAAATACTTTTAATTACTGTATTAGATAACTGGCATTCATGCTGCTATAAGGTTCATAAAAATAATAAAATATGGTATTATTGGTGGCATATAAAGTGAATAGCAACACTATAGTCCTTTCTGGATAGTTTTAGGAGACATTTTGGTATCTTTCAGAGGTCACAGCATTCATACTTTCTTTGAGGAAGTCATGGTAATGAAATAAATATGAACACTGTAGTAGGTTTCTAAGAAAGACAAATGTTTACATGGTTACTGGGAGTGTTCCTAGTTACAGGTGTAGAATATCATTTTAGTGTTACATTTTTCAGACTAACCATTAAGTGGCAGAAGGTTTCAATGTCCTGTGGAGAAATGGGACAAACCTTGTTATTCATCTCTAAGGCTGTCACACACTGACAAATCCATCTCAATGCATTAAACAGATGGATTCAATATGTCATTCCCATGAGAGCAGCAATTCTCCATTAAACACCAGCCACGCCTTAATAGGTGAAAAGAACACATTCTTGGACAAAAAGTAGTTCTCTGGGGCTTTCAAAGATTAGGACTCTTTAGCAGGCAGTAGAAGTATTTGGAGATACACATTTCATTACCCTGGTTTGGTCTCCTTTTCCTGAGTAAATTATTGTAGGAGTCCTGACATACTTTTGCTTGTACAGACTACAGCCTCATGAAGATAATTCATCTCCCTCTGAAGCCTCAAAAAGAGATCAGTGACAGGGGCCAGATGGAAAACATAAAGTTTGATCTCAGAGAAGGAATTGAGAGTGATCTTTTAATTAAAAAGCCTACATTTTTGTTCATGTTGTTTACCCTTCTATACAGTAATATGTCTTTTAGGATTAGAGATGTTGAAGATGAAAAGATTTTTGTGAAACGCTCCTGCTCTCCTTCAGCAGATTTACTTCAGCTAAATATGTATTATGTGCTCTGTTAATATTAATATTATTTTTTAATATGGAGATAAAATGTCACTAAAGTAGAGCACACATATAGTCTTAATGGGGGGAGATATTTTTTTCTTCTTTGAGGTAAAGGATGCTTTATCTTTGAAGTAGGTTTTTTTCCCAAAATATAGTCCATGCTAATGAGGCAGCTTTCATGTCAACAAATCTACTGTGTACAAGAGCACCAGGAACTGCAAAACAAACTGAAATTAAACAAAAGCAACAATAAAAATACCCCAGAATTTGAAAAGTGGGGGATAAAAAAACCCCTAGTATCTTTATGCACAGCTGACAAAGTTGCTGATGATAAAGATCAAAATCATCATTTGTACTCTTTTAAAAGCATAGGATAAATTTTGCTGTAGTGTATTCCTTGCAAGTCAGTAACATGTATTTGCAATTTGAAACCCAAAGGTTAGTTTAAATTGTTAAGCTATTTTTATCAGACTCGTAGCAGTAATTGAGTATTAATAGAAATGAAGAACATTTCATATTGGATAGGCATGTAATCTACAGGAGTATCAACATCTAAAGGGGACAGCAAAAATAGTAATCTTGCTGTATGTGATGTGTTTATTTGTTTAAATTTTTTTTTTCCGACAGGTTCCCTTGAAAGTGATTCTCACCACTGGGAAATCATGGGGGTGTATGACAGAATTGCAGGAGATGTAAAGCAGTCATCAGGGATGTTATTCAGTACCCAAACACCTCATTGGCCTGTGCTGATTCCTCGCTGAATCACTAGGCAACAGCGCTGCTGGATCTTTCATAAGCACCTAATACTCTGCATGTGAATTTTTTTACTTCATTTTGTCTGTAGCCCTAGGCAACAGCAGTGAGATAAAACTGGTTTTTACCAGTTCATTGTGTTTCCTTTAGCCAAGGTATCCAGCGGGGAGCTGCTTTTGTTCACAGCTAAATTACTACATGTAAGAAATGAAACAAGACAGTATTAACCCTTTGGGAACATCACAAATATATTTGAGTTACATGGGTGTTTAGACTTTAATGTTAAATATTTTGTGAAGTGCTTATGTAAAAATACTTATAAGCTGGCAGTATTTGAACAGTCAGATGCTTAACTACTCAGCGTATTTTGTATATTGTGAGTAGAACGTAGCTGCTTGGTATTCATCACATATTAATTCCTCAGACTTAGAAAAAGAGTTCATGAACTTAATTTTTGTCTAGAATTTTGGAACGAAACAGGTAAACAAAACTAGAAGCCTAATGTATTAAAAATAAGGAGGTTGTTGTCCATTCAATTAATTTCAAACCGAGTATGCACTGTAGCCTTAGCATATTTGGAGGAAGTATTACAGTTTTGCCTAATCTATTATTTTTATTACTGATATAAAGCTAAATATTGTTTAGATAAATTTTAGGATTCAGCCTTATTCCTTTTTAAGATTCAGGCTTTTACTTCAATGTTTGGATTTTTTATTAATAACTTGTTTTTCTCTAGAGTTTATTCTTTAAATTAGATTTGTTCCATAACATTACTGTTTTACAAATGCTGTCTCTGTGCTTGTGGAATATGAAATTATCCTCAAAGTCTACTAATTATTCAGAAGTTGAAGTCAATCACAAAACTTTTAGGAGTTGTTCACTCTGTTTCAGCATTAGACATCAAATGATTGCAGTAATACAATTTAAATTCTAGAACTGTATGGTTGTAAAGACTTTGCAGAGCTTTTAATTTGTGTAATTAAATAATTTTACTTTGCACTAAAAGCCATTAAACTATTAAACATTGTTTTCTTATGTTATTTATTAATCATACATAACCTGTCAGCTGACGTGAGTCAGTAGTTTCTAAAAATTGATTCTTATAAAATTGGCATTGGTCGTGTAAGCAAAGTCAGAACCTTCTGCATATTAATTGGGGCAGCTCTTTGGTGGGGGTCCAGCCTGCCTGGCTGTGACACCGAGCCAGGTCCTGTGAGCAGGGGCCCTGCCCTGATCCCACCTCTCCAGCAGAGAGGAGGTTGCACAAGTTTTCTTCTGCTTTTTGCTGTGTTCAAGCCCTCTGTGCTTGCAGTGGCATTGAATAAGTGGGAAATATTCTACTGTCCCATCTCTTTCTCTCCTCTTGAAGATCTACTGGTTTTGGGAGGCCTCTGCTAATTAAGCCCTGTTTCTCTAAGGTTACATTGCTAACTTTCCTACTATAGGGAGAAAATAATAATTTTTGGTACATTCCCCGCTGATTTTCACTTTGTGTATTTTTCTTAGGATGCATACTTTACAACTAGATAGACGGTGTATTTTTTCAAGCCCCAAACAGCACTAGAAATACCCTTCAGCCTAACAAAACCCAAAAACACTCTTAAGAACAAAAAGAACCTCAGTCCATTTGTGTGAATTGACATCTGTTCAAATATGAAGCTACAGAAATGCAGAGGTCACCGTACAAATTTTCAAACATAGTCCTTCTCAAAAGACTGTCATTTGCAGTTCCACAGAGATGTGCACTTTGTGTAGGTTTTCATACAAGCAGATAAAGTTAATATTTTATTCTCCTTGTGTCAGTTTCTTCATAGTTTTAAATTCCCAGAGTCGGCTAACGGAGGAAGAGGGCCAAGCAATAAAGCACCACTTTATAACAGGTGTCCAGTGATTCATTCTGTGTACACTGGTGTGAGGGCAAAAGGCAAACTGGCATAATTCTGGAGGATTGTTGCTGACCAAGTCTCAAGACTTGGTTAAGTTTGTGTCCCCCCTACTTGCAGGATACATACCATGGGATACCATTCCAGTGCTCCAGATTCTCCAGTAAAGAAACTGCTTTCTCTGCTTGAGAAAGAGGAGTGTTTGCAGTTCATTTCCCAACGAGGTCCTCTGGACAAGGCATCAGTTTTACCATGCCTGTGTGCTGATCTATGTATAATCATAAAATCTGGGCAGTGCAGCTTTTCCTAACCTTAGTCAAGGTCTGAATCTAAAGAGCCATTATAGGGAAGCAAGGCCAGTCCTGACCACAGATTTCCTCCCAAATAAATACAGGTGAAAATATTCAGTATTTGATGACTGCCTTGAATTCTGTGGTGTGAAATTATTGTGCCACCCAAAGGAATTCAAGGCCCTTATTATAATAAATAACCACCTTGTCAGGTTATTTTGGTTCTGTGTGAAAACATGGTAGGCATGAGCAAGAATAATCATAAGAGCCCTTTTCCATCCTTAAAGCTCTCAATTTGATCTCTAAAATTACTCCCTTTTCCTCACAACCAATGAAGAGGTACTAGGAGAGCAAGAAACAAAAACTTCTGTTTGAATTGCAGAACCCCACAAAAATACTTAACAATGAGCATGAGGAATCGCAGAATCGATGGGCAGAGGGAAATATCTATGCTTAGTTTCAGATATCCTTTGTGAGCAGGAGTTTCATTAATTGATTATCTGAGCACAGTAATAGCCCCTTTTGAACTGATTTGTGTCTGGGTTTAATTTCTTTGATGGCCTGAACCTTCCTTTAGATCATCTGTAAATCTTTTTGTTTGCCATGTGAAGCAGAGGAGAAAGAGCACTATTTGAAAATAGTTTAACTCAATGTCTGTGGGAAATGGAACAGATCAGCTGTTTGCTGGTGTTTGCATGGAATGGCATGACCAATACTTCCCTGCTTGCAAACCTTGTAATGTCCACATACCACTGAGGGACAGCAGGACTCTGATCTTCAAATGCTGGTGCAACTTGATAATACCCATAGCTCAAACACTGGCCTCAGATTTTATGTGAGACATTTTAAACATGAGGAGGGGAAAAAAGTCTCAGTTTTTGAAAAATAAGAGTAGATTAAGAGATTGAATCTGCTAGAGCACCCAGGACATCATTTATTCATGTTAATGATTAAGAAAAAGCCCTTAAAAATAAACTAATTTCAGTTTTTGGAACACAAAAAAATCTGTTTCTCTCATTTCTTGTTTAATCTGACTTAAAAAGGAGACCAAAGAATGGGTTCAAAGTTAATTATTGTTTCTTGATATATTTCTTCAGTGGCCTAAAACATCTTTTCTTGCTTCACCATTAGAAAACCACACTGGACAAATCCCTGAATAACCTGGTTATGATCTCATAGCTCACCCTACTTTTCCTACTTTGAGGAAGTTGGACTGGAGACCTCCTGAGGTCACATCCAACCTGAAATCTGCTCCTGTGTCATTCCTCAGTTAGACAACAGCAATCACTGGGGTGGAAGACAAACCAGAAATTCCCTTCAGACATTTGGCTGCACCACATTAAGGATATAGAGCCATTCCAGAAGAAGCCCCAGAAATGTTTTGGGATTGCATTCCTCCTTCCCACCTGTGTTGCCTCATTCTGTGCCAGCATTTACTACATTCCCTGGCTCACAGGCTCACTTTTGGCTGGCATACTTCCTTTTGGTATTAGCACGTTGTCAGAAACATTCAGGGAGTGGAAAGGAATTGGGTTTTTTCTGCCATTCTGCAATGGTTTTAGTAGAGAGTGCATCTCTCGGTTTAAAATAAGTTTCAATCGTGCCCTGTCTTTGGGAGACATCCCCAGCCTAACAATCAGCTCCTCTCTGCTGGAGACAACAGGCACTGTCAGCTGCCTCTCTTGAGACATATTTGAAGTGCACTTCTACCACCTTTTTTTTGGAAGTTCCTTTTTTGTTATCAAACATGTTTTTATTATCTACTGTAAGTCCAGGCAATTTTTTGTGCTCTCTGCTTCTATTTTGAATTGTGGAGGTCCAGCTTTCAACTGACGTTTGCACATTTTTGTGCACTTTTCCATGTCACCTTCTCCAATTCAAGGTTAATTAGTTGGACAATTTTTAGCTTCTTTCTTCCTCAACTTTTGCTTCTTACACTGACAATTTTCCACTGCCAACCTTTCCTACCACTTCATAGATACTGTTATTATTTCTAGTAAAAATCTCACTATTAGTTGTCCACAAGTTTTTAAAAAAAAGTCCTTATATTTTATCTTTGTGCCCTCAGTTCACTTTCCTCTGCCATTTGGCATGACATTTATGCACTTATGGTATTTTGGAGACTGTTCTCTGGCTAACTATATTTTTACTGTATTTGTTCATTTCATGATAAATTTTTCCATGCTATCAAAAATTGACTCTAGAAATCCTCTCTTGTTCCCCCCTCCCCCCCTACATTTTTGGCAGCTTCATCTGCTGTGTACACTGAATTTCTCACATCTAATTATTCAAAAGTGCCATGCATCAGATTACAATCCCATTTTCCAATTTGTGTGTTAAGCAGAGAACTGTAGTTACAGGCTCCTGAGAATCAGCCTCCATCCTCCCCATGAGTGGCTGCTGCCTGCTACACTGCCTTTCTCTACAGAATTGGCTGAGACAAAATTAAATATCTCCCTGGGTTACTTGGCCTCTTTGCACTGATCCATTAGTCCACATCCAGCTGAGTCCAGAAATTAGTTAATTGCCGATTTATCCTAAATGTTTTATTGGTATCTGGTTAGGTGAAGAAGACAATTGTCCTCAGGACTTCTGCCAGAAATTTTTTTTCCTTCTCTTTTTAACTCTAAGCTATGCCGCAGAGCTGGTTCAGGCTGATGATTGACTCCAAACTGCATGTGAAAGGCACCTATAAGACTTCATTTCTTCACAATGAATAAGTTCTGCAGCAGTTTGAAAGCTGAGCCACCCTACTCGGCTGCCAGCAATCCCCATCTCTGTTTATCTTCCCATCCATTCACTTGAACCGTGATGTTAAATTAAATAAGCATCTCAGGGAGGTTTTCCTTTAAATATAATGAGCTTTTGTAACATATGAGCTGGGAGAAGTCAACATCTTGCCTTGGGGCCTCTGTGGGTCTCAGATGAGGTTAAAAAAAGTGTTGTAAGTGTTGGGCTGTAGTCAAACTCTCTGGCTGCTTCTGATACTATGGCTTGTGATAGATTTGATTTTTTTTTTTGGAGCTGAATATTTTTTAGTCCTTTCAGTTCTGTTTGACCTAAATTTTAACTTTCTCCTGGTATTATCCACATCCTTTAACACCTTCCAGTCCCTGGCAATCAGGTTACAAAACATCTCTTTAATTCATCCTACACCTCCAGTTTGGGCAGACATTTATCATTGCACAACACACCAAATATTTTTCTGACAATGAGTCATATCTTTCTTTCCTGGGAAGCTCTTAAATCCTGTTCATATTGCTTTTGCAGAATTGAAATCTTGCTTAAACCCTTCTGGCCAACAGGTTTATGATTCAAAAGGATTTTAACACAATGGAATAATAGTATAAGATGAATATAAGGAAGTGAGGATAAATGCAAAGCTTCACATAAAAACAAAACCAGTTGCTACCCAAATGTAGGCAACATATTTTCCCAAATGTAGGGACAAGTAGTCAGGTATCAATTTGAGGAAAAGACCTGGGGATCTGAAGGCGTTTGTAGAATGATCAGGAGTGGAATAACCAATCCCTCCACTTGCTTCAACCCCAGCAAGGTCTCAGTTGAATGCCCGGCCCAATTTTCAGAAGTGTGTTTCAGAAAATAGATGGTTCCATAGATGGAAAATAGATGGAATCCATAGGAGAGCAACAAGAGTGATCAGAGCTATAGACAATATCATCTGTGAGGAAAAGCTGCAAGAATTTAAGTCATTTAACTGCAAGAAGACTGAGGAGAAATCTAAAAGGATTCATACAGTATGAGATGGGCTGTCAAAAAGGAGGTAGTGAAGGAGGCCTCCTGGAGATAGAATGAGAAGAGAGGGGCTTAAATTTCAGCAAGGCATAACTAGGCAAGATGTTAAGCAAGTCTTTCAAAAGAATGCTATTGATAATTGAACATTTGGATGAACTTGAATAGATCTTTCAGGTATTTGTTACTATGCATTTCTAGTACAGGATTGACAAATACACATGACAATATACTTAGGCTTCTTTGATCCTTCTTCAGGCCAGGGGCAGAAGCTGAGCAGCACATTGGGATCCTTTCCAAACCTAATTCTGCCTTCTGAGGACGGCAGATACAGCAACAGAAAAGGTGCCATTGGCTCTGCAATGACACCAGAAAATCTGACCCTCAGTTTGCACCTCCAATGAAAAATGAGGGTGCTGCCAGTGTGATGTGTGTTACTGGTTCTGGGCTGACTCTGCACTGTGTAAGAGGAAATAAAGCTCCCTGCCATTCCTCTCTTTGAAGCTGCCCCTGGGGGACAGGAGGAGAAGGGATCACCAGAGATCCTTACCAACCTCAATGATTCTGTAAGCAGCCACCAACAGCAGAGGTGAAGCACCCTGCTTGTCTGCTGGGTCAGCCTTCCATCAGAAATTACTGGATTTCTCTCAATGTTGGGCAACACCTGAATTTCTTAAAATATTATTTCCATGTATGCTTATATGTTTAAGGTACACAGTTTGACTTCAGAGGTGATTTTTCCCTCTGCTTCAATTTTGTGGAAGATATGCCTCTGCAAGCTGCAAGCTCAAATCACAGAACGGACATAAAAGCTCATAGTCCCAAATATTCCTCCTGGTGCATTTGGTAGAGCTCAGCACTGGGAGGCATCTACACGTTGATCTTTTCTGGCTGAACACTCCAGAACTTTTGCTGTCAGTTCATTTGGGAGCTTGAAAATAGCAAAACCACACACCTGTGTCTTACTCAAAGATAAGTGTGAGCATGGATTCTTTGGAAGCCATCAGCACTATCAGACACAATCAGGAATGTGCAATGTTGGGTTTTGTGCAATAAGTGCACCTTACCCTTGAGGTTGGCCATAAGTGTATTTGTGTATTCCAGCCCATTCCAGCACCACCCTCCATTTCTTGCTCTTGTTCTTGGTGCGCCCATCCTTGCCATGCAGGGAGCAGTGTCCTGCTGAGCTGGGCAGTCTATCTTTGCTTATCTGGAAGTCCAGCTTGGGTCAAATGAACTTCTGACCTCTCTTTTCATCAGCTGCTAGAATGAGGATTACTCAGCCTGACAGGAGCAGCAGGAGCTGGCAGACTGTTGGTGTCACACAGCATTTTTAGGAGCAGGTACACACAGCACTCCACAAAATGCCTCAGACCTGTCCTTTGTTTGCCTGTCCTCTGAATATCCAAGTAGCCTGCCCAAAATCTGTGCACAGGGAAGTGATTGATTCTGCCCCTCTGGAGTTTAAGTGCCAGCTTCTGGGATTCACTTCCTTGTGGCTGATACCCATGGCTTTTTGTTCCAACACTGAGGAGGCTGTTCCTTCCTTCAAAAGGCAGTCAGAGCAATGGGCATTGCTGCTGGCCCTGTCCTTTTATCTAAAAAGTATAGGAAACCTTTCTCCCTGAAAGGCTTTCAACATCCACCACCCACAGGAATGCACAAATCACCAAATTACAGGATGTTCTGCCGAGGAGCTTTCTGTGCTCCCTCTTGGGGCTGGCCACTGCATTTGAGCTAATCAATATTTGCTCAGAGGGAGAGACAAAACATAACAAAACAAAACTATACAAAAAGAAAGAAAAAAAAAAAAAAGAAAGAAAAGAACATGATTGTCCAGCCTCCAAGTTACTGCATCCCACAGAAAAGCCTGGACTGTCTCCCTCTCCAGTCTTCAAGCCAGGTAATGTTTCATGTTTCTAAATATGTCTTTGCCCATAAGCACACCCCAGTGAAATTCCTGCCTTTTGCCCTTGGGCTGGAAGGCTTTTCACTGTTTTCATCACTCCTGGATTATGGATCCTCCACATCCTTCTTCATGCTTCACACTGGTGGTTCAGAGCCAGGAATGTGCTTTCTTGTCCCTGCTTTCCCTCCATCATCTTCTGACTCAAAGGTGGGCATTTAAGCTATTTTTATGTGATGTCTTGGCCTTAAAATTCATTTCTAGTTTCCTTATATTTCAGTTATTTCAATAAATTATCTTAGCAGCAGGTGTTATTCACTCCCCATCCCACTCTACCTCCTGCTTTTTCTGCTCATTGATACTTGTCTACCTAACAGTTGCCAATAACATTTTTTTTCACTCCTTACTCCAAGGACATTCATCCTCAGCAACAGCAAAGTCTCTTTTTATAGTTGTGGGTTTGTTTTTTTTTTATATTTCCAAATCTGCCAGCTTAAAGCATTGTCCTGTTTGTGGTGCAGTTAAACACATTAGTCATAGGGAGGAAACTGTGGAATTGAAATCCTTTTACTGCCTACATGAACCTCACATTGTAGGCTAAGTGTTTAATCTTCAGATATTTCCTTTTCCTGCCTCGGAGAAATGGGGAAATAAGCCATCAAATTGCCTGGTTCATAAAGCCATTGGGCTAGTAGTCATTTTTGAAAACACTTCTTGATATACAGTTGAAGAAATATGGGTTCTCTTTCCCAAAAACTAGTGATATGACAGAATTCAGCAGATAAAACAGAGGCTAAAGGAAACCTACATGGAAAAGACTCAATACAGAAATTATGTAGATGTTCTAAAGAAGTCTCTGTCTTTCTGCTTCCCACAATTCAGGAACAGGAAAGTTTTGAACCCCTTGTTACTGATAACTGAACTTGGAGACCACTGCAGGGATCCAAGATCTTAAGCCTCGTTGTAATTTTAGCATCTGCAAGGGGTTTAGAGAAGAGCCACAATTTAGTGCAGCCCTCCCAGTGTGAATCTTGAAGCACATCGTGATTTCTTGCCTCAGGTTCTTTGAAATTTCATCTGAGTCATCTGTCCAGCACTACTCTTCCAGACAGCTTAGTGCTTACAGGCCAAGGCATTCCTCCTCTCAGTGTGTGCTGGGCTAGATCTCAACTTTTGCTTACAGAGAAACAAGGTTTTCAGATCACTTCCTTTTGGAATGGTCAATGGTGCTCTTATTCATTTAGGACGGTGAAAACGCAGCCTCTGGCAGTGCTGCCAGTCAGGACACAAGCATGAAACCATTACCAAGGCAGGCTGTATCAAACACTTTATGGGGAGTGGTCTTATATTTCTGTTTATTTCAGTTTTCCTTAGACTCTGACATGCCTTGTCTGTAAAGACTGTTCTTGAGTCACCTGCACAGAATGTGGCCTTTGACGATCCACCACAAAAGACTCCAGTGCCAGAGCCACAGAGATTCTTCATCTCTTTGTCAACTAAATCAAACCAGCCCCTTTGAAGTCCTGGACTTGTAATAATGGGATGGTTTGTGTGTAGAAGTCATAAATAGGTTTTATTAGGCTGAGCAGGATAGACAAAATGCTTGGCATTTACAATTTAAATGTCTAACTCCCAGAAATAATAACTAAGTAGGAACTAAATGGCTTTCTTTAATTAAAAATTTTGTCAGGAAAATAACAATGATAGGTACTTCACTTCCAAGACTTCATGTCCCAATAAACTGACCAAGGGTGACTATATTGAATTTCAGCAGATGCCTCCACAGATGCCTTGACAAGAGCTCCCTCTCAGTGCAGTTTGGGTGGCTCAGGGGTGGTGGAACAGCAGGGAGCACAGCGTGGGCTGCAGGAGCCACTTGGGAAGGTGACTGCTCCAGGGAAGGTCCTGTGGGAAGCTCTGCCCCGTTACTGCCCTGCTGTAACACCTCCTACGGACTCCCAGACCCAGAGGAATTCCTTTGAAGTCCCACTCCGTGGGTGTTCCTGGAGTAAAGAGTGACGAGGGGCTAAGATGCTGTGGCCCATCTCTGAAAATGCAGGGAATAGGCAGAGGGGACCTCATCACGTGTTTGGGAGCTCCTGCTGAGGATGCTTTGGGTTGGAGCACCTTGTTCAGAGCAGGAGCCACCAGGGGAAGGGGCTTGAACTTGTCAGCTCTGCAGCAGGAGAATCTCACAGCCTTTATTGGACTCAGCTATAGAATTGTGTGACATTCTCTAATTTAGTGGAAAGGGAGCAAAGAAAAAACTTGAATGTTGTTCCTCACCTTGGCAGGTGTTTCACCTGACACAGATTTTCCACAATAGCAGAGAGCACAGCAAGCAAAGCTCTCTGGGCAGGCACCTGAGCACGGGGAGGATGAGCTCTGCAGCCTCCAATTCTCTGCAGCTCTTTACAAACAGGGGCTATTGCACATCAGTGGTAAAATAATTCTTCAGGTTAAATACACAACTCTTAAAAATAGGTTTCTGATAATGAGTTTCTGGGTAGAGAAAGGACAACAAGGCACATTTAGATACATTACTCTATGCTGGCATGCCTGAAGTGTATTAAGTTCACAGCTCGTACCCATCTGACTCGATCTTTTGTAGGGCCTGAACTTCTGTGCTGTTTTCCCTTAAGATTTCTTTACATATGCAAAAAATACTGAAAATCTGTGCAGAAGCTCTGGTGACAAATCCTTTGAGACTATGACATGATGAAGGAACAAGCCATCTCAATGAATAATTTTGCAGTTTATTAGCATAGTGAAGTGTTTTGATTACTTTTGCTTAAGTGAATGACAAAGGAACCCTTTTATCATGTACCCTGCTCATTTCACTATTATTTGTCCTATTGAAAGCTATCATTTTTTTCAATTAGGCATAGGCATAGCACATTCTTGGGACCAGAGGTGTTATGACACTGCTATTAATTAAAAGGCTACTATAGAAATAATAGATAATCATGTGATTGAGCTGTGCTTCTCAGATGTTCAGAGTCTAGGAAAACAAACAGTCCCACAGGGGAAAGGATATTTATATTTTAGCCTTTATAACTTGCAAGTGCTCAAGGTATCTGTGTGACTTGTTCACGTTTGCCATGCAAACAGAGCATATAATAAACCTTAATGGCTCAGCACGAGAGTGAGGGAGAAGACAACAATATTTCTCACCTCTCCAGCTTGTTGACTCTCCCAAAGCACTGCTCACAGCCTGACTGGGCTCACTTCAACCCATCCAAACACAGGCTGTCTCAAATGATAGTAGATCCTCATGTTTAGCCAGCTGAATCTTGTCCTTTGTGTTTCTAGAGGGCATTGCCGTTCATATCAAAATCTATTGTGTTTCTGTTAGAAGGAGTGTGAAAAAAACCAGCATCAGCCTTCAATAAATGCACTATTTCTGCAAGTCACAGGGAAGGAATCTCGCCAGGCTGCCCAAAATCTCAAATACGTGTTTTAAACACTGCAGTAGAACTGAAGCATGAAGGGGAATTGCAGTTCTCCTCCCCGTGGCCAGACTGAAGGAGATGGTGAGTGCTAATCCTGGGTGTATTAATTGACATTTAGGAGACTAATACTGCAGTGATAAAAAGTTCAGATCTAGCATCAGTGAGAAATACCTCAGCCTTGTGAAAATTTAATAGACTATCATGGATATTTTCTGCAGTTTAATGTACCCAAGTGCCAGCCATACAAATTTTTCCTGTCTGGGAACCAAACTGGAAAGTTTTCACACTATTGTATTTGTAGAAAGTGGTTGTCAGTTTGATTTTTTTTCTCTTTTCCTTCCCCCCCCCCCCTTTTTTTTTTTTTATTGCTCACCCTTTTTTCAGCTCCCCACCTTTCCCAGGACACTGAGGTAGGTCCCATCTAACATTGTCTGAAACAGAATCTGATGATCAGAGCTACCTTTTTTTCTTCTATGCATTAACCCCTACAAAACTTTATGTCAATGAAGGTAGGGATAATAAGGGTCAATATAATTTTCCCTATCATTTGAATTCTATTCACCACACTTGGCAATGCAAAAGGAGGATCTCCAGTTGGGCTCTTTCTCTTTCAGTGGGAGAGGCGGGTGTATAATATTCATTCTTAAGAGAAAACGAGGGTATCTTCACTACAGAAATAAATGTATATATATATGAGTTTTTATAGGAATTGACATGCATACAGGCTAATAATAATGTCTTAGACCTCATTCCTGCAGTAAAGAGTATTTGGAACAGAATGCTAATCTCTGCAAAGTGATGCAGAATCACAGTGTGTTTCTTTCCCTGTGGTTAACCTTTCAGTTATTTTAGGTGGTGTTTTTTCCTGGAAATGCTGCACTGCAATGGAAGGAAGAACTTCACTGTCGTGCCCTTGTGTCTGTGTGTGCCCACGAGGGGATGTGCCCACAGTGGCAGCTGCAGAGCAGTGCAGACAGAGCCTGCTGCCCTGCACTCACTGCATTCAGCTTTCAGAGGCCTGGCACAAAATCTCCTGGGTTTGGAGCCTCTCACCCACCTTCTGGGCTGCAGGAAAATTTCAGCTCTTTCTGCAGTTTTGGACACTCAGCACAGGGCTTTTGTCAGACCAAAGCAATCCAAACCCTACAAACACCTCTTGGTTGTCTCAGCTACTCTATCCATGGGAAAAAAAAAACCAAAACGTAAAACCATATCTAAAGAGAGTACCCAATCCTAAATTCATTTTTTGGGATGATCTTTTTGAGTTTGAAGGCTTGACCTTCCCCTTCTAATGACTCTCTAACAGCTTTGAGACACCTCGTGTTTCAAGAGCAGGAGGAGAAGCTCATCACTGTGGGACTGGAGGGTTCTGCACCTTCTTGGCAAAGGTCAAGAACGGAATCTGTAACCATTTACTCATCCCTCCATCATGCATTCTTTGTTTGATGTTTTGATAATTCCCGAGGTGGGGGAAAGAGGCATCCTTCCCACTTCAGTGGGTCCTGCACTGAATCTTCTACCCTTGATGCTCTGCCCAATTACCTTCCTAGTGACATTACTTAGAGGGTTTTTTAATAGTCCACTGACTCCTAGCATTTTTTTCTCTTCCTTAAACTGCTCCTAACGAAGTCACAACCTGTGAGATTTAAGAATTTTCTTTTTTCTTTTTTTTTTTTCTTCTTTACATTTCCACAAAGGAAAAAGCATAAAAAATTAATCTTGGAAGCCAATCTCATCATACAATCAAGTCTCTCCTGTTGAGAAACAAGGTCTCTTCAGCTTAGAAGGATGTAGGAGTTTCTGTTTTTACAAGTAAGTCCAGCAGATGTAAACTAAAGTGGCCTCTAAACAACAGAATTGAAAAATTGATGTTGGTTTTTCATGGCTGTTATCCAGGGCTGCTGCATGATAAAATATGAGTGACAACATAAAACAAATAAAGAGGAGTGAAAGGTAATTCAGTTTGCTGCAACCTTCTTTTCTTCTATTCCACTTCTCCCTCTGCAGAGAAACACAAAGCAGCTGTTTATTCTTTTCCTACTTCTATCAGTTCTTTCCTGTCTAGGTACAAAAAAATACAAGTAATCAGAGTATAATATAAATACTGCTGGTGAGCCATTGATTTTCACTTCTCTCTAGTAGATGGAACCTCAGTGCAAATAACCAGTGCAGCTGGACCACACTAATGACCACCTGAGTTTTTACAAGTAATTTGTCTTTACTGCAGCATCAAACCTTTGATTTTTTAACAACCAGGAACATATTTCCCTGCTAAGGCTTTAAGCTTTGGTGACTCAATGCAACCATTTACCTTTAAAGCCCCAATGAATATCTGCTGAAAAAAATGACAGTTTGTCCTTCAGCTTCCCTGAGTTCTCAGGTACAATTAAGCTTCTCTACAGAGGCACCAAGTTAGGATTTATCTCACCTTAGGTGTTTCTAGGATAGACATCTACTGCTGGGTAGTCTAGACATGTCTTGGACTGGCCATTAATGGAGAGAAATGAGCACTTTTTGGAGCATGATTCACCTGACCCTGCCTTTGATGTCCAGATGAGAAGATTCATCTTTCTACAAGGCTCATTCCTCTTTTTTATAACAGACATCAGGTGCTGAATTTACTTTATTGACTTTGCAAATGCAGTCAAGCACAGAAAAGAATGAAAACCTATCAAGAAGAAATGAATAGGTTGATTTCCTGACAAATTTGGCCAGGAGTGTTGTAAATATGTACAATAAAGATAATCTTTGGGACAGGACATCCTCATCTTCACCTTCATGAGGATTTCCTATCTATTAAAATGGGAGAGGTGGTAACTGTGGTACTTATTCCGTGTAACAGAGGCTGCTGGGGGTATTCTGAGTGTCATTGAGCACACCCACCCTGCACTGCTGCAAGTCATTGTCACCCAAATATGCCCTGCTCAGTGTGCCCAGAGTCACCTGACTCTGAAATAAAAGTGACACAAGGCTTGGGGTCACAGAACCTTTCTTGCTGCTGGTCAGCCCTTGCTGCTAAGTGTAGGGAGGTCCAGCTGATGATGCCTGGTGAAGCCTGGATATGGAATGACCCCAGACCCTGCAGCTGTAGGGATGTGGGGAAGACTGGAGGAAAGCCAGAGGCCCCAGAACTTGCCACGGCAGCATTTACTCAGCCTACCTGACTTACAAGCCAGGAGCAGGAGGAGCTGCACAGGGAAGCAGTGGGCTTGTGGTGGAGAGTGGGGGGGAGCCTGCTGGGGATTTCACAGCTCTGTCTCTTGGTAAAGGGTGGGCCAGCACGCATGGATGGATGGAGGGAGGGAGAGATGTAGATAGCTGGACAGATAAGTAGACAGACGGGATATTTTGCAGCTGTTTGGCCAAGATAAAACAGTTTTGTGGGCTGGATGTGCTCAGCTGGTAGACCCGGGGTCCTCCCTGCCTGGTTCCAACCTCAAACTTCTTCCTTTCTTTGGGAGAGCACCAAGCCCCTGATGGGAGGCCATGGCTGTGGCACAGGGGACAGCCTGGGGTGGACCCGCGCTGCTGCTTTGCTTTTTAGTAGGCATTAAGGTGTTTGTAGATGGTGGTTGTGCTGGGAGCAACAGGGAAAGGGATCACCAGGTCCTGTCTCATCCAAAGCCTGGGAACACAGGGCGTGGAGGCACAGTCTTCTCTCCATTAATTCTAATTTTTTATCTGAAGTAATTCACCACGAAGGATGAAAGAGGCCAGGACAGGGATGTGTGGCCGGTTAGAGAAGAGTTTGAGGCCAATTAGCAGTTAATTGAGGTGCTCTAAGGCACACAGCACACTCACACAGCAGCAGCTTCTGAAACCAACTCAGCTTTTGCTTCCACTTTTCTGGTATTTCACTAAAGCCATTTTAAGGGTGGAGGTGTTTTTTTTGGTTAGTTCTGATATAAAATAAAGCTTGTGCACATGCGTGAATTTAGAGCTTTTCTCCCCCGTTGCTATCAGTCCCAGAAGGTGCTTTGTGCTCCCCTCCTGTGAGTGAGATTCTGCTATCGGGATCTGCACCTCTGGATCCGGCAGGGAGGTGACAGGACAAAGGCAGTGACAGGGACCACGGGGCAAAGGCACTCCCTTTCTGCTCCCCATCACTGCCCGACTGCCCGGGCAGATGGGGAGCATCCCAAGCCTCAGCCCGCACTGGGGAACAGCCCTTTGATGCTGGTTTGTACCCAAGGTGTAGGGAGGAAAAGGGGCCTGTGTGGCTCGGGGAACTCCACCGTGAAAGCATCCTCCTCAATAACTCTCACTCCATCACTTCATGGCCGTGGTGGCAGACAGCAGGCACTGCGTGGTTTTGTTTTGTCCTCTGGGCTGCCTCTGATCTCAGGGGGGATTTGGGGTGAGTGCTCAGGCAGGGGGCTGAAGGCAGCCCCGGGCTTGGTGGCCAGGGCCAGGCAGGCTCCCATGGCAGGGCACTCTCCAGTTACTGTGTGCAGTTTCTGCACATGGCAGCATGAGCTGGAATAGCATGGAAATACAATCTAAGGACATGAGACACAAAAGGATACCCCTGTTATTGGTGGAAGCAGGAATGAGTGGTCTGCTCATGCTGGAACAGGGGATCTGGAAAAGATGCAGGCACCATCTGCACATCAGTAACTTGACAACAATACAGTTTAGGAAAAAACTGACATAAGTTTTAGATTTTATTCATTCGTACATTATTTACAGCAGTTGCTTTCATATTACAATTCTCTTTCATCTTTTCAGTTTTCACTTATAAAAAATTAACCAAATAAACCTTATATAACCAAATTTATCACAGCAGGTCTGGTTAATTTTCACAGTTACAGCGGCCATCAGGAACAGAACTTAAGTACCTACAAGTCATTTGTCCAGAACACGTCCCTGTCCCTGCCTGGGGACACCCCGCAGTCCCTTGGGAGCTGGCTGGCTCCCGGGCTCTGCCCAAGGACAGAGAGACCTTCCTGCAGCAGGGTCACGCTGAGGGCTGCAGCTCTAAAGCCTAAGCACACCAAGGGATAACCTGCACTCATCTTAGCACCCTGCCACGCCAGGGGAACGGTTTGCATTGGTACCTTGATGGTTTGCAAACAGCTTTCCAGCAGAGCTGGCTCCTGCTTCCCTCCACAGAAAATCAGACTAATTGATTCTATTTCTGGCCATTGTTGAGCCCCAGAAGTGCAGTAGCAGAGTACACTGGGGTACAAGACTGTGGCAATAAGCGTTTACCTTCCTCCGTGTGACTCTGACAGCTCTTCCTTATGTCTGTCTCTCCCACCAGGAGTGGTATTTGCAGTATCTCACCCTCAGCTGTGGTAAAGAACCTGCACTGTGTAAGGGCTCACAGACTCAGCTCTAGGGACCCCAAACGGGCAGGCTCTCTGCCAAGGTGACATTCAGTTCCAGAGACTAATGGCCTTCCCTAGTACTTAATCTGCTCCCCAGGTGCAGCAGCACCCCTTAGGAACACGCTGCTGCCAGAGTGCTCCCAACAGCATCACCTTCCTGAACCATCTCCCTGGGCTCTCCCCCACGTGCTCGGTTGCTTTACAGTGGTAATTATTGCTGTTTTAGAGTATGTTCGTTTTTCTTTGAGGACTTGTAGCCACTTCCCGTTACAAGGTACAGTACATGCTATGCTGAACATAGAAAACACAAGACTCATTTCACACTGGTCTTGTACAACGGTGAGGAGATGCAGAGTAAGAGGCTGTTTGGGGGAATCCAAGTTTCTATTTAGGCGTGAGTGAGTAAGCCACTGCCTTAAACACGAGCAGTTCTGGGAAGCAATTTAGCCTGTTTGTTGTGTTTTTTGTTTTTTTAAAAACTGACATTGGACATTTTCCAAATGCATACCACACATCTGCTTAACACTACCAAAAATATTATTTTTTTCCTTTACTGCATTTGTCTCAAGAAGACTTTTGCTTTAATAAAATAACACAAGCACACAAACTGCTTAAAGCTAACGGCCCAGCACAATCATAAGTACAACTCACAAAGCAACTGATGCTTTGTTAAACCTAATTACATTTAAAAAAAATCAAATATACATATTACAAGGCAAAAGGATTAAGCTTTGGAGGAAAAGAAATTGGAAACAATATTAGCTATAAGTTCATTACGCTTACATAGCAGTAGCTGCTTCTGCATTCAAACGTGTTAATTGTAAATAAATTTACAGTTGCATTATGTATTTGTTATGCTCCTGATCTCACTAGGGTTGTCTTCTACTATTTAGATGTTAAAAGCATGTTCTCTCCCACAGGTGACCATTGTGCAATACAAAGACAGCGATTTTAACTGTGATCAAACTCCAAATGCTGACTTGGAGCTTGTTATTTTAAACAATACTGTGTTTTGAACTAAACTCTCAGTTGTTCACATTAATCTCCCGATTTATTTTCAATGAAAAGTACCCAAGCACCATTCAGGTAGCAGCTTTTGGCGGGAGATAAGCATAAGCTCTGTTGCACAGTCTCTATGACTGAGGGATGCAAGAGCACACCAATTTTTCCTCAAGATTCTATGTGGATCTATTTTGAGGGAGAAAAAAAAAGAAAATTTTCCTTTTGCATTTTAAAGCTTATTTAACACTTAGCATTACTTAATTTTCTTTATGTGGTACAGTATATTCCACTGCAAGGCTCCAGATATTGTGGAATTAAAATGCCTTTATTAAGCTTTAAGTAGAGTGCATACCAAGAGCATCACAGCAGCACTAATGAAACACAGGCCCCAGCACACCCAAAGTGAGATCGTGAATTCAGAGGTAACCAGAGCTGGTTCCTGCCTTGTGTGTTTGGCAATTTGGAAGTCCCTGCAGTCAGTTTCTATCCATTTGCACCTCAGCCAGCACATCTGGCAAATTAAAAGACAGCAGACCTACATCACATATGGGTATGGATCAGCACCAGCAGCAGCAAGGATTGGGACAAGATTCTGCAAAACCGCAGTTCCCTTGGGAATTCTGACCACGGGATTTGTGTTCTCCCAGTTGGCCACAGCAAGGCCACACCAAGACTCCCCTGGCACCAAACACTTTCTACACGCGCTGAGGGTGTGAGCACCAGGACCCCACCAGGCACATCCCAACCCCAAGAGCCACTGCTGGCCCCCAGCCCTGCCTCTCCTACCCAGGGACTATTAAATCCTGACATCAAGACCTAAAGAATCATCCTCCTTTCCCATGGGGAGGAATGCAGGGGTAAAACAACCCCAGGTCCCAGCCCTGGGGACAGATGTCCCCCAGTATCATTTGCCCCCTGCATTTGCTGAAAGGCAATTCTGAAATGAGTGCTGCAGTTAAAGGCTTTCTCAGAAACAGCATCCCACATCACACGTGTGGCCAGGGAGGGGAGGGGAAAGAACAGTTTTCCACTGAGGGCAATGCCCTGGACTTTTCTGCAGAGACACAGTTGCCATTGCTCCTTGCAGGTGCCGTCTGCTTCACAGAGGGAAAACACAGCAAGAATTTACAAATACAAATTTAAAGGTTTCAAGTTGGATTAGAAACCACTTTCTTTGTTAGTTTGATTGCTTAGCATGATCAGCCTGGACCTGTTCAGCAGCCAAGCTTCCCAGAGAGCTCACTGCCAAATATGACATGTGCTTGAGATGCCAGTTTGCTCAGGATGTGGAGAGAGTTCCCAATCACTCCACAGGGAATGGCCCAGGCTGTGCTGGAGGGTTGGGGCAACCCCAAATAATGCAATTCTCCCCTTCTTTCTTCCTTTGTTTGTTTTGGGCTTCATTTTAATTTTTGGACATGACACCTAGTGCTTTCCTCAGGGAGCAAGGGCTCTGTCGTCCCAGGTCCCTCCAAAAAAAAGGATACTTAAGCAGTGTCAAGTGCACAGGGATTGGCAAAAAAAGCCCCACTCTAAGGAGAGAGCAGCCAGATGAGGAAACTGCATCTCTGCAGGCAGCACAAGGGCAGGGGGCTGTGTCAGCACCTGCACTGCAAAGTAAGAGCAGTGTGGGAAGTGCCTTCACACCTCTAATACATCCTCCCCCTAAAACTGAACTGGTCTTACTCAGCCACCACACCGACCAACCTTGGGCTCAAACTCTTCCTTACACTCATGCCAACATTGTCCTTGGAAAGATAAATCCCCAAAATAAATCAGGAAAATCCCCTCCCATTTCACATTGATGTTAGTCTCTGTTGGAATCAAGACTCAAGGACTGGCAACAGATCATCACCTCTTCTGCTTGGGACCAACCCCACAATCACCTTGTGCTGCTCCTCTCCCACCCAGCCACTGAACTGGGATGGGGAGAGTGAGCAGATGATGCTCAGGCCCAGAGAAGGGGCTGTGCTGATCTTTTCCAAGCACTTTATTTAAACCAGTGCACCGTGAAAGATGCAAAGCAGAGGGATGGATCTGCCAAAGGCAGCTCAACCTCCATGTGTCACCCTGTGAGCTGCACTGCGGTCTGCCCACACTTCCCTGGCAGTGGGTGAGCCTGGCATGGTCCAGTCCCCAGCAGCCATGGCTCCAGGGCCGTGCCTGAGCTGTCACATTCAGGGAAACTTCCCATGGATGCAGACAAAACCATAGTATCAAGTGGTGCTTTTAAGTCCAACCTTGTCTAATCCTATTCAGGGCAGCTCTGGGTGGGAGAGCAGCAACAGCACAGGAGGTTGTGCACCCCTGTCCCACTGCTGCTACCAGGGATGCAGCTCTGGCAGCCTGCTCCATCTTCCAAGGAGAGCAAATCCCAGTCTATTTGGCTGCCAGCCCTTTCCTTCAGAAACAAGCTGTCCTGGCTGGAGAGCTGGGAGCACCCAGCTGGATTCCCTCCAAAAAGCCTGGTCACAAAGCAACTGGCAGAAGCATTAAAGGAATAAATTTTCTTGGCAGCTACCGGCCAAGTGGCAACAACCCAATCCTTATCAGTGCATGTCCGTGTGCTGGGGAGGAATGCAGACAGCACCCCCAAACCACACCTTTCCAAAGCACCTCTTCCCCAGGAAACTCAACAGGTAATACGTTCAGATACTGTAATATCATCAGATAAAGTTTACACATTTTAAAAGAAAATACTGGTAACCTGATGGTACTTCTGTGTCTGTGGGATCTGGTGGGATTTATTCCAGGTTTGGATTTTCTGACAGGATGTGGAGTTTTATTACAAAGGCACAGGTATCAAATAAAACCAGCAACATTAGTTTAATTAAATAGCCTAATAAAAAAAATTAATGCTCAATTTAGACATTACATATTCCTCCCTTATTAAGAGACAAGTTTTTGTTTTTTTTTTTTTACCCCTCTGGAAAAGTTTTAGTGCAGTGATTATAGAGCAACAGAAAAATAAACTAAAAAAGGCACAAAATTTTGTGTTTTTTCTTTCAACTTTTGCTAACACTTTATATTTGTCTGTTTTACTTCGGTTAATAAATCACTGAATGCAGCAAGAAAATATTCTGCCAATTTCTGTACACTATACATGAACCCCTACCAACAGTACATTATTTCAGCTTCAGGAGAAATGTACAGCATAGAAAGACTTTTAAAAATATAGTGCCCCATACAGAAATTTTGCTAATTAAACTCATGGTCTCTTGCTACAGTGTCCTTCACCATCCTCATTACCCCCTTATTGCTGGGACTCTGCCCCTCTGACTCCTCCCGGGCTGGACAGAGCCCAAGCCAAGCACTGCAAGGGCAGCTGGGGTGGTGCCAAATGGCTCCTCCATCCCAGCGCCAGCGCCCGGCCCAGGGCCCACAGGGATGGCTGAGCCCCCAACCCTCTGCTCTCCCTCGGCATCACCGGCCACGTCCCAGTGCTGGGGAAGCTTCCAGATGGACAGGAAAGGGCAGCTCCTGTAGGAGTGGGACAGACAGCACCCCATGTCCAAGGTCCGTGCTGTCTGTCCCCCCATCTGCCCCAGGGCTCCTGTCCTCTCCATACACCCCAAGGCTCCTTCCTTCTGGGGCTCTCCTGCTGACTCTTCCATTGCATTTGCAAGCGTGGTTAACACGTGCTCTACCCTTCACCAACTTCATCGTGATGAGTGACCCCTCACCACACACATAATACTTCATAAAATAATTATTGTTTCTTTCCAGTAACTAAAGGGGTTTTCCCTTTAAATCTTTTAGCAGAGCCAAACCCCTCTACCCACCTGAAATTAAGTGCAGCCAGAAATGGTTTTCTGTAATATCTCTGATACCACGCTTTAAAAATTAAAACCTACCAGTCTTCTTTTTCCCCAAGATGTAATTCATGCAAAGTTGCTATTTGTTTAAATAAGTTATAAAAGTTGATATCTCAGGCTAGAAGAAGCTGTAGTCTTGGTTATTCTTTAGTTGGCAGGCACTGTACATACATACCAGGTACAGACACATGCCGAATCTGCTTTGCATTGCTTTTTGCATTGTACAATTCACAAATCTGACATCATTAAAGCAGTTAATTACCTTTGATGGAAGGCTGCAGTGAGGCCATCTACATTTATCAAACAAGCAGCTGGTTAAGATAATAAGTACGCTCCCCCCCCACCCCGGCACTCCCCAAAATGCTATTCTCTGTCACACGTTGCTTCTCTGAAGTGGTGAGATTTGGTGCGCACATTAATGTGCAAATGTGTTGCCATAGGAACTGCAGCCTCCATTACGCCTCAACGACACCATTCAGCAAAAGCCAAAACTAAAAATAACAACAACAACAACAAAAAAATAACCCTTAAAAATAAGATGAAAACAAACAAAAAAAAACCCCCAAAAGGCAGCGAAGAGAAAGTCCAACGCACATGCGGAGTCTGGCCCAGGACTGCAGGTTACGCGTGGCTACGGAACAGCGCAGGAGATACTTAGGGTTGATCTTAACTTCACACTATGGTACAATGGGGCTCAGTTCAGCCGGTCCGAGTCTGTGCTGGCTTAGGAAGGAGGGGGAGGTGGAGAGGAGTCGTGGTTACCGGATGCACCCGGGCTCTCTCAGACATTTGGCAGAATGAGGCACATCCAGAGAAAGTGCAGCAGCAGTGCCGTGGCGGCAGTGCCATGTGCTGGAGTGCGTGCACGCGCTTTCCTCTTCATGCATTGTAGCAAGCGGGTTGGGGCAGGGGGCAGGGCGTGCCCCCCACCTTTTCTCTGAAAACTATTAACCTGTAGATTACGGTAAGAGGAATGCATATTCTACTTACTGGTGCGTGAAATACTGAGAACTGCATTCAAGTAATATTTCTGCACTATTATGAATGCATCACTATGTTATCTTACACCTGGAAAAGGAGAGGACTATGTACACCAGAGCAGTTGTACTATTTTGCAGTAAGTTTCTGTGCTTTACGGAGGTACCTGGGAAGAAGAGGCCGCTGCTCCGCCCCGCCGGGTCGCAGGACTCCCAGCACCACCACCTACAGCATGCGAGGACGGGGCGCTGCTCGGCCGGCCCATCGAGCTGAACGGAGCAAACCAAAACGTGACGTGAGGGTACAAAAACTCTAACCCAAAATTGGCAAATCAACGGTGATGAGAAATAGAAGGGTAATTTATTATTTTTGAAGGGGGAGGAAGGGGGGAAAAAATATTTTTTTGTTTTGTTTTGGTTGGTGGGGGTTATTTTTATTCTTCCCGCAGCTGCAGGCGGTAGCGGTGGTAGCGGACCTGGAAAAACATTCTCTCCAGTAAGGAGCGTGTCATCCCTGGCAGGGCATAATGTTCGACGACACCCACATGCTTGAAGCCCAAGGACTCATAGAGCTTGTGGGCTGCCATCTTCACGGCCGTGGTTCCCAGCACGACAGAGGAGTAGTTGTTGAGCATGGCGAACTCCAGCACTTTGCGGCCCAGGGCCTTGGCGATCCCTTTGCCGCGGTAGTTGGAGTCGACGGACATGCGGCGAAGCTCCACCGTGTTGTCCTCCTCGTTGCCCCGCGCTGCCACGATCCCCACCACGTTGCCGTCCAGGACGGCAACCCAGAAGCAGGAGCCTGTGGGAGATAAAGCAGCACCTGTAGTCACCGGCCACCCCCGATGGACAAGTGCCCATTGCCAAATACACGTGGGAGCAGGGCCTGGGGTCCAAAACCACGTCACACGTGAGGACTTATGACTTCCATAAATAATGACCAAATGCTCTTTTTTCCCTGGCAGCGTGAAGGGAATGTTGTTTTCCTGAGGAAAATGTACGGGGGCTACATCCTCCTGTCAGGAAGTTGCAGAAAGTGAGAAAGTCTCCCCTGAGCCTCCTTTTCTGCAGGCTAAACAACCCCAGCTCCCTCAGCTGCTCATCACTGAACTTGTGCTCCAGACCCTTCATCAGCCTTGTTGTCCTTCTCTGGACATGCTCCGACATCTCATCATCCTTCCTAAGTTGAGGGGCCCAGAATTGGACACAGTACTTAAGGTGTGTCCTGACCAGTTGCTTAATTATCACCCAAGAAAGTCACAATTCAATGCAGCAGCCAACAACGGGCACTGACAGGTCTCTTGCCCACATGAAAAGGCCTGACTTTCAGTGCTCTGAAGTAATATGTCTTCATCCAGGGGAAGAAGACCCCATGACAGAAGAAATCCCTGGTGCAGGCAATGGCCTCCTTCCCAGCTGCTAAGCAGAAGAGAACCTGACTTGGGCAGCAGCTCCATCTTCTGCACCAACCCTGCCAACCCCTCCAAACCAAATGCACAGCCCGTCTCTGTAAGACCAGAGTTACACAACTCTGGGGATGCTTAGGGGGGAAAGAACCACCCCTCCTGAAAAACCAGGGGGAAACATGAGTAAGACAACTCAGAGTACTTGATCACTGGAGGAGAGCAAGGTGCCTCTGCAGCTGCTGCAGGACAATGTACCTTATGACTCCATGAAACCATCCAAAAGAGATGCCCAAGGTCTTCCCTGCTTCCCAGTGGCATTCACTTTCCAAGGAAAAGCTGAGTACAAACAAGGGGTGTGGAACCAGCCCAGGTTCACCTGAGCACACCAGCCTCATCCCCACATTCAGAGGAATGCGCAGCTCCAGTGACACTCTTGTTCCCACAAGCAAGTCATCGTGCTGCTGCTATCTAGGTCAACAGCTAATTTTTAAAACACCAGGGCCCATCTTGACCCATTTATCAGGAGCAGTGAAGATGTCTCTGCTCCGCTGCCGCGTTGACAGTGCGGTTTGTTCCCCGGCGCTCACTTGGGTCTCAGAATGTGATTTATTCAGACATGACCCCAGACAAACACCTACAAGCACTGAAATCCAGCAGCCACCTTCCCTCTGTATACAAATCACAGGGTAGAGAGCTCACTGCTGCTTTTAAACTGCTCATCACGTGGTGGCTGAGCCCAATTCACTCCCCAGCCCATCCATCACACCTCTGGACACATGGAGAGCACACCAAACGTAAGGGCCTCGGTGATCCTCACCCTACATGCATGGCTACCACTCCTGTGGTACAGTTCCAAAAAGGAGGTTCAGGAACTTCCCCACGCTTGGGGAGCAGGGGTGGGATGCTTCCCTGGGGCTGCCCCCAAAAGTGCCATGAAGCAGCCATCAACTGGTGTCCACTGAGCTGCAGCCAGTGGCACAGCTGTCACATCCCCCTCATCCAGCCCCAAGCACAGCAACTCCTCCTGGAGCTGCTTCTTCAGCAAGACTGCCTCATTTCCCCCCAAACCAGAGAAACGACCTAGGTTCCTCTCAACCCGAGGTTACACAATTGCTTCCACGACTGCTTCCCACTTTTATTCCTTATTTTCTCCTCTTAGCAAGCACCTCTTCTCTGTGCCCACCAAACCTGAGAGGCTGCTAAAGCTCGCTCAGCAACACTTCCCACATTTGTAAAATGGCACGTTTCTGGTACTTTGAGGTATTCTGAATATTTAAAACCCAAATCTGGATGTACCTGCTATAGCAGAGCCACCAGACCCTTCATATTCCAAGCCCCTCTGAGCACCCTCTCTATACTCCCACACCTGTCAATGCCAGCAGGACTGGACCCAGTTGCAAACAGCATCTCAGCAAACCTGCACTCCTTGTCAGTTTTTACTTACAATTTTAAAGCTTAATTATAATGATTTTGAGTTCAACGTGACAAGAAATAGTATCTGGCACATCTCCCAGTGTGTGTTGTGCACACAACACTTATAATTAGCCACAGACAGGACACATCTGCTCAAACAATGCGGGTTGCATTCAGCTCTCGTTTACATCAGTGGCACCAGTCCCCAAGACTTCTACCCTGCTGTCCTCCTCATGTCTGTGTCTGCTCCAAGGATCAGCAGCAGCCAGATCCTTCTGTCTGCCAAAGACACCTCAAGTTCCCAAAGGTGGCTGCAAGCCCAGGAACAGTTCTCCCCCATGGGGTTGTCAAGGGGCCTCCACGCCACTGAGTCCCATTTGGATGGGGACTTGCTACTGAAAGCTTTCAGTGATCTTGGGATCACACCACAGGCTGCTGACCTTGGGCTGGGACTTCTCCTCTGGGGAAACCCTCCAGTTTCACACCAAGAATACTGAAGGTCCTCAGATTGCTTTTTACCTAGACTCAACTAGATGACCTCTAAAGGTCCTTTCCAACCCAAACTATCCTATCATTCTGTGTTTTGTATATTGCCAGCCAGGTGCAGCTCCTCACCATATCCACTCTTCCAGCAGCCTTTAACTCTGGAGCAGTGTGGAAACACCCTGGAAAAACCACCTGGCACTGCCCACCCCAGGGCTGGGAGAGGGTCTCCTCACCTTTTCTGGACTGAGGATATCAACTCAGAGCATGGCTTGTTTTTGTACCTTTTCACACCTAGGATGAAACAAAACTAACTTCATCTCAGCTGTCAGTAACAAGCAACAGCCTTGTTTGCAGTGCTATTATTAGCAAGAGCTGACGTTTTACTCTCTCACATGCTATCTGAAAATAATCACTGCTGCAAAGATAAACACAGACCCTGACAGCTACAACTCTCCCTGCCCTTCCAGATACTCATCTCACGGCAGTGTCTCTGTCTTTGCCTTCACCCTCATCTGCCTCCATCTGCTGCCAACCCATCACTATGGTCATTCAAAGCCCTTCCAGCTCACTCCAGGATTTGTTCTTCAGGGATGTATTGCATTTAACCACTGTGAACACCACTCTGAAGCACTGGAGGCACTTTCCAGAGGCACTAGATGTTTCCACCCAAACACCAAGCACTCTCTCCTGCCTCCTTCTGGGCTGCCAAAAGCAAAATGGAGGAGAAGCAGCTATGGAAAAACTCACTACCACCTTCCTTAGCTCTCTACACTCCCTCAGATTGCTGCCTCACCACACAAACTTGACACCAGGAGCTCCCAGACAAAAAATAAAATAATGGAAGAAGTTTTTTTTATGACTAGGGTGGTGATGCACTGGCACAGGCTGCTCAGAGAAGCTGTGACTGCCCTACCCCTGGAAGTGTTCAAGGCCAAGTTAGATGAGGCTTTGAGTAACCTGGTCTGGTGGAAGGTGCCCCTGCCCATGGCAGAGGGGTTGGAATGACATGGTCTTTATAGGTCTTTTCCAATCCAAACCATTCAACAAAAAAAACCCCCACCTTGTGATGCACACACCTATGAAAAAGGCACTAAATGGCTGAGATGTAGATGCCAAGGAACATGATTTTGGCTTGCTCATGCTTCTCAGCAAGGTCAGACGTGGATCCTCAGCTGATGGCACCCAGGGCCTGAAAGCACACAAGATGGCACTGTCTTTCTGCTCTAAATTTATGGATAACTCCCAGCTTTTGAAGACCAAAGAGGGCATTCCTCTAATCCATCCACCCATCTCCCCCAGCACAGGGCTGCCCTCAGACCCAAACAGCACTGCTGGCACCACATCCCAAGGAGTTCCCCGTGGCGGTGGCACCACGCTGGCCAATCCCCCCCCTCCTGCCCAGGAGGACATGCCATGCAATCCTCTGGCTGTGCCTGCAAGCCTCCTCTCCCACCCTCCTCCACTGTCATGAGCTGCACAGCTCTCCCCCACGCAGCCGACGAGGATGGATGGTGGGTGAAAATAAATTCATTTATTTTTGCTGCAAATTCTTCTACACCTTTTGATGAATAAAAGGCTGGTGGGTGGATGGGTGGAAAGGCTGGAGCCAAAAGCAATAGCAGAGTACTGCTAGGAGGGAGGGGGGACAGAGGCACCAGCCTTCCTCACCAGCCTTCGTCCCACATGACTGACTATTGCAGGTTCCAAAAGCATGTAGGGACCACTACCCCAAGCCCCAGAATTTCTGCTACTCTGAAAAAGCAGAGCTCTGTCTTCCGCATACTTTTCAAATACATTATTTTCTAGAAAATTCTAGTATTCCCACAAGAGCAAGCAAAGCTTTGCTGCCCCAAAACTTCTGAACTCACACTTGGGTCCTCCCTAGTGCCAGCATTCACACACTGAGGGGAGAGACCTGAGACAAGTAAAACTTATCCCTCCCTGTTTTTCTTAGGGCTGGAGGGAGGACAGAGCAGCTCCTGTAGTCACCACCAGCTATTGGTGCTAATTTTGCATGGATGCATCCCTGTTGGAAGGAGTTTTCCTTGGAAGCTCAGCACAGGGCAAGTATGGAAATCTTCCCAGAGGCACACCAATCTTCTCTCTTTTTCCTCAGGGGTGGCACTGCTATCTATGCAGCCGAGCTCTCATTAATTCTTAGAGGCTTATGCATGGAACAAATTTCTAGACAGGCATGCAACTTCTCAAGGCAATATCCCTTCAAGCAGAGGTTGCGACTTTCAGTTCTGCTTTGGCATGTCACAGGAACACAAACGTGAGCAATTCCCCTGCAGGCTCAAAGCTGTCACAGGTGATGTCCCTGGAGCAACACCGAGGCGAGGGGACTGGCAGAAACACTTGGCAATTTCCATCACCAGTGCTGGGAATCCACCAGGACAACACCGGCTCCTCTGCATCCTTACAGCAGAGCCAGGAAAGCATCCTGCACAGGGCAAACCTCCCCCTCCTACATTTTTCCCCAGACTGCTATGAAGGGGGAAAAGGGAAGGAAAAAAATTCAAACACCAAAAAGCTGAAGACCATTTCTGTGTGCTTCCCAGAGGACAGGGTCTGCACTTGCCTGTGTTCCTCGCTCTTAATATACCTACATAAAGGCTTGCCAAAAGTGACAAGGTTGCTAATCCCAGAGATCCAAATGCTCCCTGACTCCTCCCTGCGACCCCCCCAGCTGCAGCACAGCCTGCTGTGACACCACCACACAAACAGTGGCACAGGAGGTGCAATACTCTGTCACTCACACAGCTTCAAGTATTTGCCCTTGGAGTCACTTGTTCAGCTTCCTGTGCCATCTCTTGGCATGGTTTTGGCCAGAGCAGCAGCTCTTGGTGCCAAGCAGGGGAGGTCTGAGCAGGGCAGTACAGAGGAAATCAGGACCCAGTGCAGTGCCATTTTTACCTACTCACCAGTATGCTGTTAAAAAGGTCTAAAGTTCAGTCTGGGCTCTCCTCCTGCCAGCACTATTTACATACATCACTTTAGGAGAGACAGGCTGTGCATGGCAGCAAGTGGACAGAGCCCCCAGCCTGAAGCTGGCTGTGTATTGCTGATGCAGTTTAAATTCCTGCCCTTTTATCCTGTCTGGGTTCTGAAGGAGGAGAAGAGAAACCACCCAGCACTTGAGGCAACTCTCCCTCCTCCTTCCCCCTCCATCCTCGGTGAAACACAGGGCAGAGCAGCCGAGTTACATCAGCATCAAGGGAGAAGGGAGGCTCTTCGGGGACAGCTTGGCTGCTGTGATGCGAATGCTGCCGGCGGGAGGAGCCGGGGCACAGACATGGCACATCGGCTGCCACCCAGCCAGACACAGGCAGCCTGGCTGCAGGGACCAACCAAGGACAGCCAGCAGCTGTCCCTGTCACTGACTGCAACTGCTCAGCCAGCCAGGATGGGGAGGCATTTATGCCTGTGTTTATGAGGCATGCCATAATCCTGTTATATCCCTCCTTACCTCCATCTTTCCCATGTGTTGGGTTTCCCTCCTTTCCACCTTTCTAGCGTCCCTTGCTTCAAGCAGGGCTGCATGCCAGCTCCCACAAGTTCTGCTAGTAACTCTACACTTGACTTCAGTTAAAAGGCATTCCTGGAGAGCTCCTACAAAATAATGGCACTTTAGTGTCGTTTATGGCTATGGAAACTGGGTGAGATGCAAGGGATCCTGACCCTGACATTCCTGGCACCCATGAGCATCTCTCTGCACCAGACAAGGCCTGGGCATGGGGAAAAAAACATGTCAGGAAAACAGGGATTATTCATGCATGAAATGAGAAATGTTGTGGGACACCTTCCTCCCCATAAATAATCCCATATAATCTACCACTGCAGGACACATTGCCCTATTATAAATAATTCCCTGCTGGAAGAGCACAGGGCAGTGCATCTATATGCTGAGGCTGGGTGACATCTCTTGATTCATGGAGCATCTGGGCAGCAGGCAATGAGATCACCTACAAAGCATGAAAAGAGATGGATGATTTGGTTCTGAGCAACCAGTTCATCTCCTTCTCTATCCACATTCTCTTCCATCCTTTCACCTGCTTCGGTACTAGTTTGATGGTACTTGCAACAACCCCAAAGCTCAGGCAAAGCCTCTGGAGTTGCAAGCAGCAGGGAATCAGTGGGGTGACAATGACATCCAGCATTCAGTCTGCAACACAGCCACAGGGCAGATCCATGGATATATGCCACCAGAAACACTGTGACCTCAATCCAGCACAGCAGTGGGTCTCAAACTGCGCCAGGAGACAGGAGTTCAGAGGTGGCCTCTGAGCTCATAAACCTGAGCATGAGAGTCAGGGTGATGGGGGCTAGGACTGCAGGCAACTGCTGCCCTAAACATAAACCCCAAACCATATTTGCATTCCGAGTGGTACATGCTGTACCATGCCAGTGCTGATAAACCTGGAGCAGCAGCACATGCTGCACAGGTGACAGCCCCACTGCAGCTTTACCTGCACCTGGGGCTACAATTTAGAGTAACAGTACAAAAACTTTCATCACTGCCTGCTCCATGTTTTCTGATGGAGCTGGTCCAGCCTCAAAAGCACCCAGCATTTTGGGGTGCCAGAGCCCCCAGAAAACCCCTAAGATGTTGGTGGCTACCTGTAGTTTACTTTCACTCTAATATTTTGACAGGAAAAAAGAAAAACACATTCTGCAGCAAAGGAGCTTCCTGAAGTGGTCCGGTTTGGTCCTAAAGAGCATCTCCTGCTGCCACTGCTGGGAACACAACCCAGTGGGCATTTCTTATCCTCTTAAAACCTTTCTTTAAACCTCACCCTGTTCCTCTGAAACTCGTCTATGATGCTCCTGCCCTCACTCCCAGCAAAGCTTTGTGAGGACCCAGCCTGGATGCCTGGATCAATGCAAGCCCTTAGTGGCCGTGCCCAATGTCAGCACTTCAGTGGCTCATTTTACAAACAGGCTTAAGTCCCCTGGGGCCCACAGTGTCACCATGTGTGACAGCACCCGAGGGGGTGCTCAGCAAAGCCCCAGGAAGTGCTCGGCACAGTGCAGGAGCTCGCTTTTGATGAGACAGCTAAAAATCCAGGCAATGCTGCAGATGGGATAAAGACAGCCCTTCCAGCACGTTTCAGAGGGTGCTATATTAAGAAATGTAACAGCAGGACTTTAAAATTTTCTATCAGGCTCTTTTTGCTGGCCATGCTGCACCTTAAAAAGCAAAGGTTGTGATAAAGCCACTGTATAACAACTGTCCAAGAAAAAGCTGCAGAAGCAGTTGTGGGGGATTAGAAGTAGCCTGGTTATCTGGACAGATTTAGCCGGGCCCATCACTCTGCTCTCTGCTGCTGCAAAGAAGGACACAACACAGAGAAAGGAGAGACAAAACTAGAGATGTAGCAACCAGGGTCTACCTGCTGCTGGGGCATCAGGGGAAAGCACAGACTGACAAACCAGGCAGTGTCTGTGGTTTTGGCACATGAGCAATTGCTATCGATAAGCAAAGAATTAAACAGCTTAAAGGAGTGGTTAAAGACTAGGATATGTGATTTTGGCCTGGCATTGTCCTCAGGGCTGACTGGATGATGAGTCCCAGTGCAATGGAGCTGGCTCAGCAGAACGGGCTGGTCTGCACAAATGGACAAAACCTGAAAAAAGTATTTAAACCACTTTCAGGGTGGGTGCTCCTTATGAATGCAAAATACACACTAAGCCAACCAACTGCAGAGTCAGGCCTTAAGTAAGCCAACGTTCTAGAATTTAGACTGGGTTTTAGTTAGAAGTTTTAAGGAAAAAAGAACCAAGCTCTTCTGCTAGCTTTGCTAGCCTGCATCGTGCCAGCTCCAAAAGACTGATGTGACAATTAGATCCTTGTTAGTGAAATTAGTTTACAAGATCAAATGTGCTGCTGGTTGTGTTTTAAGCCAGCTCCTTAAAAGGACATTGTTAAGGCTTGGTCTCCATCTTCTACATCAATCTTTCACTATATGGCTTTATTGCTTTCAAAAGGTACTGAATTTGCCTTGCAGCAATTTTCACTTCCAAACATTGAACAAACTGGAAAATTTACAATTATTGGATGTTCTAGAATTCATTACTTGGTGGCTGACTTTTACTTTATATGCTTTACTGTAAAAAGGGACTGAGCAATAACCATTGAATGGCTTTCTTTAGCTTAGCAGTTGGCCAAGCCATAAATCAAACAGGGAAAATGGACAGAATCAATCTGATTTCCACCATCCATCACTACTTGTCTGGTCTAAATTTAGCCAAGGCTCCCTTTATTCAACAGAAGTGCCTGTATCTACAGAGGTATTGCACCAAATGCTTCACAGCAAAGGGAGAAACTGAGGTTCATTTACTTAAGGTTAAATAATAAACACAATTCTGAGCTCTTCAAAGACTTCCAGGGGGTTTTATACTGCTCTGAGGTCAACAACCTTTGAGATGAGGGGCTTCAGAAGAGCCCCTCTCCTGCAAAAGACCACAGCTAAAGCCTACAGAGCTCACTGCAAACATAGGTAAGCCGAGTTGCAGCCAAAATGTAAGTTCAAACTTAGGATATAGTATAATGATGCATCAGGACAGAACAACTCATCTGCACATGCAAGCTCTTTAAATCAGTCAAAAACAAGGCTGAGAGGTGCCTGCCCTAAAAGGTAAAAACAGGAGCAACTAAGAACATCTGCATATTTAAAAAGGGATAGGCAAAAAACAAACAAAAAACCCACCCAGCAAAAGAAACCACAATGAACCAAGTCATGTAAAGGGTGCACATATTCATGCTGCACAGCATGTTCCAGTGCTTCTGAGCATGGTGTCAGCTCCCTTAGCACGTTCTTGCTGCCCTCATGAGTCTCTAAATGAGGACTTTCCTACCACAGCAGCTGATGAGCTGTGACAATGACAACGCAAAATTTGTGCAGAAACACCGACCAAAAAAGTCTCAGATCCCAGGGCAGCTCCTTCCCTTTCCTTCCTGGGACAAACTGGGAACTGACAGACAGGGACTTGCACTTCACCAAACCCTGCACAGCAAAGAGAAGCTACCAGGATACTCTCCTAACACCAACAATAAATATGGCTCTGCTGCACTCAAAGCCTTTCCTTCTGCTCATGACAGTGGTTTCATAAGAATCCTACCTTGTTGCTAACACAATGAATCAAATCCCTCTGACCTCTAACTTTTCATAATCTATAGGAGTGAGAGAGCAATCACAAGGAGTTATATTCTCTCTGAAACCACAGCGAAGATTTCGTTACTCAATATTGAGGAAGACATCAGGAAAAAAGAAAAGGTTCAGGGCACAGATTTGGTACAAACTCCAGGCTGAAGTCAGGTGGTGCATGGCTTGATCTCCTAAGTCTATTGCAAGCAATAAGTATTTCCTTTTTCTAGCACAACACCTTGAAATGGTGCTGCACACAATAACCTTTCCAGAGCACAGGCATCAGTAAGGACACCAATTACCAGCTGGGACAAGCACACCCTGGTGAAGCTGCTACACCAAGATGAGTCCTCAAAAGCCAATACAAGACTGGGAAGAGCTCAAGAGGTGAGGAGAGAGGGTAGCTCACCACCTCTGTCTACCCCAGCTGCTCACCAAGAGCACTCATTTGGGCTTTTCTCACTGGGACCAACCCTGTCTGACCTGCATGAGTCCCCAAACACCTGGGCATGCATTCCCCTAAGCTCTGGGGAAGGCGTACACGACTAAATGACAGGGAAACTGGGAAACATAATCAAGCTGGTAAGGAGAATCAGGCTTGGGACAACCAACCTCAGACTTTCTGCCCTGCTCCCATCAAGGCAGCATGCTGTCTCCACAGAGATGCTCATCCTGTCATGGAAAGTGATGAAAAGAAAGGCGATTTCCATCTCAGGCATGCCAAGAAACAAGGCCTTTCCCTTGGAACATGGTCTGACAGACATCTGAGGCTGGAGGTAGCAACAAACAGGACTAATGCTACAGTTTGTAGCAAATCCAACTCCTGACCCATATAAATAAATGAAGAAATAAATAGCAAACCTCTCTGGAAGCAAACATTCTACATATTCTTGACATGCTTTTAACACCATCACACTTCTGACACTGGAGGACTTCCTAGAGCAATAACCCTCTCCCTACCACACACCAGCCAGCCCATCCCATTTGGAAAGAGCAGGGAAGGAGGCCCTTTCCCCACACCCTAAGGTGCCGGATCTGACCTACTGATAGCTGCAGGCACCTCCTGGTATCTGCAGCTTCCCACATCTCCAACCCAACCCTCACCCAGGTGGGTGGTGACCTCCACGACCAGGCAGAACCAGCAGACAGGGGTACCACTGCTTTCTCATCCCACTCTGTTTGTGAAGTCTGGTCTGGGGAGATGCTGAGCCCTCCTGAGCTGGTATCTGAGAGATCTCAGCCCTTCTGAGGAACTGGGACAGCCAGGGCTGCTGAGGGCACTACTGCAATGAGTGCTCTCCTAGAAGATAAGCACAGGCCTTCATCCAGCAGGAGAAGCCTGGGAAGGCAACCTCCCATCCTTCAGGCACCATCTCCCCCTGGCCATCCCACCACAGCTCCCACTGTAAATGAACACCTTTCTGGCCTCTTACTTCTCCAGATTTACTGTGAATATGTAAACCCTGGTAGCTGCTATATTTACCCCCAACTCAGCCAAACAAAGCCCTGGTAAGGTTTCTCCAGTGTGTCCCACCTGTGTGTCCCAAGGTAAAAGGCTGCCCCACACCCACTCTGCTGGAGCCTTACACAGCAAGGAGGGCAATCACTGCCTCAGGACTTCACCTCCTTCTGCCATGAGTCATAGAATCCTACCATGATTTGGGTTGAAAAGGACTTTAAAAACCATCTATCTAATCCCCTGCTATACAAAAGAGTGCCTTTCAATAGAGCAGGGAGTAGACCCCAGCACGACCTCCCAAGCAGCTGGAGCCTCCATCACCACACAATGCTCCAACCTTTAACTCTCAGCAAATCAGTGGCAATGCCCCATGTGAAGCCAGAGCCATGATGCAGAAAAAGCACACACCTGGATGTCCACTCTTGTTAAAGTCAACATGTCACTACATCCCTCTCCCAGCACACCAAAGCCAATGTGCCTTGGGTATAATTCTACTGAACTCCTCTGGTCCAGACTGAAACTAGCACAATTATTTAACGTGGCAGTGCAAGAAAATTCCACATCCATAAATACACAAACATCTGTCAGACTGGGCACAGACAAAGGAACTGTTGTGGATGATGCATTAAGAGAAAATGAAAATTACATGTGTAAATCTCTACATCCCTAAAACTAAAAAAGAAACAAAAAAAACCAAAACCCCAAAATCAACATTTGCCACGTGTTCAAACTACCATGCCAGAACAATCAGGCCAAAAAGTCCTGACAAAAGCCTAATGCAGACCTCCTGTGATAACTCTCTATTGCCACCTTTCACCCCACATTTACCTGAGCCCCAGTCTCAATACCAGTCACAAGAGCTGGGAATTTGAAAGACATCTGTGAAATAAATAGCTGGAGTGAGTAGGTGACAGGCCACATCCCTTTCCATCAGGAAGCCACCTGGCAAATGAAGGGCAGGCTGCTCAGGGCCAGTGAAAGCAGACACCCCAGACTGAGGCAGCTCATTCACAAAGAACCTGTGGAAAGGGGATCAACTTACAAATACAAACAGCACTACAGCAACCAGAGCCAGAAGAGATGCAAATCCACATGAATCTGGGTTGAAGTGCAGCATTTTGAGGATCTGTTGGATAGTCCCAGCTACAAAGACAACACTAAACCCCCATACACATTGCCAGGTCAGGGGAGAATGAACATAGCCAAGAGCAGGTCCATAACTACAACTCCTTTTTCCAATGCACCAGTGTTCTCTAAAACATCATAAATTATTCTTGCAGGCACTTGATGGCACATACAGCAAATCCAAGGTTTACCAGCATTTAGGTCACACGTCTCCTGAAACAATCCAAAGAGCACTTGGACCTATACTGCCCCTAAGTATATGCTAAACTCAAGCAAGAGACAAGGGGTTTAAGCCCATGATTAAGTAAAGCAAATGCTCCACTGAATCTTTAAGCCAAACTGTCCCAAGAGTTCAGTCTCAGTGAATATGAGGGTTATGTGAAGATTTTTTTAGAATTTCGCTGAAATCCTCTTTAGCTATTTATCCATGAAAAATGTTCCCACTTCTCAAGAATCCTTGCAGATGCTTTGATTTTTTCAGGCTACTGATGGCTCAAAAAAAGCCCCATAAAACCAGATGATGGCTTATTCCCAAATGAAAATCACTGTCCGAGAGACACAGCTTGATGTTATCCTCTGAACACTGACAGCTTCTGAAACTCCACCAGATGCAGATTTTCATAGCCATGAAGTGGATCTAATTGACTTTACAAGCAGCAAAAGCTTGAAAAGGTGTTTTACAAATACCCCTTTTAAACAGTTTGGATTTAAAAAAATATGAATCCCTCATTAGCATCCCTATTGTACAATAACTTTGTCCCTGCTTGCTTTCTCTCTTTTTCAACAAATCCTACCACTAACAATGTAATTCCGCCAAGGAGGACTTAACCAGGATCCTCACTGCTCTTCAGCAGCCAGGTATCTGCTGAGCTTTTATTGCTCTGCTTCTCACTAACCATCATCTGAATTAGCACTCAAAAATGGCAGGTGCTCCAAACCAGGCTGTTTTCAAAAGCTTCTCTTTGCAGTTCTACTATTTAACATTATTTTAAATTGGAAGACTACAGATTTAGGTCTTCCCTGGATTCCCACTAGAAGTGTTACACAGTGTTTCTGATGCTGTTATCTAGATCCAGGGAGGATGAACAGATTTGGCACCTCTAAAAAAAGAACAAAAAGCCCTGGTCTCAGAAAATGAAGCGGTTGGGTTTGGGTTTTTTTCTCATGTACTCTGACTGCAATAATGATTTTATATATCCTGTTAAAATGGGAAGAATTAGATTTGTAAGGAAAGTCATGGGGAAAAGATCAATGGATACATCTGGAAGTGATGTGGGTCAGATGCTCTAAAGGAAGTGCAAGAAATATTGCTGCTGGCAGTTCATTTGCCTTTAGGAAAAATGTTCTCCCCCCCACCAGTGACATGTGGGTTTGTGCACTGACACACTGTTTTCAGCTTAGCAGACACAATATCCTCATGCTGCTGACTTCTATTTATTTTCTCACCTTTGTTATTCTGAGACTTCTACCAAAAAAAAAGTACTTGCACTCACCATGTAGAATATCTGAACAACAAACTAAGAAGGGAAGAAAGTACATATCCAATAAAATTAGGTAAAGGCACATAAATTGAAATGGTTGATGGGAGGAAGGAGAAAATCAGAGATACAGAGGGATCCTAGATAGGGGACCAGAACCCATGGGAAATGCCAGAAGCGATGAGTGAAGCAAGAACTAGATCAGACCAAAAATCACTGGAGAATTCAACATAGGGATGGACAAAAGAGCTGAGCAGAACTCAAAGGAACGTAAGTATTGCGGTTTGACCCAAGACTGGAAATATGGGATATAGAACTGCTGTGCTAGAGGATGGAAGATGGAGAAAAAAAATAAAAAACCCCAAAACTCAAGGAATTGTGATTGGTTATCTGGCAGCTGTTGAAATGAGTGTTGAATGCAAGGTGCACTGAGGAGCTACTCATGACCAGACCGCTGGTCCAGCACTCCCCATTTCAATTAGCAGCAGTAGCACAGAGCCCAAGAGCTGCAACTGTAAAAAGCAAACAAACTTGCACTGCTGGTGCTGGTTTCCAAGTCAGGATTTGAGCACACTGGCAAGAGAGAGTGGGAGCAGCTTGTACAGCAATTACTGGAGACCGAGGGTAAATGTAGGCAAGCAGCTTACTTAAAACTGCAGTTTTTGTCAATGCAAAGCAATTCACACATTTGTCCTGAATTCACCAAAGGTGGAAAGTGAAAGGCAGAGGAAAGCCAGGCTGGCACTAATCCTGCAGAAAGCTCAGCCCCCAGCATTGCCAGCTGGACACGGGCACACAGCTCAGTGCCCCAAGGATCACAGGGGATGATGCCCCAGCAGGACTTCAGAGATGGACCCCTCAACACCACTTCTGCAACTACTACACTGGGGTAAAATACCTAAATGTGTCATTCAAACAGGGCCTGGGAGGCAGGAAATCCCAGTACTGACTCAGTATAGATTTAATAGTGCCATGCAAAGTGGGACCTGTCTGAGGGGTAACAAACAACCATATCATGGCTCTGTCATGATCAGTATTTTCTAAGTATACACTTGGGTCTGATCTGTGCTTTTTAAGGAAAGCTGTAACAGAGCCAACCATTTCGTTTTTGGCTGAAAAAAAAACATTACACCCCCCACTAAACACAGATCCTTGCTTCGTCACAGTGAAAAACCAGAGAGGGAACAGCACACCAGCTTAGTCTGAACCAAAACTGTCCTTCTTTTCACTTTCCAATTCCTGCAATGAAAAATCATTTTCTCACAAAACCTCTGGTTTTCAGTTCTGCCACCTGGATAAGCCCTAGAAACAGCACATGAATTTTAAGTGACAAATATTACTTGCTAGTTACAATTTCAAGCAGGACATGCTGTGGTGGGACTAATACATTGTATTATTCCATTAGCATTTACACTGCTGCAAATCCCATTTTAAATAACAATATCTCATGTAGCCACTTAAAAATACAACTGTAATACATGTTTCCCATTACCAATTTTGAAGTGTCTCCCTTCACTCACAGAAACACGTTTTAAAGCAGAAGCCCAGCTTGGCCCTAAGCCCTGGGAATCACAGGTCTATGTTTTAGAATTATCCTAAAAGAAATATAATTTTTGCTTTTTGAAAGAAACACTCTTCAAACAGTTATAGAAGATAATGAATGATGCTGTATATGCTGTCATGAATTGTTAATTGATTGCTGGGGTCCAACAGGTCAATGGATGACTAAAAAGAATGGCTCAAAGCCATCTGTAACAGATATCACAGCTTGTACCTGGCTCTGACCAGACCACTATGAACACATTTATGATGTAACCTTAATAAAGGACATGAGACTTCTTGGTGATTCCGTGGGACCCCCTTAAACACAAAATACAAAAACCAAAGACAAAATATCAAACCCTCTGCCCCTCAAAAAAAACCCCAACAAACCTAAACCCTATTATTTGGTTACAAGGAATAAATTTGTCAATAGAAACTAGGTAAGACATGCTGCTATCTTTAGATTTTCTTTTCCCTTTTATTTTTTTTTCCATTCTCTAGGAAGCTGAGGCATCATTTTGTTATCCTGACAGGTGGCTAATGAAAGGAGTCTTAAAGAAAATCCAAAAATACACTTTGAAGCTCCCTGTTTTGCTGATGCTGAAAGTAACAACAAAGGCTCATACATCCCTGAGCTCATCACAGAACCAGATACCAGCAAAACACCCTAGGTCTCTCTTTTTGCTTTAGCCTAGAAGGGAGTAGCATCAAGCATGTGATTATTTGTAACAGATCCCCAGCACTGCATTACCAAAATAAAACCATGCACTCTGCAATACAACAGCAAACAACACTGAGAGCTCCTGGCATCCCTGAGGGGCTCACACCCACCCCAAGAGTCAGTCCCATCCTGAGGAATTAAATATAACCTGCCCGAGTCAAGATTTAGCCCTTTATAAGAGTAATAAATTTGCATTTAAACTTGTGAATAAAATTCTGGAGTCAGAACCCTTTTCGGTTTATTCACTAAGACAGTCCTGAGAAATTGCATACAACCAGGCCAGAAAACACTGGAGAAAGCATTTAAAAAATTACTCAAAGCTAGAAAGAACCCAGAACACCTGATGTCCCTGCCTCCTTTCCTAAGTCCCAGTGTGGCTTGTTTGCTGGTCTTGAGGAGTTAACTGTGCCTAAAAAGCTACTGATGTTCAATTTACACAACTGGTTACCTCTTGTACTGAAGATTAATGACCAGCACTGGCATGTACTGAGGATTTTAAGCACCTGCAAGTGCATCATATCCAGCCAGTCATGGCTACAACTCAAATACCCCTGCATTAAGTGATGGTCAAGTTTAGAGAGAATTCTTGAACACACGAGGAAAATAAAAAAGGTCATATTACTCTGCAAAATTTACTATAAAAATCTATTTTCATCTGATTTTGACATGGGACTGTGCCAAACTCGTGGATCTAAAGAGAGAGCTATTTTTATCTCACGGATACGCACATTGAGTAATGGGTTTGTTGCATATGTTCCTGCTCCTGCGATAAATAAATAGGAAGGGGGGAAGGCTGCAGCAGCTTGCCCATAAACATGTTTATTCCAGTGGCTGTGGATGACACAGCCCTGAATCCACAGACTGCTCTCCCCATCAGGCAGCTCCAGTTTTCCTGTGCTGGCCCTTTGCCAAGAGCTTCACGCTTCTACTCTGTACTGCCTGACCCCCCAAACATGGGGAAAAAACCCCAAAAAATCTGGGGGGCAGAAAGACCCTGCAGGCCCTCCAGTGGGTTGAGCAGAGCTGGTCCACGTGGCTCAGCACTGCAAGGCACCCAGGCTGTGTCCCTCTTGATCTACCCAAGCTGTTATCAGCAGGGCTGCAGCGCTGGGCTGGGGCTCTGTGTCGGGACCAGCACAGCCCTCGGTCAGCCCTGGAATGCAGGGTGGGGGCAGGAGCTGGTGCTACAGAGCTTTGCCTTGCTCACTGTGCCCATGCCCCACGCCTGCAGGATGGGGCAAATTGAAAAGCCAAGGCTCCAGCACAGCAAAATGAGGCAGCCATGAGTGATGGAGAGCAAGTGTCAGACCAGGTGGGTTTTGGGAGGCAACCCAACTCTAATTACAATGCAATATTCTATCTTACATTATTTAAATAAAACCAAAATATATCAGCACATAAGGCTGGAAAAAGCATATCCCTAACACTTGGAAACACGAGTTGTTTTTCATCTTGCTTACCGAAAAACTCTGCACTGGACACTGCCAAACCAGGCAGTTCCATGCTGCTGAGTTGTAGAAACCCAAAAGCAACAGTAGGAATTGCTGAACTGAAGAATCCCTAACAGTCCCACTTGCAGGAGGTCAGCTTTGGAAATACTTTCTGACAAAATATTTCCCACTATAAAATATATAACAAGTCTGAAACCTTGATCTTGTAGGATCTCTCTGCTATGGAGGTCGCATCCCGGGAAGCTCATTCAGGGAATTGCAGAGAGATGCCAGCAGTGATATGCTCACAGGACAGACCCTCCTCTGCCTGAGGAGACCCAATTTCAGCTCCCAGCAGTGATAGGAAGCAGAGCTGGGAAACACCCAGGATAAGGACACAGCCTCTCCCAGCCCCACACAGAACTCCTCACCACTCTACACGGCAGTATGGGAAAGGCAAGCATGAAAATCCCAATACAGGACAGAAAGCTCAGGGGTTTGGCAGATACAGCAGGTCGGGACACTGCATAAGCCAGCAAGAAATGCTGCAGATAGGGATGCTTCAGATTCCAGCTGCTTCTTGGGCACCAGGAGTGGGGCAGGGCTCTCCAAAAACACATTCCTCCACTGGGAAGCAGCAGCCCTGAGCCCTCTCTGGCGTCAGGTAGCAAAGCTGTTTCTTTGCAAAGCAAGAGCTGCTCTATTCTTTCCAAACAATGTTATCATTTGGCAGCTTCACTCCTGCTTATCTAGCAGCTTGAGCATTATCCAGAATGTGGGAGAACTGGGCTTTGTGGCTGCCCCTCTGCCCGAGGGCTCAGTGGGAAGAAATACCCCCCACCCCCTCTCCCTATGTCTTTGGAAGGGTTTAGGCATGGCAGAGCAACCACAGCTCCAGGGCTGAGGATCTCCCAAGGTAGACCCTGTATTTTCCCTGCACCCCAAAAGTCACTGGTGCTCACCTCTGCGCCTCCCCGAGGCTCAGCACTTACGGAGCAGAGGTAGCAGGAGCCACACGACCCACAACCAGGTGTTCACCTTGCAAACAGCACACCAGAGGGAACAAGCCCCCTGCCAAACGATGCAAGACACAAATACTCGCTTGTGACCCACACAAACACCCCCTGCAGGTGCGGGACATCTCAAAAGGCAGCAAACAGGATCTCGACTCC
This sequence comes from Petroica traversi, assembly GCA_025920805.1. Classification (NCBI taxonomy): domain Eukaryota; kingdom Metazoa; phylum Chordata; class Aves; order Passeriformes; family Petroicidae; genus Petroica; species Petroica traversi. Next base: position 26,043,831 of record JAHLSL010000015.1, read on the forward strand.
TCACAACCCAGCTCAGGACCCACCCCAACTGGCATCCTCCTGGCAGAAGGACGTGATCCCAGAACCTCTGCCCAGAGGGGCAGGACATCCCTCCTGTGAGCTCAGCTGAGGGATGTGGCACCCAAGAGCAGCAGAAGCGGAACCCGAACGAGCCATCCCCCTGCAGCCCCTCTCCCTTAGGGCCCGTCCCCCAGGGAGGTCGGGATATTCGTGCGGGCTCTTCACGTTCACCTGCACACACAGGGGACAGAGATCAGCAGGACAGGAAGGCTCTGCTCCCCTGGATGGAGGCAGGGGAGCAAAGCAGCCGTCCCCTCCCTGCAGGAGGCAGCCGGAGGCACCCACCGCCCGCAGGGCGAGAGCCGAGCTGAGCGGGCGCTGCCGAAAGCCCAGCCCCGATGTGACCCGGCAGCTCCCGCACAGCG
>JAHLSL010000015.1:26049255-26115716 GCA_025920805.1 Petroica traversi
GCATCTGCCCGAGGCATGCGCCGTGCGCGGCCGGTGCGGGGACGGGGCTGGGCGGGGGATGCTGGGCGGGGAGAGCGGAGGCCCCGGACCCTCAGTCCCGTGAGGTGCATCCCCTGAGAGCTTCGTCTGCAGCTTCCTCCCAGCCGCACCCCAGCTCTGCCTCTCCTCAGACTTCACCTGTGCGTCCCCCTGGGACTTGCAACCCCTGCGACCCCGCAAGGTGCACCCACACACCCCGTCAAAGTTTCATCGGTGTCTCTTGCTCCGGTAAGGTGCACCTGTGCACCCCGCATGCACTCATCTCTCGTTAACATCCCTGTATCCCCTGCCAGGTGCACATGTCCCTGTGAGGTGCACCCGTGCTCTGTCCCTACAAGTTTCATCCCTGTGTGTCCTGCGAGAAGCACTCTGCTGTTTGGGAGTGCGGCTGTGTCACTCTGCGGGATTTGCCTTCCCAGAGCTCACAGGCTACGCTTTGGTCCTCAGGAAGATGCAGTGACTGGATCTTTGCTTCAAGCTAAAGCTTGGTTTCACTGTGATGATTTCATACTGGTTTCATTGCTTCACTTTTCTATTAAAAATAGTTCAGGAGTATGAGAGGAGGGAGGGCGGAAGGTTTAGATAAGGATTTGGAAGCCTTCCCACCCAGAGGAGCGGTGCCAGCACCCCACAGGCTTGCGCTGCATTGGGCATCCCTGGCGAGAAGCTGCTCCCGGGGTGGCTGTGGGATGTGCCCATGGCCAGGGGCTGCCAGGCTGCTGGAACACCCGCAGAGTTCTCCTTCCTAACAAGCATCACCTGCAACTGCAGCTGGAGTAACCCCCAGCTCCCAAAGCCTTTGACTATCTGCACTGGAGATCAAAATATGGGATTATAAAAGGCATCGTGGCACAGGTACAATAGTACATGAGTTGGCCAAAAGAACTTCTGCTCAAAAGTGGAGCCTCCCGTGGGAGGGAGGTCATCCCAATGAGGGGAGGCAAGGCACCCCAATGCACCCCCCTGACATGTCACCTCATCAGGGAGGGTACAGTTGGTACTCCTGCGCTTGGGAGATACCTGGCATCCCCAAATTCACCAACAAAGAGCCAATGGATGGGGGAAAAACCTAAAAAAATCAGGGCAGTGTTTGCCTTTGAATTCTGAAAGCTTCAGGCCAAAGATAGGAGGTTGCTGTTTCAGAAATATAATTAAGATAAAGCTTAGTTCCCACATGCCTGGGTTAAGCAGGCATTTATTTTTGTTTCATCCTTTCTAGTCAGATACATTCCTTATTTATGAAATTACTACAGTAATAAAAACAACCCATTCCTTTAAAAAAATATATAAACAACCTACTGCAGTTATGTAACAGCCAAGGGAGCTCCCAATTCTGGGCTATGGACCTGAGTGTTTGCAGATGAGTTATCTTTAGAAAAGCACTAAATGCTTGTTTACTATTTATGCTGCCACATTTGAGCATCTTATGAGCAGTAATTAATATATCCTGTTCCCCTGAGATAAGGGGGTATCATCCTTGGCCACAGCAAGGGAGCTGAGGCACAGAGGGACACAGTGATTTATGCACCATCATGCAGTGACTCAATGAAGACACAAAGCACCGGACCAAATTTCCTGAGTCCTTCCTCACTGTACGAATGCCAAACTTTGCCTCTATTATAGCAAAGCCAGGACCCAGCTTTCTCTGTAAATGAGAGTGGAGGGGAGGTTCTGGGGGTGCTGTACAATGGGCAGGAGGGAAGGAGGAGCTGAAAGCTGTGACTGACCGAAGCAAATGTCAGTGAAAATTAAGGGCCTCCCTGAAATCAATTGCAAAAGCCAGTCAGGTTCACAGACGGCAGATTTTGGTCCCTGGAATGAAAAGGATATTGTTAACAGCAGCTTGCTGGCAAGGCAACTGCTCTGCCAGGAGCTTTTAGTCTTTAAGAACACAGTTGTCATCCCAAGTCACTAAGGATTTTACTCCTGAGTTTACTTCTGCTCCTTCAGGACCTGAGGGTAAATCTCCCACATGCCATGACCGACTGCTGAACCTCACGGATAGAACTAATTTAATTAAGATGGACAGTTTAAAGTTTGAATGTCGTGCCAGTGCTCTCAGCAGTTCTTGCTGCTCAGTGTAAAACAGGAGATTGTACAGATGTTTGATCCACTGGTCCATTGGGGAGGAAACCTGGGATAATGAGGGCAGGCTGTGTGACTCTGGGGGCTGAGGAGGTTTGAGTATTTCAGTAAGAAACACGCTTTGCCTTCAGCAGGTCTGCTTTAGGCTGACTTTGCTTTGGATCAACTGATCAAACCAGTAAGCCTTGGAAATGCCATTATTTATCCTTCCCAAATCAGCAGCTCTCATCTTGGGTCAAGGGGAGTTACTCCCTCTCACGAGCCCTGGGAAGCCCCCAGCAAATGTAGAACAGAATTACCAATTCCCCTGCTGACAAGATCATGCCCTGCTCTTGGTCTGAAATTTTTGGTTTTCTGTCCAACCGTGGGCTTTGCATGATTTGAAACATCTTCCAACTAGATTTTACTGTAGGTCTTGCAGCAGTGAGATCTGTGTGATTGCAAATCAAGGAAACAATTCAGGAAGAGCAGTTGCTCTCCTGAACCACATATACCTAAGGAGTGGGGAACTCCAAGGCAGGCCCCCTACAAACCTCTGTGACCCACTGCTCAGTGTCTGCTGGACGAGGGGAGGTTCTGCTGGCTCTTCTGCAAAAGCTGCAAGCAGCCACAATCCTTTGCTCATCAGAGGCTGGGTCTATCAACCTCAGCAATTAACTGGTTGACAGCAAAAGCTGCCCCAGGTTATATTAATGCAGTGATTTCAGAACAGCTCACCCCAGCAGGATGAGGATGTCTGTCAGTGATGGCTCCCACCTTGTCCTTTGCAATGTCTCTATCAGTGAGCAGGGGGAAGATACTCAGGTTTAAAGATCTTCTCAACTACCTCCAGGTTCTCCTTCAACCTGGACCTTGGTAATTTCAGTTTTTTTTCACGCCTGACCCAAGATGCCCGGAGCACCCCCAGCACCTCTGGCTGTTTGGTCACAGCAACCTCCCACCCTCCCTCTTTGCTGGGCTGGGGAAAAAGTAAAAGCCTCTTTGTTGACTGCAGATGTGCATATGAATGTGAGGCATTTGCCTAATAAATATCTTCCCAAAGGGGGATTAATTAGCATCCCAAGATTTTCTCACTGCACTCCCTCTGACTGCAGCAGCTCTGCAGCACCTTCTCTTAGGGACGCTGGATTCCTGCTGGGAGCGTGTTGCTGGCCCCTTTCCTGCTGCACAGACCCCCAGGGCTGAGGATTCACAAATCTCCTGCTCAGCAGCCGACACTGGCAGCAGCTCCTGTGCAGTGTGAGTGTCTGGCTGTAACCACACACACACCCCCTGGTTCCCCCAGTCCTGCCATGAGCTCTGACCCATCCACAGATGAAGTTTCCCTCCTTCCCTGCCTGCCTGGGTGCTGTGAATAAGTCACTATAAAACCTGACATGCCGAATTATTTCCAACTGGTAGAAATCCATGAATTGGTAACTAGGGCCAGAAACGGGATCTGCTGACACACACAGATCTCTGCTGGCGTTGGAACTGGCTGGGTTTTGCTTTGGGCACAACAAAATGGGAAAAGAGGCCCGTTTGGAGTCATGGAGGTTCACAACCCAATGAGGATCTCAAATAGATCGAATGAATCAGGTGCTAAAAGCAGTTGAGTTTTTACATAAAAGGGAGTTCAGGGTGACTAGCTCTGTGTAAGTCTCCCTGGGGGATCTCTGAAGATTAATCTCTTCCTACAACTTTTTTGGGCTGAAAGAATTTTGTGGGTTGTGAATTAAATACAAATGTTTCCCAAACAGTGTGCACGCCCACGGCTGGCTTTATCCTCTGTTAAATGGGAATTTTGGAACTTGCATGTACATTTAATGTACAATTACATTTATGCTGAAGAAACCCTGTTCTAGATCAAAGCGACATTAAAATCTGAGCTATGTAGAGCTACTCAGAGATTTATCTAGAGCATCTCAGTGCAGCCATCATGAATACTTTCACACAAAGAACTGTTCAAGACCAGAGTAGATGGGGATCTGAGCAATCTGGTCTAGTGGAAGGTGTCCATGCCCATGGCAGGGGATTGGAACTGGATGATCTTTAGGGTCCCTTCCAAACCCAAACCATTCTATGATTCCTTGACTCTATACAGATTTTAAGCAACTTCATTTAAAGAGTAGTGTTTTCTGACACTGGATATCAAATCCCAGAGAGACAATGTATCTTTCTTCCTTATGATATTTTTTTCTGCAAGCTTAGATTTAAAAAAAAAAAAAAAACAACGAAAGGTTGAGTTTTCCCTCCCAAATGTTACCAGAGAATTTCACTTCAATGAGCTGTAGGAGACAGAGCTGTGCAAGCAGACAAAGCTTTGTGAGGTATGTGTGTCGGGAGCACGAGGCCATGAAGGAGAGGATAGGACTATATGTGTCCTGAGAAAAGCTGAGAGCATGAGAGCTCTTATGCACGTGGGGATAATACAAGTGGTGTGAGCCAGGAAATGCTCATTTCTTTGGGTTTTCAGTGCAGGACTTTGCACCTTCTTTGTAAATTAGCAACACTGCTTTGGAAAATTACCTGCCTCCACAGTCAGTTCCTTCTCATGCTGTAAATAACCTCCAGCACCTGAATTTTGGCTACCTGCTTGGGTCAGCAGGGTAGCACTATTACAAAATCTGCTGTATCATGAACAACTCTGTCAATGTGTATCCATCTTTGCTAAGGAAGAAGGGGAGAACATGAGGTTAATGACTGTACTTTTGACCAACAGATGTTTTGCTGGTGTCTTAAACAATGATTGTTTTAACTAACGATCAGCAAAGTACAGCTGTGGCTTTATGATGGGACTTGGATGAGCAGCATCCTATTTACTCTCCACATGGCAGGCACCGCAGCCTGACAGCAGGCAGGGAGGAAGAAGTTTGAAAAGGACCAAGGGGAGGTAAGAGGAAAACAAAAAGAAAATTGGAGCAGAGAAGGTATGAGGATATTCCATAACAAGAAGAGGAAAATTAGATGTCAAACCAACCATGGGTAGAAAAACCTAAAAATATGACTACTGAACACCCTGGCTGAAGATGAGCTCTGCAGTGATAAGGCAGGAAAAGTTGTGCCAAGGTTACTTGAAGTTTTTCTGGCTACATTTGAGAGTCAGTTCTGCTGCTGAGCAAAAGAAAGTCACACAGATCTGCAAGTCTGTCCTGTAACTGGTTGAGAGGTCTAGCAAGTGCCCCAACTCCTCCAACAGCAATATGTGTGTAGCCTTGGGGGAGGCAATATAGATCTTCCCCTGTATGGGTTGGGCTCATGTCAGAGCTGATTTTACTCTGGTTTTTCCAGCACTTGATCCAGGCTGGGATTTTCCTTTCCTTGCATAATGCCTTTCAGCAAGGAGCTGAGGCAAATTTTCAGGTATTTCCAGTTTTCCTGCTCGGTGATGCCCCCAGGCCACACTGGAGCTGCAGGGGCTGGATGACAACAGGTGTCTTCAGAAAGTAGCAACCTGTGACCCTGGAAAAAACGAGCCTTATTGTGAGAATACCAACATCACCCAGTCAATGGTGCCAGCCAGGGAAAGGAAGGAGGTTTGCACGTCCCAAAGGTATACAGCTGGCCTGGCCCGACGATGAATTCACTCCAAACTTGGGAAAGGTGCAAGTAGCCCTTGGGACAGGGAGAGCCGGTGCAGCTTCAGCTGCGGGAGGTGTCTCCTGCGTGGAGAGGAGCCAGGCGAGCGAATCTCCCCACGAGCGAGTTTTGCTCTTGGCTTTCTGCCCCACCATGGAGGCGGAGGGAGCCAGGGAGCCCAAGGCTGCCCCGGGATGCTCGGAGGGGAGCGGAGCCGACCCAGGGGACGGGGCTGGCCCGGGGAGCGGGGTGCACTGTCCAGGCCGGGCCAAGGGAGGACAGTGGGGTTCATCCCGACTGTGCAGCGCCGTGCAGGGAACAGGAGAAAGCAAATGCACACAGACCTCCAGTGGCCCTGCCGAGTACTACACGGCACTGGCACTGGCACTCTCACTGTCCCCACAGGGACGGGGACGTCCCGCCTCTTCTTCCCCTGCCACTGCAAGTGAGCGAACAAGAGCTCATGTGCGCAGTGAGAAGTCCTGCAGGAAAGCAAAGCGCCATGGAAGAGTTACTCCTCCCTGCTTCACTGCCCAGTGCCTCGAGGCTGCCGGCTGTGCTTCGGGTCTCAGGGAGAAAGCAGGACAGTGCCCGTGCAGCGAAGCACCGTGTGACACTGCCCTGTGGCAGCCCTGGGCTCCGGCCCACTTTTGAGACCCAGAGCTTCTCGAGGAGGCTGCTCTCAGGCACAGGCGGAAATGCAGATAAATCTGCTCAGTCCTAATGTGGGTCTGGGACCTGGGGTGGGCTCAGCTGCCTTTCAGCCCTGCTATGCACTGGAAACACGGAGGGAGCAGGTGAGACAGGGATTTTACATCCCAGACTTGACCATATGCTTTCTTGCAATGAGGGACCAGAACATTATCAGGAATGTTCAGTGGGAAATATTGAAGGTCCAGAAAAGGTCTGCCCTAAGGGTTTTTACAGTGCATCACCGGGACAAGCATCACACATAACACCCCACCCGCAGGAATGGGTGCAGTACAGAAACTCTGTGCCTCCCTCCCTCCTTCTTTGAGATGCAGAGGGGCTTTCCCATGACATACTCCCTCCTGGCGTTCTCATCCAGACAGGCACAAGGCTTGAACTCATCAGCTTCATGTGATTTCATCAAAACCCTTCGAACAACCACCACTTCATGTGTCTTTATTGTAAACACCTCCATAAGGAATGGTTACTCATTTACAAGGTAGTGCTCTATGCGCCAGTCTGCTGCTCCTGGGAGAAAAAAAAGTAGCAGTATAAACCCTTAGGGTTTGGTGATGATTTCCTGGGTTTAACAATGACCAAGGAATTGAGGCTTTTTTCCTTTGTGATCCCTTTGCACCACATGGGAAAGCTGGTTTTACTTAGCTTAATTTTTCAGCCCCAGTCTCCTCAATGGCTTTTTCTGACTTCCCTGATGTCCATCACCTTCCTGTCATACCCTTTGCAAGAGGCAGAGTCATCTCAAAATTCAGGACAAATTATTTAGATACCAATGAGATATCTTGTGTGGCTACAACAAACAGGTTTTAGAAGGGAAAAACCAAGAGCTGTGCTGAACACAAAAGGGAAGATCAGAGGATTTGGTTCAAGGCTTAGTGTCTAATTTCAGAATGTCCAAGTGAGGATTGAAGACTGGTAAGAAAAACCTTCCTGCTGTCCTGCATCCACCCACTGGTGCTCCCTGGGAGAGTGTTGCTGATTGCTTCAAAATTCAATTTCTGTACTGGCAGTAGCATGTTGGGCCTGGCAGTAATTGCTTTGCCACACAACTCTCTGCTCATCACTGCCTGCATGCTGGGGGGCCAGAGAGGCTGGATGTGGTGCTGGGATAGTGCCATAAATCACAGGGCTGCAAGAAGCCCCATGCTTTTGGGTCAGCACTCCCTGCACTGTGCACTCGCTCCATGGGTGGCAACAAAGACTTGGGGGCATTTGCTGAGGATTGGAGCCTTGAATCAGCAACACTGAGCCAACAGCCTTCCCCATCCCATCCCATCCCATCCCATCCCATCCCATCCCATCCCATCCCATCCCATCCCATCCCATCCCATCCCATCCCATCCCATCCCATCCCATCCCATCCCATCCCATCCCATCCCATCCCAATCTATGTCATCCCTGCTGTATCCTCCCAGTGTACTCTGGAGTGCCCTACCTTGTGGGAAACCTTTTGAGGGTCTACAAATTCCCTTGCTGCTTCTCTCCCTCTGCTGTTCCCTGACTACCCCGTGCTATTTCCAGTACATCTCCAGAAAATAGCTCACTCCCCCCCGACACCACTGGGTCTCTACAGCAGGGAGCAAACTCAGCAATTTACCAGAGGGATTCTGATTCTTATTTTAGACTCCTATTTTAGCCTTCTTTTTCTTCTAAATTTGTTAAGTTAATCCTTTTTACAGCTCTGGGAGCAAGGTGCTGCCAGTGCAGCATCACAAGGCCCCCAGAAAGACTTACTTGCTTCCCAGCATCACTCCCAGCAACCTGCTTTTCATGAGCTACGTTTAATTTGGACAATAAAAGATGCTCTGAGCTAAGCAGCTGCTTTTTATTACTATTATTATTTTTAGAGCTGCAAACATCACCATCTCTTCAAGTGCAGCAGAGAAAGTGAAATGGAAAATGTGGGGTTTGGGTATGCCTGATCCAGGATAGCAGCAATGTTACTTGGTACTGAAAATTCAGTGTCCTAATGTAAATCAAAACTGCGGGTTATATCTCTTACCTTGCAATCTGCTCCATCGCTATGAAGGGTACTTCCTTGCAAATAGCTCTTCTCAGGACATTACTTTGCCATGGGATCTGCCTTGTGTCTGCCATGTGCAGAAACTTGGTCTCCAGAAAATCTGTGTGTAACATCTGTGGGTCATCTCAGTTTCAGTGGCTGGGAAGAGGGTGACGTGCTGTGGTCATGCAAGTCTCTTTTCAGTTGTTTTAGCACATCAACACGCTGCTACAACTGGCCCACATGACATCTGTTATTTCTGCAATGCCAGCTATGTATCATCTTGACTCATTTTCTATTCGATCCAGCTGTTCTGGCTGATATGCTATTGACCTTTTCAGCTGGTTCCGCACTTGGCTACCAGGAGGTCACTGGATGCCACTTTGAAACAGGCTCAGTGCTTACAGCAATTCTGCTGGGGTGAGGATGAATTTCATCCACCTGTTTTGAGTATGAGCACCTTGAAAGATCAGCTGGCCTTTGCTACCAGCACGAGGTCACTGCCATACCTGCAGGCTTCAGGAAGCATCCATAAATCAGTCTGGCCCTGAAGTTTCAGTAAATTGTGTGATCTGGAATGTGCAGCTCAGCAGCTGAGGCCCCCACTCTTGGGAACCACAGGTTCACATCGCAGCGTGACCAGGTACTGACTTCAGCTGCATTAGGTGGGAGGAGATGCATGTACTAAAAATACCTGTTAAATATGTAGCAGCCCTGGGGGAAAGCAAAGCCAGAGCTTGGGAGAGTGGGGAGGACAGAAAGGCAGAGTGGGTGCCTGACCAATACATGTAACTGCAATACAGGAGATGGGAAGTAAGCAAAGAAAAAAATGTTGGGATGTCATATTTCATGGAGTGACTTGCTCTTGTGGGCAGTGATTTCTCTAAGTAGCTTTATTTTTAACTTTTGTTCATCTGTCTGCCCGTGTTCAGCCTCTAAAACAGCATTTCTGGTTGAGATGAGGCCAGAATTTATGAAAATTTCCTTCAGAAATTTCATTCAGAGTGTTTCTTAGTATTCTAGGGCAAAATTGAGTCTGATCTGTCATTAGAAACCTCTATAGATGGGGAGCCTGAAGCTTTCTTCAGTAACTTGATCTCTGTTTTTATTGTCTGGTGTTTAAATCTCCATTTAGTTACTTGTCTAACTTGAGCCACTTTTGCTGGATATTACTCCAATTATCTCTTGTCCTCCTTTCAGGAGCCGAGGGACAATGACCAACCATCTCCAGCTCTACATCAACATTTTACGTGTAGAAAGATTATAATCTTTTGGCATTTCAGCTTCCTTTTCTGGACTAAACGAGCCAAGACCCATCTGAAACACAGAGATTCGTCTCTGTGTTGCAACCATTGTGATTTGTAGTGTATTTCTGCCTTGGTTCCAGTGCCTGACTTCTTCAGGAGGCTTCCCAGGAGAGGACAAAACCTGAGTCTTTGGCTTTGAGCTTCCTGGTGGTTTTGGCTGCTTCTGGTGCTGTGGACAGGGAAGGAAATGAAGCAGTGTCTGTCCTGCAAGGCTTTTGCTTTGTCTTTGCTCAATGCAAAAGCCTGTGAAACATTCCTGGAGCAAGGCAGCCTGGGTTGGTAGTACATCCTTCTGGGGGAGCATGCCTGGATACCCTTTTCCTCCCCTTCCTGTAGGGAGAAGGTGGAAATCTGTTCTACTTGGGCTTTTCCCACAGGTTTCCTTTCCTCTCTGTAGGTGGGAACTTATGTAACTGGTGTGCTGTCACCTGGGTCAGATGTCCCACACCTTCTGGGAAGAGGAGACAGAAGAAGGACAAAAGGCAAGTCAGCCCTCAGTCAGCACATCCATACCATGGTGAAGTTTGGGTTCCTTATGGTTGGATCAACACTGAAGCCCTCTGGGTCCCCAGTGCTGAGGACAAGTTTTGAAAACTTCACTTCTGCTTTTGATAATTCCCTGCATGTCTCAGAGGCCCCAAGGGAATCCGCATCCTGCTCAGGGACTCCCTCCATCACTTGTGGCAGCATGAGGCTGTTTGTAGGCTGGAGGGACACACTGGGAACAGCACGTTTAGCTCGTTTTGCTATCTCAGAGGAGCTGATTGTAGGGAACAGCTGGTCCAGCCAGGAGAGAAGGGGGATAGTGAGATGCCAGATGAGCAAGACTGAGCAGAGCTTGTCCCAGCTTGCCTGTCCCTTGCAGCAGATCAAACCAAAACTGACCCACCCCAGTAAGTCATTCAGATGAGTGCAAATCCATGCCTTTATTTTAAAAACCAATTTTCCTCACAGAACAAGGACCTGTTTGAAGAATCCAGCAACCTGCTTCCCTTGTGCCCTGCTCTGATCCTCAGAGGCTCCCAGGATATTTTACTGTATAGCTAATAATGCTCAGCTTTTCTGCCAGAGGCAATCTCTGTTGTAAATTCTGGTTGTAAATCCTTGTAAATATCATGCTGGGTACAGCTCCCTCCAGGGACATCCACCTCCTCCGCCCGGGGGCAGATGACCATCACAGGGGGCGTTCCAAGACGGCTGGTGCTTCTCACCTCAGGGCACTTTGCAAATTTTTGCCTCTCCTCCTGAGCCAACCTTGGCTCATTGTGTGGGGGAGATCAAATTGTCAGCCACTGAAATCTGCCAGAACGTTGAAGTGCTGGGGACCTGAAAGAACTTTGGTCTGAGTTTAGAGGTCTTACATTAGTGTCCAGTTTAATCATAGTGCTTAATGTCAGGAAAGGGATGGGATCCACCCACCAAACCTGACTGCCTCAGCAGTGGGGAGAAGCTCTACAAGAAGGGGTATAATCTCACTCTCCCAGTAACATCTGAGTAAAGAAATATTTTCTCTTTAAGCAGATGAGGACAGCATAGTGTTCTTGCCTAAACAGAGGAAGCTGATACCCTTTCACAGCTGCCCAGGTGTCCAGCTGTTCTGTATGGGCAGGAACCTGCCCCAGGCCCCCTGTCACAGCCACCAGTCCCCTACAGATGGCCCAGTGCCTGCAGAGCACCCTCAGTGGTGCTCTGTGTCTCTGCATAGGCAGCTGAATGGGGCTGTGCTGGCTCTGCTTTGCAAAACCAGCCCCTGGTGCAGGTAGGCAGTGCCTGACGGGGACACTTGCACCCGGACTCCAAGATGTCATTGTTTGAGACTGGAGCAGCTCCAGTTGACCTGAATATTGACTCTTCCTGTGGCTGCTGGTGTTAAACAGGCAGTTGCACAACTGGGCTTTGGGTAGCCCTTGTTTTAGCTGCACACACTTCAGCCTTCCCTGCAGAACAATGCCTGGCCCCCAAGTGTGTGAAGCCAGAGCTCGGCAGAGTGTGGTTTTCTCTCCCTGTGAAATTTGTTAGGGTGTCAAAGAAAAGAATAATAAATCTGTTATGAGTTGCCATGAAAAACCACAATCACCAAAGTGTTTTCCAGCTGTAAACCTGAAGAAAGATTCCAGTGAGTGCAATTGAAATGTTTCATTTCCATTTCAAGAATGCAGCAATTGCCTGTCACCCTACTCCAGCTGCAAAACAATATTTTTTCAGCAATGTCAAGTACAGTTCAAAAAAATACTTTTCCAACTTGCAAAATTACTCTAAGCCAACTTTTTCTTTTTTCCTTCAGAACACAATGTTTTTAGCTCATCTGATAAATTTTTAATTTTCCCATGAATCTTGTTAGCCCAGCAGCAATCCAATAAACTCCAAAGGGTAGCTGGACTCTGCCATTTCTGTGAGCACCAGAGGAATAAATGTGGCGTGTGGAGTGATTTATGCAAGTTCACTTGTGTTTCCCAGTTGTGGTTGCAGTTCTCCTGCAGCTTCAACACTCTTCAGGAATCTTCTTGCATCTTGCCCTACTGCTGTGCTCCTGAATGGGCTGTCTAGGTCTCCCATCTGTGCTGCTGTCTCCCAGCCCACCCACACCAGATCAACCTGTCACTGTGATGAGCGTGGAAAAAGGAGCCAGGAGTGGGGCTAAGAAGTGTCTGTGTCAGCCCACCTGCCTGCCCAGCAGTGTCAGGCCAACGCCTCCACCAGCCTGCTCTGACTGTGGCAGCAAAAGGAGGAGTCATCAGAGGAGGACACCAAGGCTGAGGGAACCAGAAGCACAGAGGAGTTAGGAGCTAGTGGAATTGGAAGTTTATTTCATAAAGATGTATTTCAGAGGGAGGATTTAACTTTGGTGCATGAGGAAAATGTCTGGTTGTGGAACAAGACAGAGGGAGTTATTTTGTTATTAGGCATCTGAAAGGATCATGGATTTCTGATGAGCTCTGAGACCTGCAGAGCTTCTCCTGGGCCTGAGATGTCAGGTCAAGCATGGGATGAAATCAGTTCCTGGGATGAGTTAATGTTTAGCATTATCGAACGGGGAATGGGAGAGAAGGCGGCAAGGGAGGCTGCTGCACAGGCCTTGTGTCCTGCCAGGCACAACAGTCATGGAGAGAGTCCCAGATGGGGACTCTCTCCCTTGGAGTGGACAGGAACAGTGATTGAGCCAAGGCAGCTGGAGAGCAGAGATCCCAACCATATTCCTGCAAGGGGAGAAACAAAGGTATTCCTGCTGCTCCGTCAGTCTCTAGTTGCTGTTGAGTATGTACTCAATGGCTCAAGTTATGCTGCTTGTTGAAAATCCTCATCCTTAAAAAGATAAGCTGAGATCCCAGCAGTACTTAGAAGTTCCTCCTGGCTGCTAAACTCTTTGACATGACAAATTCCCTGGACTGCATCTCTAAAGCTCATAACACAGTACAGACCCACTTCTCCTCTGGAGTCTCTGTCTGAAGCAGGAATGTGTAGCTCTGGTGTGGCCTCGTGGGACCTGGTTTGTCTGTAGGCTCTTCTCCAACACATCAATAGCTGCTGGCTGCTCCTTGGGCAGGTTTGGCTTTGACTGAAGACAGAGAATCATAGAATGTTAAGCAGTTTCTTCCTAACATCTAACCTAAAGTCCCCCTCTTTCAATTTGTATCCATCACTCCTTATCACTACAGTTCCTGATAAAAAGTCCCTCTCTGGCTTCCCTATAGGTCCTGTTCAGATACTGGAAGGTTGCTATGAGGTCTCCATGGAACCTCCTCTTCTCCAGGCTGTCCCAGCTTTCTCAGCCTGTCTTTGCCGGGGAGGTGCTCCAGTCCTCTTATCAACTTTGAATTGCCATGACACAGGTGCAGGACCTTGCACTTTGCTTTGTTGAACTTGAGGAGGTTTGCATTGTCCCACCTCTTGAGCCAAAGCTCCCCATCCCTTTCTGTGCTGGCTGGGGGATTGGGGGATGGCCTCAAGAGTTAACAACCACTGCCAGCTGTGGCCTTCCAGCATGGACAGAGAGGGCCTGGGCACCCAGCCAGGAGGTAATGCTGTTTGAGCACTGCTGGCAAAGACTTCAAACCCCTCAGCTAATTTCAGATGCTCTGCTTGTGACATGGAAAGCTGCATTCCCATCTAGGAAAAAGCTCTTCCCTGGAACTAGGAAGGGACTATTTATTAATATAACTTTGTCAAGAACGGCACATCCATGTTTCTGAAAGCTCTCTCTGAGGTGATTTCCTTCATGCAACACTTTTCCTCCATGGAGCCCCAAATATGCTGCCGAAGAAGCCATCACAAAAAACTGGAGACACAATGAAGAACAACCACTCCATCTTCTTCAAAAGTCTGAGAGATTAAAATTGCAGAATATTAAAATCAGAGAGAAAAAATTGGGTAAAATCATGCTTCCTTTTCCACATTGGCGATGTTACATATAACTTTTTATCTACAATAAAAATACTATATCTATATCTGTATCTATAATAGATACAACCTTTTCTTTAAGCCAGTTAAAAGAGAGTTTTAGCTGGATCAGACTTGGACCCTACGTGTCAGGAGCAGAGCATCCTGCCTGTCTGCGAGGCCCAGGGAAGAAAACAGAAGTACTTGTCTCCAACTGGAGATGCCATTTTCTTTAGCTCTCCCTGGTTTAGGAGTTGCTGGGGAGCTCCTCAGCCTGAGGAGAGCCACCAGGGCTCTCTTCGGTGCTCCCTTGTGGGAGTCTTCTAGTGCAGTAGAAGATTAAACATAGAAACCAATCTGAGGAGGCTGGATTCCCCACCTCTGGCCTGGGAAGGCTGATGGGAGTGGAGACCTTATATCAGTGAGGGCCTTCCCAGAGTATGGTGTTGACAGATGCCAGTAATGAGGTCATGGAAGAGGCAGCAGCATCAGATGACCTGATCAGTGTCTCTTTGTCCTGGACATGTATCTAACCCAGAGCCTCTACCTTGTAATGCACTGGATTTGTTGTCGCTTCACAGCACGAGACACATATGGCCTGGTGACAACTCCTGGTGCAACTGAAACAGTGTCCCCTAGTCCTTGCCATGGTCTGTCTCCCACCTTCTCCATTGGGATGATCAAGGCTGCTGGATTTAGGGAGTTTGGGATGGGGATTGCTCTCTGTCTGTTGTCAGCTACATGGTGAAGTTTTACTCCTAGCTGCCTGGTTCCCCAGGGAAACAGATATATATGATCATAAGGATGTCGCCTTTATTACCATGATTCTTCTGGGGAAGCTACAGGGTAATGCATTCATTCCTCTGCTTTGCTGTCCTTATTGAGTAAATATGGCACTGTGCCTTGCAGACTGGCCCCACCTTAGATCCACTGGTGTCAGGGTCACTGCTGGGGTTTTTGTGTCCTAATCTCCACATGTCTGAAAGTTTCAGTCAAAACTGAGAACAGGATGGGGATGAGGACTCCTTTCTGGCCATCTGGTTTTAGAGATGGGAGAGTGTTTTGTGCAGGGACTGAGAGGGCACAGGAGCTGCTGGTGCCAGGACATCGGAGAGGGAAGAGTGAGTGCCACAGACTCTGACAGCAGTTTTGAGGCTTTGGTATCATGTTGTCTCTGTTCAGTGTCAACTACTTGTGACTTCAGGAAATTTAGGCTTAGGGCATGTTTCTTTCTCCACAATGGTTAAAAAAGCCTGCTTTATTTTCAGAAAAATTAAGGAATGCCATGTACTTCTGCACTGTGGTGCAGGTTCCCCTCATCACTTAGGGGATGTGCAATGGAAGATCTTGTCTCTGCTGGGACACCAAGCAATTCTCAGCATCACTGCTGATGATCTGAATAGAGAAGCAGAAAGGCAACACAATCTACATGCTGAAAGTAGCAAATCCAGGCACGAAAAATGCAGTGACAAGCAACAAGACAAGCCTCTGGCACAGATAAAATCTCCGCAGTCTTCTATTTTGCCCTGACACTGTCTGCTTGTTATAGCTGCAAAAGGCTAAGGGAGCCCTGAGATGTGCCCTCCAGACCCTCCATGCTGGAGTCATGCAGTAGCTGATGTTCCTGCCACAACTGAGGGTCCCACGTGGCTTCCCGGGAGTCTCTGTCTGACTGCTCCCACCCTACAGCACAGATGTTCCCTTGCTCCATGGATATGTCAGGATTTCTGGACATCTGCTTGCCTGGTAAGATCAGCTGCCCCAGTCAGGCTGCCTGACATGTGTAAATTATGGACAAATGTGCTGCAGTCTACAGATATCACCATGGCAGAGACAGAGAGCACGTCCCCAGGAATACAGAGCTGGCTGCCCTCCCCTTGTGATGTTTTGTGCACATATAGCAAGTGCTTTCAGTCATTAGGTCTCATAGATCTTCCTTATAAATACACTTTGGCTTCACAGGCTTGCTGCAGAGAGTGGCAGCTTTTCCTTTAGTTCACAAGTGCGGTTGGGATGTGAAGCTGCACAGGCTCGTACACTGGGCTCAAATGTTGGCACCAAGACTTCATGCACAGCTGTGGAGGAAGGGAGCAGAGAGGATGGGGAAAGGAACCAAGAACAGGGAAAAAGAGGTGTTTGTTTGTAAAAGAGGAGCATAGAGCCAGGGGAAAAAAATAAAAAAAGAAATGCAGAAAAATTAGTGAGGGAAGAGGAAAGAGTGGGGAATGAAAGAGGGAGTTTTAGAAAATCAGGGGAAGCATTTATTGTGCTGCAGGTGCTTGCCCACACCAGACTAATGTTCAGCTGGTTCTCTTAGTCCTCTCAGAGAGAGAGAGCTGGCATCCCTCTAACTACAAACCACGTATTTGCAAATAAAACCCACAGCAGCTGAAACACCCTGAGATGAAACACAGGAGATTAAATTACAAGCTAATTGGGCTGAGATGCTTTCAGAGGAATGAAAGTTTTGGCAGGAGGCAATTTCTCCAGAGGAGATGGCCTTGTCAAACCCTCCTCTTTCCCTTCATTAAGCAACCTCATCCCTGCTCTGCAGAAAAGGCTGTGCAATTTTTTTTTTCAATCTGTTGGACATTTCCATCCTGGGCAGGTCTCCAAAGGACTGTGGGACCTTCTTCTGCCCATGCATTAGACCAGTATTGCCTGCTGCATTCTATATGAGAACTTCTTTAGGTCCCCAACATCAAAATACATTTCTAGTAACATGGTCAGGGACCTCCTGCCCTTGTGGGCTCATTTAGTCTGGAAAAAGAGAGTGAAAGGGAAAATTCAGCAGTTGTCCACAACTCTACGAAAGACAATGATAAAAAATTATGGAAGAAAACCCTTCCCAGGAGCACAAGGCAGTAAGAGAGGGGAATGGACAGTCTGCAGCTCAGGAAGGGCAGCAGGAAAAGCACAATTTCATGAGGAAGGTAGTGCAGCACTGAAAAACATTGCAGAGAGGGAGCTCAGCCTCTGACTTTGTAGGTTTTCAAAATCTGGGTAGCAAAACCACATCTGACCTAATCTAGAGCTGTCAGTCATCTGTCTTTGAGCAGGAAGCTGGACAAGAGGGTTCCAGAATGCCCTTCCAACCACTTTGTCCATAGTTCTAGGGTTATTTCCACTCAGTTTCAGCATTTTATTATTTCAGCTTCTGCAACTCTGTTGCTATCATTATTTTCCTTTTAGAAAGACATCCTTAGATTGTAGGAGGTGATTTAATCTTATCCACCTTTGGTATGTTACTAGAAAACTTTTTTAGTCGTCAAAACTACCCAATTTGTGTATTCTGAAGCCAGCTAGGAGCACAAATTGGATTTGAGGTTAGGTATTATGCAGCTGGGCTCTTGGGTAGAATATTTTATTTTAATTTAAGGGTTGTTTTTCTTTTGTTAATAAAATATTCAGCCTTTAATGCCACATAGTCAAACAACAGTTGGAGAACGGATGGATTGCTGGTTCCAATTCTGCAAGTTCATTAGGAAACCCATAACATTTATCAGGTGCTGAAAGCTAACACATGATGTGTTAAATCTGTGATTTAAAATGAGCTTGATATATAATCCCTGAGACACCAGAGCATCAAGGTTTGATAAGGTTTCTCTGTACTACACTTCAGAAAACCAAATGAAAACAGTTGAGGTGAGTGAGATTAATAAAAATTATTTCACATTATAGCAATTTACTTCTGACTCATACAATCTTCCCCTTTTGTTAGTCCCAAAATTAAATAGAAGAAAAGCTGTGTTTTCATGGAAAAGAAAGCAGCGCTTTTTTTTTTCGTTTTTTTTTTTTTTGGATGCTCTGAAGCTGAGCTGAGCAAAATCTGATTTACTCAGATTTAACCCTAAGTCATATGCTTCCTGCAGGAATCCCACAGCAGTATTCTATTTTTTCAGGTGCAAAAGAGTTTTGGGGGTTTTTTTGTTTTGTTTTTTTTTAATTTTATTTTAATGTGGTTACTAACACTGCTGACATTTAAGGAAATGATGGTTGATTTCCCCATTGTGTATAAAACCTTTCCCCTTCCAGCAAATGTGTCCTCCTTTTTTCCTGATCCTTCACTGGCCAGGGTAGTACAGCATTATGGCAGGTTTCATAACTTGTTGGTTAATTCTTTTTTTGGCTTCAAGAAGCTGTGGCATGCAAGCGAATTTCCAGTCTTACAAATCTTCTCCTTCAGATTAACCATTTTGATTATGTTAGAAAAGTTAAAACAGAACATAATCAGAATGATTTGTTTTTACAACTGTCTGAAAACCTCCTATAAAAAAAATCTTACAAAAATGCTCGTATTTTGCAAAACTGGTGACCTGCTGTGCCCCTGGTCAGCAGCAGTTTTTCAGAAAGGCAAGGCAGCAGTAACATAAATATATCTAAATGCTAAAATTTAATGAAAAGCTGTCAACCTGTGACAAAAGGTGAAGGAACAAGTAGGTCACATTGTAGAGGGCACTTCCCTGTGCTCTGGCGATAATAGATTTGCTCTTCTGCAGGGAATCAACCTGGCATGAGCAGTGACATCATTGATTTGAACATCTTGCCTCTTTTCAAATAGTTATATTACATTACCTTATATTGCATTGCATATTATATTATATTATATTAATTATATTATCTGTTGTTGTCAGGGTTGTTGTTTTGGCAACTTTAAATGATGTTTACACAACATCCACATCAGTGTTGTGAACAAGAGCTTTGGGATAAAACCATTGTCCTCAGCAAGCTCTTGGCTCTCTCCCAAGAAACACATTCATGATGTTTGCTTCCTAAGGAGGCAAAATGGTTAACAAAAACTTGTCGAAGGACTGTCTGGGTTTTCTGAGCACTGCCTGAAGGGTTAAAGCTTTCTTAATGCAGCTGCCTCAGGGGAGGTAGCTGCCTTTGTAGGGCTGTCATATATCCCTGTTGAAGGTGTTCCTTTGTAAACTTTTAGCTGCTTGTTTACAAGCTGGGAATTGATTTCTTGATGACAGTGTTTCTTCAGACTCTTCAGTCCATAGCAGATCACTCCAGAGTCTTTTGATGCCCCTAAAGATTACAGGTAGCAGGTAAACTGAGAAATGTTAGTGTATTTCTCCTTTTTCTTTTTTTTTTTTAAATTTTTTTAATTTTTTTTTTACTTCTGGGAATTGTGGGGTGCCTTGTGAAAGCCGAGGTTTCAGATGCTCTACAACTCCTACTAAATTCATTGTAAGATGATGGTACTACAGAAAGCAAAACTGTGTATTTATTTATAGTCAAAGTACTTATTGTATTATTAATATATGTATATATTGCAGGCAGGAGTAGATATAAAAGATCAATAAAGTAAAAAACCAAGGAAACAAATGGTGACATTTCCATTGTCTGTCCCAAGGACCCAGAGAGCTCCTGTCGAGATGCACTAACAATTTTGGTATTTTCTGGAATATGTATGACTGAGCCCCCAGGAACATGGATGCAGGAAGCAATTGCAGGAGAAATCAAGACTGCAGGGGAAAAAGGAAATGGTTGTGGCTCTCACAAGCAAAGCGAGACCTACCAAGAGTCCCTTACTGTCTATATGCTCTTCCTTCTGCCAGTTTTATAGTGGTAACAATAGCAAGTGAGAACAGAAGTCCGGCCATGATGGTGTTAATCCAGACAAAATGGCAGGTAAAAAGGAGAGCAAATGCCAGAGACATCATTCAGTTATGCCCTGAGAGGTACTGAAAGAGCTTGCTTTGAAGTGAAGGCACTGTACATTTGAGGGCTTTCAGCTTTTTTAAATAGACATCTTGCCTCTTGATATCTTGAAGCTTTAAAAGTCCCAGATGCAGGCAGGACAAACATGCTGGAAGGGAAGCCAGTTCAGGGCTGGTTGAGTTCTGGACACTAATGTGACCAGGCTTAGTTCATGTGGGGTTAGGAACGTTTCACCAGGGACCTGCTGCTGTGGAAGCAGAGAAATGACAACAACAGTAAACGGGGCATTATCAGTGGAATGTCTACATGGTGACAGTAAAGGAGACACACTGCAGTGGTGAAATAGGGTACAGGAGGGGCTTGGAAAGATTATGCAAAATGGCAAGTCACTGCAAACAGAAGCTTCTGAACAGAGAAAAGGGTCTGGTTTCTGCCAGCCCCACCAGTCACCCGCTGAGGCTGCACAATGGGAAGTGCCCTGCAGGCCTGGGAGCTGCTGCCCCACTCTTGGCAGAGGAGTTTGGAGGGAAGGCAAAGCACCAGGGAGTGTCAAGTGTTGCTAAGACTGTATTGGAGCATATGCAAGAGAACAGGCTTGTCAGAGACTTCTGGAGGCCTCTTGCCCAGCCTCCAGCTGCAAGTTGTGTACTCTGGCTCTGGAGGAATGCCCATTTCCAGCTGTCTGTCCAGCACTGCCCAGATCTCCCACAGTGCCTATTTGGTACGTACCTACATAGCTGTTCCCTGCTGCACGTAACCACTTACTCATGGTCATTTTAAATGGTGCTGGGCTGCATTCAAGCAGCCAAATTGTGTCTTTAGACTGGATACACACTTGGCTTGACAGGACATGGTCTGTTTCCAAGGCTGGGGACCTGGAACAGTTAATTCAGAGTCTGACATGAACACCTAGAGACCAAAGTAAGTCCATGATTTAAAATAAAGTCTTGAGTGGCCTTCCCCTGCTCCCTCCCAAAATGTGGTGAAGGAGCAAACAGCCAGACTGCCTCCAAGAAAAACAGGTTCATATAAACCACATCCCTCCTGCAACTGGAATCCATTTGGCCAAGAAAACACAAAAATGATGACAGATGTGGCAACCAGTGAACTGCCTGTGAGCCATAATCTTCTTTCTCTCATGTTCTTGTTTTACAACTTGAATCCCTTGAAAGGGTTAACAAAGCTGCAGAGCAGAGAGGACTCAGAGGCTCTCAAAAGGCTTTTGATAAAGTCCGGCACAAGAGCCTATTGAGAAACTTGGCCAGGGGTGAAAGGTAAAGTCTTGTCATGGATTAAAAACTGGAGAAGAGATAAGGAGCAAAGAGTGGGAACAAATGGCCAATTCTTAGCGTGGAAAGAGATTAATCGTGGGTAGCTGCAAGGACAGTATAGCAGACTGGTGCTGTGTTTACTTACAACTGCCCAGCCAGGAGCTAATATGCACTGCTGGCTCAAAATTTTAAGGATAGCCAAGACCAGGGAGATTTAATACAAAGGCCATGAAAAAATTAACTTTAGAGTCCAGTTCTGCTAGGAATTATTATCACTCAGCATGTCTTAAGAGGTATGATGAGAGTAAAAACGCAAATTGGTGTGAGAGGCAAAGACTTGACACAGGCAGAAAAATACAGGCTAATGCTCTGAAGACAGAATAAACACTTATTAACCCATTGTCATGGGCAGGAAAATCAGTGCACCAGAATAAAAAAGATAAAAAAGGGAAAATAGGAAAAGGGAAGTCCTGGGAGTGCGACATGGCATTGCACTTGGATTAACTACACTGCCACCCACATCACCTGATGCACAGCAAGGGACAGGAGCAAGGCAAGATTGGGACTTCTAGGTGAATATAAACAGCCTACACAGCTGTGCATAAATTACAAGAGTTCTTCATCCTCCTGCTCCCTGTTTACATAAATAATCACTATCTGGACTCAGAAAAGGTACTTGTAGTTCTCCTCTGGAAATCTCTCTCATTGGAGAAAAGTTTTGTATAGGTTGTTGCTTTTTCTTATATTGGGCAAAAATGGCAATAATTTCAATTTAGCTTCCTGAACAGGGATTTTAAAATATATGACATAAATTAGCAGCTAAAATTTCACGGCTGCCCTCATATCATACCTAATAAACCATTCCATTCCACATAGAATATCACTGCAGAACAGGGCACTACTACAGTCAGTATTTACCTTGAGGGTGTTACTTAACTTAAACATGTTTATTTGATGTGGAATGATACACCCACAAGCGTATTTCTCTTCCTTCTCTCAGCAGAGGAGGTTTAGGCAAAAACTTGAGTTTATCTTTTAAAAGGTCAGAGCCTTTTGTTGAGTCCCTTCTCTAGTGTTTAGTGCCAGAGACAGAAATAGTTCCAAAAACTCCTGGCTCCCAATGTTATATTCAAGTACAAGAGTCTTTAAGTGTCCTGGAAGATGTCAAGTGGAGTTTGTTCATGAAATGTTTTGGCCAGGAAAGAAAACATCATGTCAAGAACCACCTTGGAAGGATGGAAAAAGGATGTGGAAATGCATATGCTGTTGTCAAATCCATCAGATGTAAAGGGAAGCTAAATAATCAAAAGCTGTTTGTTGCAATGAAAGGGGAAGGGAATTTCAACCCACATTTCATGTACATATGATCTCTCTAGGATTCAGTGTTACACAGTGCTGTCTCAGGAGCACACGGCATTTCTTCTGCCCTTTATTCAATTTTATTTCTCCTCACTTCTGATTCTTTTGAACGAGAATACAGAAGAGGAATAGACAAATGGACAAAATGGACACAGCAATTAAAAAGCAGGTTGCACCTTTTCTACAGAGGGCTCATCTGTGTCTGCCACAAAATTGTTTGGAAATATGGATTCCCTTGATGACAGCACTGCAAGTTAATTAGGTGCACAAAGGCAGGTAATTAGGTGAATGCAAAGAAGCAAAACTTGGGAGCTTCTCTGCTGTTAGAAATCTCAGACAAATTGCTTGCCCATAGGACCAGATGGGTTTCCTCACATGTTAAATTATTCCAGCAATTCGTGTTATGCAGGCTGCCGGAATTTGATAAATAGCAATGATGCTTATTCAGGTAGCATCAATATGGTGTTCTGAAGATTGATCAGATATTGTCAGAGGAGCTGGGTTTGCTTTCTGACACATACATCAGGAACCTTCCTGTCATTTCTGTGTCAGAGGGGAATGGTAGAAACCTCTGCTAGTAGCTGAGATTTGCTCTGAAGTGGAGAGATAAATTACTTAGATTGGGTACAACTAACCACCAGAGGTTCCACTTTGTCATAAATATCAGCAAGAGGACTTTTTCTTAAACATGTCTGCTCTCTCTGAGGTCAATTGGAAAACTATTGAATTGGTGGAGAATGAGGTTAAAACAGAATCTAAGGCTGATGATCATGTCCTCTTCCTCCCCTGCCTTTACCTTCTCTCCAATACATTCATATAACAGGGCTGAATAATTACAGTCTCGGGTCCATGTGGGCAACCCAGTGAGCAGGACTGGCATCCATAAAACAGGTTGGTGCAGCCAGAAAAGTTCCAACATGAGCTGAACATGAATGGCCATCACCAGACACCAGCTCTCTTGTTCCTATCAGAAATTATTCAAGTGGCAGATTTAGTAACTCGCTAACTAATGAGCTCAGGATGAGCAGCTAAAATCTGAGCTCCAGGCACTGAACTGTGGTCCCAAGTTTGGAGTCTCTCTCCTTGTCTCTCTTTTTAGTCAAATAAGAGGTTGACACTGCCTCATGGTAGCTGAATAACCAAAAGGAAATGTACCAGAAGGGTCCATCCCCTCGTCCAAAGCCAGGACAAAAGCAACTTGATGCATTTCTGACAGCTGGCTGTCAAACCTAGTCCTAAAACCCTTCAGTGATGGAGATTTCATCCTCAGATCTAAATGTTTTAGAAAATAAAGTGGTTTTCAAACACCCAATCTAAGTCTCTTGGAGTCCAATCTAAGATTTCCTGCTGAATTGCTAGGGAACAAAATCTTCAAGCTGTGTCATTTGCTCAGCATGGGGCCACTCAGGTTGGGTTCAACAGGAGATTTAAAAAAATTATGTCTGCAAATCAGATTTTGTCATTTCAGATTGTTTTAGGCAGCAGCCAGCGGGGCTGCCACAAGGGGCAGTGGGCAACCACTCACCAGGACAATGCTGGTGAGAGAGAGAGATCCTGTTAGCAGCTCAGTGATCATCAGACATAGCAAGGTAAGGAGCTAGGTCTTAGGTCTTCCCAGAAATAATTATTGTTGAAGTTACTACATGTTATTCAAATATGAAAAAAAATTTGTATGCTTAGGAAAATCACTTATTTATTTAAAATTCTAGAAGTCAAATTTTGCTCCCCAACTACAGTCAATTAGTTTTAATGTCAGTTATGACTTTTGCATATTTCTGTATTGGACAAGTATTTTCAGATTTTTGAAAATGCTGGTTTTGTTCAGTGTTTCCACCTCAGCCTATTATGAGTCTCTGACAGAGAGCACCTTATCATTCCTTAGCCAATGAAACAATTAATAGTAATGTGCAAACAGAGAAATACTGAATATCTAAATGTCTTCCTTATGCATTACATTTACTTGTTCTCCTTATGCTCAGTGTACATTTCAAAGCCAGCTTGCAGCTAAACAACTACATCCATTCTTTTTGCCATGCATGTAAGGAGGATGAGATGCAGGAGGTACAAGTTGATATGAGAGAAGTTCAGACCAGGAAAAAGGGGAAATTCTTTCATCATGAGGACAGCAGAGGAACAGGCTGACCTCATAGCTGGCCCTGCTTTGAGCAGAAGGTTGGACTAGAGACCTCCTGGGGTCCCTTTCAGCCTGAATTATCTTCAGTCTTGAGTGCATTCAAGTTATTTCACAGAGACAGCCCCTTTTCCACCAGCTCTGTGTGATGGGTGCACCCTGTGGAGACCAGCAGGGTTTTGGCCTTCTCCAGACTCTCCAGGACCTCCTTGGGAAATGATAGCCTGAAGATTCAGCACCAGAAACTCTCAACAGCACAGTGCTGTGGATCTGCAGCTCCAATCCACCTTGGTGTATCCGCAGGGGAGCACTTCCAAAGCTACTGATTTTAATTACACATCTAGGAAGATATGTGTGTTTAAGATATGTGGACTGAATTATGTTATGGAAGTGCCTAATTTCCTATTGAATAACGATAAAAAGGTAAAAGACTTTTAGGGAAAACCAGCCTCTCCTCAAAGGTTATCTGAAGCATCAAACTCAACCGATTGCAAAGGGAAATTCAGTATTAGGTGGATTGGATTTGCACTCCCAGGCTGTGTCTACAACCTATCTGAGGCAGTGCCTACATTAGGCTGTGATCGATTGCTGCCATTGTAGGCAGGAGGATAATGTGAGAAGCAGTGAAGTACACAAACACAGAGTTGATGGCCCTAGCAGGGTGCTGCACAGACTCACTTTGGTGCAGGAAACATCCAGGGAAATAGCTCCAACAAGAATTATGCAGAAACCACTCTGAATCTCTCTACCAACACCACAAATAGTGTTTGTAGAAATCTGTTGCTGCAGAAACAGGGACAAAATGAGCCTCATGTTCTTTCTCAATAAAGCCAGATCTCAGCAGGGCCATTTTGCATAGTGAACCAATTAATCAGCTCAGGCACTAGATCAGACAAATAATTTTGCTCCTGTGAGGAGCTGTCAGCACATTACAATGATGAAACCAGCTAAGTATGTGTGGAACTAACTGGGAGAGAAACTGGTACCTGACCAGCATATATTTTCCACTTAATAATGCCTGCCTGAATTTAGCCTCTCCAGTCATACTAAACTTCAAGTCTGCAAAATACGTTAGGAGGAGTAAGACTGCCCAGTGCAAATTGAAATAGTCAGCACTCTTCTGTGTGTGGCACCAAAACACACAGTGGGTCATCCAGTAATCCTTCATGCCAGCCCCTCAGCTTTCAGAAATGATTGCTGATAACCTTACCAATCATTGTGCCATCTCGATTTCTCATTCTTGGGCAGATTAAGAGAGAATGACACAGTCACCCGGCTTGCAACACAAACCACCAGCAGTTCTGGTGCAATTCTCAGATAAGGTGTAGACCACGACACAGCAGAGGGACTCCTATGCTTGTACTGTAAGACATCCTCAGTACAAGTGGATAGATGATGATTATCCATCATTTAATCACCCAAAGACAGCTTGAAAAATCTGTCA
Organism: Petroica traversi; assembly: GCA_025920805.1. Classification (NCBI taxonomy): domain Eukaryota; kingdom Metazoa; phylum Chordata; class Aves; order Passeriformes; family Petroicidae; genus Petroica; species Petroica traversi. Next base: position 26,075,207 of record JAHLSL010000015.1, read on the forward strand.
TTGATCACTTGAACCCATTCTTGGGTTTTGGGAATTGCTCCACTAGAATATTTTAAGACATGGATATTTTTAGGTACTAGTTTAACATCTCTAAAGCTTGTTGCAACATTGTGACATTTGAACAAGTTGTAGGGATGAAAGTACCCGTAATTGTCATTGTGCAAGATGAAGTTGTTTCTTTGATTTTCTAACATCACTCAATTCGTTTTCACAGGCCCCATAGTATGACCCTCTGATTACATTTTTTGTTCTTTGATTTAGTGATTCTAATTCTTAGAAGCTTATCAGAAGCTTCATAGAATTCAGCATTTATCTTAAAGATCTTGCTCCCAGGGCAACTGATTACATAAGAAAGTCACATTTTATTCAAAAGAATAAGTTTCTAGTCCTCTGGGTTACAGAGCAAATTAAAACACAGATCTGAAATATCCCAGTGGGTTGTGAACAGTAAGATAAATTGGAAGAGTGCTTTTTTCTGTATCTCATTTTTTTGAAGTCAGTCTTAAAATGGAAGACTCTTGTAAATCTTGTAAAATGGCAATATAGGTGATTTCCTCCACAGAAAGTGCTCAGTGTCACACTGAGACAAGCTTTAGAGAAGTCTGATTCTTGATTTTGTAATATTTGAATTTGGTGCTGCCATGATTTGAAGATTTTATAACCATTAACATTTTGGTGCTTGTTTCTCCCATATCAGATACCAAACATTTTAAGTGAGATTATGAAATCTTTAGCCTGTGCTTATATTTATGTTCCCCCAGCCAGCTTCCTAAAGAAGGGACACAGATATTCCATAGACAGTGTGATTCCACCAGATTAAACCCCCACCCCACCATACTGATTATCTCTTTCACTCAAAGGCATTACAGGGCATCCTGCTTTGCAATGGATTTTGGTGTTCTGCTTTGCATCACAGGCATTTCTAGTATTTTGTGTTTTGTAGCTTTGTTAGCTTTCTCTCTGTGGAGTCCCTCTCCACAGAATATCATATCTGTATCCACAATGACTATCCTGTAAATTTGTGGGTTTGGTTGAGGGTACACTTACTATTCAGAATGCAATATATTTTTATCCAACAGCTACAGAACAGATATTAATAGAAGACAGAAATAACTTCTGTGAAGTGCATGGACCTTAGTTCCTGCTTTCCTTTGCAAACCAAAACCACAGTCTCTCCAACAGCATTTGTCTTAATGTGCTCTTTGTTGCCTGTGTGGAGCTCTGCTGCAAGTCCCAGAGCTTTCCCAGGGAAGTGCACTGCTGGAAAACACAGCACTGGCAGAATGAAGCCTTTTTCAGGTCTCCACTGGTGTTGGTTCATGCAGCAGCTCCTGGGGCATGCTCACTGCCAGGTGAACATCCAATGCAAGGGAGGGCCAGGATGGAGATTGTGTTTCTGCCAGTCCTCACACCTTACAGGAGGGGTGTGGAGACCAACAGTGGCTCAGCAGCACAGGAGGTGAGCAACAGGACAAAATTATTAGACAAAATGTGTACCTTTTACGAAAATACAAGAGCTGCATGCTCAGCACGTTCATAAGGTGGTGTTCAGTTCTCTCTTCAGGGCACAGCATTGAGTGGCTGGCAGGCAAAGGCCACTGTTCTGCCAGAGCCTTGGACCACCCCATCCAGTGGCACAGGGCTGGGCATTCACCTCCTAAGGAAGCAGAACAATGCTGGTGAAGACTGCCCAATTAATTCCACCTCAGGTGGCCCCCCAAATATGATCCCAAAAGCTCAACGTAGTTGTAGAGGGTATAAAAGATGCCTAGTCCCACACTGGGTGTCCATCTGACCCTAACAGAGACACCTTGGACTGCTCCTGGAATAACAGACCAGATGTGAAAGCAGAGCTTCTAGCATATGATAAAGGTCCTCAGTGTTCTTATTTGAAACCTTTTTGTGGTTTGAAGTGTGCTGAAGCTTCTCACAAACTGAAAATTCTTGGAAAATGGCAATTCAGAAACAATGTGTTATGATGCTTGAAAATGAAATGTACTCCTTGTACATTGGGCTGTGAGCCTGCTTAGCAGATCTGATGGGCTTAGGTTTCCAAATGCTGATGAAGATTAATTTTTGACATGCACACCTAGTTGCTTTTCACAAAAACATTCATGAAATCACAATTCCCTTTCTTTTTCTAAAGATCATACAGAGTAGATGCAATAGAGAGCAGTATTTTTAATCTATACACTAATTTAAATTGAGACTTAAATAATGCCATGACAAGCACCATACAGTGAAAAAGTGGTAAGTATTTTAAAATGAAAGTCCCAATTCATCAGGAACACTCATCAGTGGGATTATTTCCATGCATGAAGTTTGGCATTCACTTAAGTACCTTCTTGGACCTGGGCCAGGGAATAATATTGATTCTGATGAGCTTTCCATTAATGACTCCAAAAGATTAAACACTTGGTTTGGGGGTAATCACACAAGTAAACAAATTGTTTTGATTTTCTCTAAAATATCCCATTGGTCCCAAAGGCCAGCTGGTTCAAATTTACTCTTGGAGTAAATGCTTAGTTGCCATTAGATGTCTGTGAGGCAGGAGATGGCATTCTATAAATACTGTATGACCATGACCACAGCGGGGTGATGCTCCTTCCTAAATTGGATCAAGCAAATGCTGATATGTGAAATATGCTCCCTGCTCTCTTTCCTGGCCCCTTCTCCCACTACCCCAGTTCTGCTCCCTCTGATTGCATCTTACCATGTCTTATACCCCTTGATGCCTGGCTAATTTTAGAATCAACATCATGCCAAAGGCATGGTGATAATCATATAGGCACAGACAAAATATGTGAAGCCATGTAGGTTGATAGTGTGCCATCTTCTATGGACATTTATAACCCCCTAGGAAAGGCCCACTAAGGAAATGACATATGTTACTAATTAGTCTTGTTGCTAATAATAGTAATCTTTGGTTTACAGTGTTGTTTTTTTAATCTGGAGCAGGTGAGAATCAGCCAGGGTCCATGACCTGCACAGGGTTCACGAAGCAGTTAGAAATGTGTAGTGAGAACATAAGTTGGAATGCGAGTCACCTACACAGCCAAACAAATGCACATTTTGGGTTACTTTTCTGTGAGAGCAGTATGCACACATTCAGTCATTGCTGTACCCTACTCTGAAACTTGGGAGCAGCAAATGCCTGGGAAGAGTTGGGGCAGCATTGTCTGGAAAGCTTCCCACACACTTCGAGCACTCCTGGGAAGTATTCACCATGATACTGAAGTAATTTGTGTTGAAAACCAGCAACTGTCTAATCACAACTGAAACAAGCTAGGATTAGAGGGAAAAAATAATTATCCAGACAAAATTCCGAGTAATATTTTAAAGTGTGTTCTTCCTTGAGCATGAGTCTGTTGATGCAAGCAGATACCTTATAATTGGATCCTAAATGTTGTTCTCTGTGGGGTAACATAGACCTTCTTTGGTATAATCTTGCTAATGAACATGAACACACAAAATACCCTGGATACATACCAGCTGCCAGTATTCCAAGCTATGATTTTGTCTGCCACTAACGTCTCTTAGATTTCCTTCTAAAGCCTCTCTCACTGTTCTTTTTTAAAGAACTCATTTTTCTGCCTTTTCTATCAGTTTCTGGGACTTCCACCTCTAGTTCTCTTTCTCATTCACTCAAATATCTGAAAAATGTCAAACTCCTTGCATTTAGATTCCATCTGGAGTCAAAGACAATGTTATTTGATGATAGATGACTTTTTTTTTTTTGGGTTTTACTGCCCAAGGCTGTATTTATTTGCTCATTATAAAAAGAGTTTCACCACTTCTTTCACCTGGCTTGAACAAATACTATATTCCTCATCTACAATAAACATTCATTCAATGATCACCAAAATAATAGGTTATTGTAGCCTTAACCAACCTATCATCTCACCTTGCTAATTGTAAGGTTCTTCTACTAGTTTCTATATTAAGTGTGCAGAATAAGAAAAAAAATAGGACAAATGTAATTTTATAATGAGATAGATAAAAATCAGAATGTCCTTGGCAGTGACTGCTCTGAGTTATATCCCTACAAAATAACAGGAAGACTGAATAAGGAAAAGTGAGGTCATAACAGATACTAAGGTAGGACATGGCAGCAGACAAAGACTTAGGTGAAGTAAGTATGGATCATGGCTGTGTGGAAGCAGGTTGGAAATCTCAGAGAAATCAGAATTGTATCTTCAGAGCAACACCTGATGTGGCTACTCTGGTGAAGGCATTTGAACTCTCCCATTTGATGCCTCTAAATCATGCAAAATCTGCCTCGTGGGACTTTTCATAGTTACAAAACTATAATTTCAGCTCTGTGAATGAAAAGACTGAAGAGACAAAGAAAAAAGCTCTTGGTGGTTGGGTGCTAAGCTAATATCAAGGGATGGACGTGCTGCTGAGGGAATGTTACGGATGTGAAGGGACTCCTGATAACAGGAAAACTGAAGAACTGAACTTTATTTCTCTGTGATGTGGTTACTGGGATAGGCCTCCTGTGCTGATCACACTCATTTCCCACCTGTGTTTTAGACTCCCTCTAGCCTACAGAAAGGAGGCAGCAGTGAGATTCCAAAAGCCCCCCCAAATTGCCAGCTCCTCAAAATGGAACAGGGAGAAAATTTTCCCAATACTTTAGGGAACTCACAAGGGTCTCAATGGACAGGAACACCTGGAGATGTCATAAATCCTCTCTCTCCTGTAAACAATGCAAGATGGAAAAGAATTGGCAGTGAGTTGGTGGCCAAGCCAGCACTAGGAATCCAAGGGCCATGACTGTAGCAGCAAATCCCTCATCCGAAGAACAGACTGAAGGAAGAAGACAAGCAGTTTTCCAAGAACTGGTCTGACTGCACTAACTGTTAGAGTCATATCCAAAAGCAGAGGGTGAAGTGAAGAAAGAGTCAGCAGCCATTTAACAGAAAATCAAAATGTGAAGAATTGAATTAGCCAAATTATCAGAGATACAAAGAGAAGACTTGTATTGATAAAGGATTGAATGCCCAAAAGAAGGAGAGGCAGTGACATGATCAGAACTGCTCAGGATCTTCCTGACAGCTCAGAAACAAGTCCTTGACAATCAGTGATTTGTCCTAACCAGTAAGGAGGATAACAGTTGGTGTCTTCTGCACACCAACCATTCACACTTCAGTTATCTGCTCGTAGATACACAGAATTCACAAGTACCAAATGTAGCTGGAGGGAAAGAGAGGGGATCCTTATTCTAATACATGCTGAAGGCATTTTTCTGCCAAAACTAAACAGCCTTAGAATTTCTAAAAATTACAGAAATTAATCTCCTTACTCAAACTGTTACATCTAATCCAGGAAATTCAGTATTAAACCTCATCTTGACAGTCTAAGAAGAACTGACCACAGAATTAATTTCAGTGATGGCTTTGATATAAATGGTTTTACTTAATTGGATTTCTTGTAAACAGGCAAAATGAAGCCCAGATGATTATTGTAGTGAACTGATACATATATTCAATCCCTTATAGAAGTGTTTTACAAACAGAAACAGTGATAATCCAAGTAACTTGGAAAGACATGTGAAAATATGATTGTTTGCTCAAGCTTTTTAAAGATTTTCTTAAATGGTCAAAAAATATTCATAGCTCTGCAGTCAAGAATCAGAACTTCTAAAAACCTTACTCAGAAGCAAAATCAAGTAATTTGTTAATTTTTGAATAAACACACAGTTTCAATTGACAATAGAAACAAAAGATAGTTTTAAAAGTTTTGAGGAAAAGGTTAAAAAAATCCACTCAGCATACACTAAAAGGGAGGCAAGCTGGCTAAACTAGACAATCTCGGAATGACAAGAATCATAATTAATGAAGTAAACTTCTACCCAGGCTGCACAAGGCTTGTCCCCATGCATCGTGTGTTCTGTTGCCCATTGGGTGGTGAGGCACTGGCACAGGTTCCCCAGAGAAGCACCTCCACAGAGTGGAGCCATTGAGCAAACATGAAACGGGGTGGACAAGATGACTTTTACCATGACTGAATGCAAATACTGTATTTACAGTGAGAGACTCCAGGAAATTTTCACAGCCCAAGACACAGCTCTCTGGAAAACTGACTTAGAAAAGCACTAACAAGCAGCAGCAGCTGTTTAGCCAGCCATTGCCTACAGGCTGATGCAGTGATTAGAAAGGCAAATAGGAGCGAATGTTCATGCTGGATGTCTCTTGCTTTGGTGTCCTCTTTTTGGGGTCCAGAATCCAAGAAAGTGCCAATAAACTTGGGCAGGAATAGTTGACTCAGGATGTACCCTGGCAAAACAATCACAAGAAAAACCATCTCTGTGACTTATGAAAAAATTGAAGGTGACTGAGTTGTTTGATCACTGTCTAGCAGAAGTCTGACACCAGGGACTTATTTTTATGGACAAAGGTGCAGGGGTCCAACTATGAGGAGCTGAGGCCAGGCAACTTCAGAATAGAGGTTTTACCAGTGATGGAAACTGGCAACTGGAACAGTTTACAAAAAAAAATGTGTTTCATATTTCATTGCTTCTTGTCTTTAAAGTTTTTTGATCAAGAGAGAGATTTTTTTTTTTTCAAGAAGATAGTCTTGTTGGAACAGAACTCTGAGAAGGCTCATGTGTCACCTTTGGGAAGGTGTTGGACTAGAAGACTAGGGTCACATAATTCTGCCTTATGAAGCACAAGTTTGGAATCTGGATTTTAGTCAAACGTGTGTTTGTATGCCCCTGTCTTGGAACCATCTTCATATTATTCCCTCAAATGTTCTCTGTAAGGAAATGCCTAAGAAGGAAAATTAATTGCAAGTAATCAGATATCGGTGTTGTTATGTTTAAATCCCCAATACACTCTTATTGGATTTCCTGGGGTTTGAGAGATGTCAAGTGACCTTGCTCCATTGAGTCAGTTGCTCAGATTTAAACCAGGATTGCAAAATTAGTGATCAGCCTGTGCTGCACTGTGCTGCGAGTGTCTGGTTGCAGTTTGTGCCATATGTGCATTCCATTTCAAGGGGGCCTGTGAGAGTTTTGAGGACATCTGTTAGCAGCACTGTCCCACAGGAATGCTCACAAGTCACTTGTGAAACACTCCATTTTAATTTTGAAAATCCTCTGCTTTGTCTGTGAGATCAGGAATTTTCTTTACAATTTGTCAGGTTTGACTCTGCTGAATCCAACTGCATCAGCTTTGGCACTCAATTCAGAACCCAGTGTTTGGAGGAAAATAGTCCATCTTTTCTAGTCAAGAAGTCCAATTTGCATTTCATTCATTCACCTTCCATTTGTGCTGCCAGGTGTTCTAAGCCTCGTGATATCTCTAGTCTCCCAAGCAGAATATTTTTTGAAACAGGAAGTATTTGAAATTCATCATTTGAAGAGCTTGTCCACTTTTCATAAATCCCCTCTCATCTTGACAGACCAGATATTTCATAGGCTCAGGTTTTAGAACAGTGTCTTGAAAGGCTCAGAGAACTTGAGCTTCCTTGTATTTTGAAGACATTTTGAAATCACACAATCTCAGATCTCAGTGGAAATATTTGATGATTTCATACCCGACGATTACCTCTCACCACAACCCTTGTCTCAAAGTGTCTTGCTACTGACAGCTCTTTAGTGCCCTCTCATGATGATTTGTGTTTGACAGCACAAGAGACAACGTGCACTTTTGGCTAACACAAGAGTGATTGTTGATGTGCAAACCTTTGCATTCCTACACCATAAGTGACTCTTTGTAACGGGATAAACACATTTAAAAACTACAGTCCTACCACTCATCTCCACTCCTGTGATGGGACCAGAGCACAATGCTCCTGTACAGTCCTGCTATTGCAAAATAGAGCTGAAAACCCAACTGAGTAGGGTTCTGTGTCCATAATGACTATTGTTTCCTTGCCCAAAACTGTCTAGGTTTTTGCAGGAGACACAGAAATATCAGGGTGGTGGCCTAAGCCCAGGAATGCTGGTAACAATGCTTCTCTTGACTTCATCAAGTTTGGTATTTTATCAATGACTGAGTCTTAAAAAAACAGAAGGTACCTTGCAAATTGACAAAGAGTGGGGAATAAATGGGGAAGGAATATGACACAAATTGATCTGGCCTTACTCAATTTGACTATACGAGCCTAAGACTTGTAGATATGTGTGTGTGTGTGCGCATGCGTGAAGAGAGATTGAGCATTAGGCAAAATAACACCAAATCTCTTCTTGAATCTATTTAATTTAAATAATTGTGAGATGTCAGCTGGTGAGTGGTGCATATCAGAGCTCACTGAAGACCTTCAGAAAGTATCTTAAAAATATTAAGGTCCTTTTCTGGCTAGTCAGAGTGCTGGTGCTGAGAATGCATCTATGGGTCCATTTAAAAACATTCATCAGAGACATTTTATATTGAAAAATCAGACAGAGCTCTCAGCAAGCTGATCTAGTGGAAGATGTCCCTGCTCATTGCAGGGGGGTTGTATTAGATGATCCTTAAAGACTGCTTCCAAGCCAAAATATTTTATGATTCTATGATCTCTCTTGGTCAGAGATACTGTTGGTCAGTAAAGTTGTATTTTACACAAGAAATTAGACTCTTGGCCTAAAGAATGTGGGTGGTTACAGAGTTGGGAGTTTTTTCGGGTGAGAATACAAATTGATCTGTCAAAGCTGACAAATAAAAAACTTGGTGGAATCTGGCAACTTTTTCACAAAGATATATTTTTCTCTTCTGCATGCTTAATGGATCAGGAAGCTTAGATTTCCTTCACAGGAAAAGTTTCCAGAGCAGTTTACCTGCTAAAATAATGTATTTATAACCGTGGTAAAAGTAGTTATCTGTTTCATTACTGGCACTTCTCTGCCGTTTTTTAATTTGCCAGTATCTATGGATGAGAAGGAGATATCACGAAACAATAAAGTAGATCTGATGAGTAGAAGACTATAAGAACTAGTGAAGTTAGCTGATAATAGAATCAGTGCCTGAAAAACCCTTCTTGTGGCTCTTTCTGTACTAAAAGGAAGACACATTCTGGAAAAAGGCCTTTAGACACATAACATGATGTAGAGAAAAGCACCTGGGAACAGGAGGTATTATGTCTGCAGAATCCTTATAAAAAAATTGAACCTGATACACAATTCAAAGATTACTTTATGGGAAAATAAGTAATCTTGAATAAAGAGATACACATCTTGGATGTTTTCCAGTCCTTTAAATTATGGTTCCTCTTCCTAACAAACAGCTCTGTTCATGCTTGGTTCTCAAGATCTTTCAGATGGAAGGAATACAAAAAGAAGAAGGACCACTGTGCTGCTGATGGGGAATCATGCAATGTCCAGCACCATGCAGAGAGGCTGAGGAATTGTAATGTTAACTCTGCTGCACAGCAGCTCAGAAGGGGTAAGAGCTGAATCACAGCTTGATCCTGCTATCCCACTAGGCTGCAATCCTTTATGGAATAATTGCACATATGTCAATGGGATTGCAAGAAAGGTGAATTCTGCATGGAGATTTTAACAGAGCAGTGGTTTTGAGAAAGGGCTGCAAGATGTATTTATGCCTAGAAAAATGGCAAAAACTAATTTAAACCGGTTTCAGTTGCAAAGCAACTGAAAACAAGGATTCAAAATCTGCTGTGCTGTCATTTTGTCTCTTCCACACAGGTGTCACATAAACCTGCAAGTGCTTAGTGGCACTGTGCCGTGTGCAGCATTTCAAAGCTTCACTTAGCAGGAGACAGAGCACACCCCACGGTGGGACCCTCCTCACAGCCTTCAGCACATCCAACACATCTCACAGTTCTGTCAATTCTTTAATTCCTTATTAAAAATACTAAGCATCAGTCCTATTAAGAATATTGTAGGAGAAGGTTCATGTACATTCTTTGGCCTGTTGTAACTGAACTTTTGTTTTCTCTTAGGCAATTTCTAGTCCGTGACAATATTTGGTCTCATATACCAGGGTATTTGTTTCCCAGATTGCCTCCTGTGGAGGACTTTGTCCTATGTCTCTTGGAAGTCTAAGAAAGTCACATCCACTCTTCTGGCAATGTGTTAAAAAAACTAGTAGATTAGAGACAATTTCCCTTCAGTGAATCCAGAGTGAGTCGTCCCCATTCTGTCATGTTCATCCAACTAAACTTCTGGTTTTGATTAGTTTCAGCCACTGCAGCTGGAACTAGAGAAGGGCTCGCTGGTCCCCCATCCTAGGATCAGCTCTTTCTAAAATGCAGATATGACATAAATGAGAGGCAGCATATTTTTGTTAGCAATTCAGTTCCTCTTTCCTTAAATTCCTCCAGTTCTCCTGGGGTATATACCTTCCATTCCTAGCAGCTTGTGGCTCTTTAGCTTGTTCAACACCTCATGTTTTAACATCTCACTGTCTACAATTTGAGCCTGAAAAAATACATCTGGGGCCAATATTTCCCAACATTCTCTGTGGTGCAGACTGATATTAATAAATCCTTTAACTCTGCTGTAAAGGTCTTTATGCTTCTAAATACGTCGTTGTTACCTTGTCGCTCTGGGCAGTCTCTCAGAGGCTTCCTGTTTCTGCTGTGGTGAAGCTTGACATTGTGGGCTACCTGCTCCTCTGAAAGCACTGTTCCACAAGGTACATGCCTTTGGATACGTGCCTCCACAGGACTGCATTTCCATTTTCTGATCTTTGGCACTGAGGCACACTGCTGTCCTCACAGCATGCTGCTGAAATAGATACTCCTAAAATGCACAGTGCACGTGCAGAAATGGAGCTCCTTAGAAGCCTGATCATGGCCAGGTTCTGCTCTAAAGTGAATAAAGAAATCATTCAGATCCCCAGTCATGGCTCCTTTTGAGTGTTCAATTACCACAAAATGAAGCGTCAGTCTCTAGACGGTCATGTGCCAAGACGCCTGGTTTGAGGAAGTGCATTCTCTGGAGAAGATATTTCCTTTGAGCCGATAATACTGAGCCAACAATTCCTTTCAAAATTGATCTTGAAATAAATGGTGCATTATTTTACAGCCTTATATCTGTTACAGCTGACAGTGAAGCATACCCAAAAGGAAACAGCACCGCCAGACTGAGCAAGCTTGATGATACCACTAAGCTCTAGAGCAGAGCTGGAGGGGTATTTTCCCACTTTTGCTAAAGGAAAGTGGATGCAAACCTTTCTTGCCAGCTTGCAAATAATTTCTGTTCTAGCTACCTTCTTTATGGGTGCACATTTTCCTGCCTGAAGCAGCAAACACTGATTTCAGCAGATATTATGCAGAATGGAGAGGATGCAAAGTGTGGGTGTTTGTTCAGAAGAGGCAGTATTTATCCCCTTGGATGCTGAAGGTTTTATGCAGAGCAGCTGGCCTGGCCTCCCTTGGTGAGTGAGACAATAGATGTCTTATTCTTGTTACTCTGTCTCTCAGATAGGAATTTATTTGCCCTGTGAATATCTTCAGAGTTGCTCTCCATGGCAGAGCTCTTCCTGAGCTATTACAACTTCAGGAGAAGCTCAGGCCATGAACCACACACACAGGAGAGATTAGATAACAATTAATGACAGTATTTATGGGGCCAAATCTGTGTAGAATTGGAAGCAGAAGACCAAAACAGAAGTGGAGAAATGTCTTTAGATGCAGTCCAGGCCATAGGTATTTTCCTGACCCAGCTTTCCCTATCTAATTATTATAATTTTTTTGTGTTTATATTGTTGGACCAACATGCCATTAAGCTAAACCCTTCCTTCAGCATGTTGTTAGCCACTGGACAGGAATTGCTAATGAAGAGCTGCATCCTTGCTTGGATGGAGCAGGAAGCCATCATGGGGGACAATAACTTCAGGCTGATGTTAAAAGTTGTTTGTGCTCATACACTGTGCTGGACTGATGGGGCAATGCTTGGTGTTGTGTCAGGCATTCAGCTGCCCCAATACCGAGGCTGTGGTTGCCATACCCTTGCTTTAAAAACCCTCCTCAGAGGGATAAATTGGCAGATTCTGGCATTTTCTCACGGAGGTTTTTCCCACAATCTAGTTATTCACAGTACTGATAACTAGATTGTGGGAAACTGAGATCCTGCAGCCTAGCCCTTAGCCCCCAGGGGCGTGCACTCCTCCATAACCTCTGGATTTTTTCTAAGAAAAATCCTACTCTTGTCTTACTCTTTTCAGTGAATTTCTGCCCCCATTCAATCTGCAGAAGGTGGGGCATATGAGTCTGCTGCAATTGCCAAACTGTCCACAAAGACATCACAGGCTTACTATGTCAACCTGTGACACACTTCTATGGCTCTGCTTAATTTTCTGTGCCTTCAATCCCTCATCTTCACACTTGTCACTTGAGACAGCAGGTAGGAGCATCCACAAATGTTTTTATAAGCAAACACAGATCAGATTGGAATGTAATTGTGCACCCACTGTGACTTGCCTCTATTTTTCAGCGTCTGTACTTAGATGTGATTTGTGACACTTGGTTTAGGTATACTCTTTTACATTGATTTAGCATGTCAGCCTTGTATTGATCCCACACTTAGGTCTTGTCATTTGTAGACAGTGCAGACTGTAAGCTTCTCTGTCTGTTTGAGGGCTGACATCCAAATCCTCTGTACGTGTCATTGTCCTCCCCCTGTCATGCTCTTGTAATAATTTTCCTGGCTTATATCCTGACCCAAAATGTGATTGACTGAAAACCAGGTTCAGTTGATTGTCTGTGTTCCAGGTTTTTTCTTCTTGTGTTTTAAATGCCTTTACTGATGTCAACCCTCCAGCTTGTATTGGCATATGAGAAAATCTGGAGGACTGGAAAATCAGCTAAACTACATCTTCCATCAGTCTCCTTGGGCTTGTCCAGGCAATGCTGCACCACGGCAAAAGTCTTATTGGTGTTTCAGTATCTTGCTTCAGGTGATAACAAAAGTAACAACTATCAGGTAAGGTTTGTTGCCATCATGCAACATGACGCTGCCACCATGCAGCATCCTTGAAAATAACCTGGGCTCACCAGCATTCCCAGTCAAAGTGTGGATGGGTTTTTAGCCCGGTGGGTCAGACAAGCATTGTAGGGATACAGCTGGGAAGAGGGCACCTTCCTGTGTAGGATCACAGAGTCAAGGTATGGTTTGACTTGGAATGGATCACTGGAGGTCCTCGAGTCCAACCTGCCTGCTCAAGCAGGGTCCCCAAGAACAGGTCACACACGATTGTGTCCAGGCAGCTTTGGAAGATCTCCAGAGATGGAAACTCCATATCTCCTCTGGGCAATCTGTTCCAGTGCTTAGACACCATCACAATAAAGAAGTTCTCCTTCACGTTCAGGAGTAACTTCCTGTGTTCCAGTTTCTACCCACTGCCTCTCATCCTATTGTTCAGAATTACCAAGAAGAACCTGGCTCCATCCTCTTGACACCCTCCCTTCAGATACTTATGGACACGGATAGGATCCTCTCTCAGTCATCTCTTCTCAAGGCTGAACAGAATTCCATCACATTTTCAGTGACTGAGGTGAGGTATTTAGGGCATCAGAAGGAAATGAAATGAAACATCGTGTTGCTAATGCCATTTGGCATTCTACTGGATTTAAATAATCTTTCTGGGGGAAAGAACACATTTTTCACTTTATTTTAAGTGAACCAAGAAAGCAAACTAATTCTTTACATTTCAAGGCACCTTTCTGATCCATTGTTCTATTCAAATTTAGCTTTGAAATCTCATTACTTCTCTAGCTGCTCTGACTATTAAACTTTCCCTTTGCTTGTCATGCTTTTGTGCCACACAGTGGAGCTCAAAAAACCTGATTTAATTACATTTTAGGAGAAAACCCAGCTTGCAAACACAGAGCTTCCACCCTCAAATAGCCCCATGTCAACTCCCAGGCTGGGAATATTACTCTTATATCTGCAATGTAGGCCCATGAAGGAAAAATTAAGCAGAAACCCCTCTCTGCTAAATGTAGCAGTGTACAGTCCCCTTGGCTGCTGCAGTAATGATGAAGTCGTATTTTTATCTAATTAGCAAATTGATCCTTAGAACTGACCTTCAAAGATATACAAAGTTCAAACTCTGTTGCCCAGATAATAAGTTGAAGAAAAATAACACAAACCAAACATTTATAAATCACTTCTTTCTTAACTCACCAAACTCCATTACCTAATCCGCGGGGTGAGAGGGCACAAGTGTCTTCTACTTGACAAATGGAAGTAGGTTTAGAGCAGGGATGGTGAATTGACTACAACAGTTATCATCAGAGATAAGCTGAGATACCATCACTATCAGGGAGCTACGAGAGAGCTAGAGAAGATTTCAAATGGGTATGTACTGATAGGGCAAGGGGAAATGGCTTTAAACTGAAAGAAGGAAGGTTTAGATTGGGTATTAGGAATAAATATTTACTGTGAAGGGGGTGAGACACTGGAACAGATTGCCCAAAGAAGTTGCAGTGCCGCATCCCTGGAAGTGATCAAGGCCAGGTAGGATGGGGCTCTGAGCACCCTGGTCCAGTGGAAAGTGTCCCTGCCCACAGCAGGAGGGTTGGAACAAGGTGGCCTTTAAGATCCCTTCCAGCCTGAACCACTCTGTGATTCTATGATTCTCTGTGGAAAATGACACAGGACTCCACATACTCTTTTTTCATCCTTGGATCTCTCTTAGTTTTGTTCCACGTACAAAAATACTTAAAATGCAATGATGATTCAGATATCAGATGCATTTTCTATGTTCTTTGCTTCTGTACCAGAGAATTCACATCCTTTCCAAAATATACATTCTCCTCCTCCCTGTCTCTTTTGCTTTGCTACTCAGCATATAATGGTATTTATCCATATACCCCTGCTCACCCTCTCCTGGCAGTAACACTTGCCTAGCAGTGTGACTTAGCAGGTGACTTATTTCTGCAGCTTCCAGTCTCAGCCTCCCACAGTCCTGCCCAGGTGGAACTGGCCAGCATTCAGGAATTTCACTGTTTTTCTTGGGGAAATAAAAGATTCGTAACAAAAAAAAAAATGAAGAGTTAATAATATTTTTTTCTTTTTTGCAGAAAAATATATTTATTTAGCCACAGATTTGTCTATTGACACATTAAGCATCTAGTAAATGAGGCTTTGCAATAATGTTTTTGACAAAAGTATCCACAGAAGTAGTTCAGTATTCTTGCAAACATTGGTATGCTTCATATCTCCCCAAAAGGAAGAAAAATAGGAAATTCTTTTCCCCTCTGAAATATTAATTTTTCCAGCAGGTCTTCTCTGCTGACAGCACAATTCCTTTGCTCCTGCTCAGTCTTGCTTTCTCTGTGGCCAGTGCAAAAAGCTTCCCTTCCTCTCCTATTGAGAGAGATCACAGTTGATTTGTGTTTAATCCAACAACTAATTACCTCAAAAATGAGGCTGTATAAGCACAGTCAATGGCACCACGGGGCATTTATGTGCCTAAATAATGAGCTAAACAGCAATGCCTATGCTGCTTCCACTCCTCATCAC
Organism: Petroica traversi; assembly: GCA_025920805.1. Lineage (NCBI taxonomy): Eukaryota > Metazoa > Chordata > Aves > Passeriformes > Petroicidae > Petroica > Petroica traversi. The sequence continues at coordinate 26,090,628 of JAHLSL010000015.1, forward strand.
CTCTTTAGCAGGGATTGTACCTAGAGCTTGCAGACATTATATGTCAAGACATTCACAATATGCCAGGTTTAGGCCTCCCCCAGTTCATTTTTTCTAACTTCAGCCTGACTGAAACATTTACAGCTTGTCTGAAAGCATAGCCAAGCACTCACAGCCAGGATGTAACTGGCCTTCATCTCCTGTCTTTCCTGGACTCCTGGGCGCACAAACCCTCTTCACTTGTATGCCACCAGCACTGTGGCCCTTCAGCCAAAGCAGGCGGTAAAACCACAGGTTCACACAATGTTTTGTGAGAATAATAAGAGCTGGTGAGACCTCGTTTGTTCCCCTTCCTCCTCTGCCCAGCATCCCTGCCTGTCTTATTTACAGTTGAGGGGAGGATTGTGATTCCTCTGCCAGCCCCAGTGTGCTGTCAGTGGTGCCACGAGAGATGCTGTGGAGCCCTTCCCATTTCCAGCAGCCCTGGATCAAGCTCAGGCCTGGCTGCTTGCTACATAAGTCTCAATCTGTTTGCAGGATCTGTTCCCCCTTCATGTCCAATTGTTCTTGTGGAGAGCCTCTGGCACTGCCAATCCTCCCTCAGTGCCCACAGGGCCAGCCCTGAGCAAGACTCCCCATGTTCTATGCCTGTCCTTCAGTGCTGGTTGTCTGCAGTTGTGTTTAAGATTTTCTTGTGTGTAACCTGCAGATACATTTAGAGCCTTTGCCTGACCCTCAGTTGTCCTGGATGAGAGGGCTGGGGGTAACACCACACCCCTGGGCACAAAGTCAAGGGAGAAGTTCTGCAGAATTCTGCTGAAGCTTCTTTGCTCCAGCGACGCAGTTCTGCCTTGGGGTAACTGCTCTGCTCACAGATCATATCACAATTTCTAACACTGTGAAACTCTGCCCTCAGGGTACAGGAAGTTTTAAAAACAGTGGCTGTGAAATGGGGCAGTCTCTGCTTATGCAGGGCCTGTGCAGGGTTCTGAAGTTCCTCAGGAGCTGCAGCATCCTGTGAACATCCTCACCTGGGAGCTTATACCACAGGCTGAGCAGTTCCCTAGGGCTGAAATCAGTAAATCTGCATTTTCCCCTTGGTTATGACATCTCTTAGGTAATTTCAAGCTAAGAATTGTTTCTGCAGCAGTGCGGGCCTTCACCTTAGCACAGATATGTCCTCAGATATGAAAACCATGGGACTTCAGTTACAAGGTCTGACTGCAATTAAGAAGGGAGCAGAAAGGTGCTGCTGACATCCAGGGAGAGATTTATGTGCTGGGGTTATGTGCACATTGCACAGTGCAAAACCTCAGGCACAGAGTGACAATCTTACTGCTTAAAAGGGAAAGAGGACAATCCCACTTAATAAATGACACACAAATGTGATGATTCAGAAGGGCTAATTCCTCCAGACTAGGAAAATTATAAGCAAACAGGAGGAAAGGCAAAGACAGAAGGCTAATGAAAAGCAACAATTTTTTTAATCAAAATAATCACATTACCACAATCAATAAAGAAGACAACACTGGCTAAAATCCCTTCCAGTTTCTATGGCTCCAATCAGAAATAGAAAAGCACCATATGATACAGAAAGAGAAAGGAAGCAGATCAGAGCTGATAAAAATGCAACGTTCTGAAGCCTGGAAAACTGATAAAGTGTGATAAAAATATCAGGGAAAATAAGGACTTTTAAATAATATACCAAGAATAAAGACCTTCTTCCATTGTACCAGAGGACACAGATCCCATAATGCAAAGCATACAGTGTCAGGAAGGTGATTGCTCCAGTTCCTTTTCCCAATCAATCTCTAGAGGAGCTGGAAGGGAAGATGTGCTAGACTACCTCCACTTCTGTCAGGGTGCAACACCATGAAGAAGAGTTTCCATCCTCTGGCCTTGCTGTACACATGAAGCATAGAGGCATCCTCTGGTCCCTGCTGAATTTTTGCAGCTTTCACCTAGGCCAGCAGTGAAAAAGTGATTTCCCCACAGTGTGGCACACTTGAGGTCTTGACTGTGCTTTTACAACATGACATTTCTCTTGTCAGTCTGCCAAGCCCTTTTTCTACCAGCCACATTCATACAGGCAGTGGACAGTGGCTGGAAGACATGAGCAGCACGAAGACTTTCATCTGCACAGTTGCCTTTACAATTATGTCACACTCAGCCTCTCATGAACTGTTTTGGAGTGGTGTTATGGAGTCTAAACCTACCAAAACCTGGATGGTTATTAAAGTTATTTATTTGAAATAAGGCTTTTGTTTCCCTTTTACTCCCCATATCAGAATGTGCCTAAATGAGTGTGTGATGAATCTCCATTGCACACTTCTAATCTGTCAGTGGGGTGAAGACTTTTGTGATTCTCCTACATCAGTTCTGTATCAACTGTGTGTGTGGAGAAACAAGGCACAGCAGAGCTATGCACAATTATGCATTTAAAAATCAAACAGCCAGGCAGGTGTTTTCCAAATCTTCAGTTCTGCAGGAGGCACTGCCCACTAACAAGCTCTTCACAGCTCTTCCCCCAAAGCTCTGTAGACAGTCAGTGACAAGCCCAGGCCTGCAAAAATCCCCTCCTTAGGTGAAGGATAAGGCAGCCACAGGGAATTTCTTATTTACAGGTTAGATGCATGAATTACCATGACAGGGACATTCCCTGATGGCCGTCAACAGAGGGCCAAAGTCACCAGCCAGGTTTCCAGAGCTCATTTGTGGCCATTGCATCTCCCTCTTCCCTGCAGGGTGAGTCCAGTGCTGGTCAGGGTGGCCTCACATCTCCTCCTGCCCGGCAGGCTCCTGGTGCCCAAAACCAGGCAGGTAACCTGGCAGGTCCCCGCAGGATGTGACACAGACATCCCAACAGCACCTGGGTCTTCCAGCACTTACACTAACTCTTCCAATCCCCATAGACATGACTTGAAATCCTGTTGCTGTTTTTGCTGGAAGTTTGATTAAACTTTGTGCCATGTTCCTCCCTGAAAACACCAAAGATCTCCTCTGTGAACAGTCAAGCTTGGCTCTATCTTACTTTTTCTCTCTCTTTTTTAGGAGAGAAAGGGCATCAGAAGCAGATTTTCACACCAGATCTATTGCTTTTCTGCTCCATTGAACAGACCGTTGGATATTGGATCAGCTCCTGATAATACATGAAGAGATTTTCCACCCCACATCTGAAAGGTTCTTGGGATGCCTCATCTGACTCCTTCTTGGGTGCTGTGAGTGCAGCTGTAATATAAACCAGCTGTGTCCTAGTTTGGAAAAATATCCATCCATGTTGTTGAGGAATAATTGTGACTGGAAATACCTTAAAATAACTGAAGTAATCCATTTTATTTGTTGGCTGCAGCAAACTGCTGCTCCAGAATGGGCTGCACTTAGTGGGCACCACATTATCCTGTGAACAGGATTTATTGCTACGGATATAAAACCAGATAAGCTGTTCTTAAAACATCTTCCTCCAAGGCATGTCTCTGCCTAAAACTATAGAAAATGCAAAATGTGTTGGGCAGCACATTGGAAAGGTTCCTTCTGAGGAAGGGAAACCAAGGAAGGCTGAATCCAAAGTGCCATTAATGGTTGTTGGAAGTAAATCCCAGAGAAGGCAACTTTCAGTCTCTTTACAAATGGGCCAAATAAAGATGTGGATATGAACAAGGGTCTGTGTGCTCTTGCCTGCATTTTGGAAAGAAGGAAGTCCTCCACCTGACAACAGACTGAACTGTATCAGAGGGTACATCCTGTGCTCCTCCTGCCTGATAACACACCACAGAACTGAAACAAAGCTGTTGGCCAAATCTTCTTGGGGACATTGAGCCACCCAAAAGTCTGCAAGGTCAGAAAGCTGCTTGCTCACCTGCTGGTTGCTCCTGAAGTCTTACAATCCTTTTGATAGGAGCTCAGTCTATTAGGCTTGACAGGAGAGATGGCCCACATGCAGGACCCACCAGCATTCCTCTTAAGCCAACAAAAAGATTTCCAGTGATTTCAAGACTTAATTCAACAATTTTGAAGTACCCTGATGAATAACATGTTTCTCACATGGTCTTAAAAATCTGAAATGGGTACTTGAAGTGAAAGGTAAAGCAATATTATGGAACCTGACTAGATGTCATGAGTGCTGCTTTTTTTTTTTTTTCCTGGTAGCAGAAGTCATGTAAAGAGGGATTTTTGCACTCTACATTCACAGGGTGGCTTCCATGTTTGCTGAAGAGAAACTGATGTAAACTTATTCCATCCCCGCTCCTGAGACATGAAACAAATATCCAGAGGCAGAGATGGAACTTAAACAACCTTTGCTGTACATCTATATAGTAACCTCTGGGGTTACTTGTAGGAGAAACCTCAACAAAGCCTGGTCCAAAGAGTCTGCCCATGGCCAAGCTAGGGAGGACTTTGTACAGCTCCCTACAGTGTTTGAGCAGACAGGTGAAAAATTGCTGGAAATGCTGAACCCAGAGACTTTCTTTTCCATCTCCCCCTAGTTTCAAAAATCAGCATTTCCTGCTAAGTAATTGTTTCTGTATAAATTAATGAAGGCAGTATGATATGTGAAATATTTTGCAAAAGAGATAAAAGCAAGTCAACAGCAAATATGTGTTTTTAATGAAATCCTCTTTCATTTACAGATCCTGCATCCATCCTACTGAGGGGCTTGAACCTCATGGGCATGGAAAGCTTCACCAGTGCTGCTCACCACTGACTGCTGGCAAAATTCACCACAGAATTTTCCTGTCAAGAAGGGATGCCTGACCCCACTACCAAGCCTGGATCAAGAGGAAGACTGAAAGTGAAAACAGATCTTGTTTTTGCCCTTTGTGCAGCTTAGGACAGGTGGAAATGAAACTCAAGTATTCAAGCTCCATCCAGGGCTGCCCACCAGCAGACATTGCAGGGCATAAGAAATACAATTGGCATCACAGCATCTCTTTCTAACCAGTATCACTGGAATCAGGATACTGTTGTTTACTTTTGTAAAACTGTTTTTTTACTCCTTTGTCCTCCCATAGATTTAAAAATAACAAATTTTATTTGCCATAGGAGTGTAGAGGACAAAGATTTTTCATTTACATGAACATTTGGAGAGCTTTCAGAGCAAACATAAAATCCAATTTATTTCCAGTTTTTCAGCTGCAAAAAAGTGCCCCCCAAACAAAAATGAGATATACCAAGGGCTGGCAACTGATGAAAGGAATTACAGCAGTCCCCAGTGTAAGCAAAACAAGAGGCACTGCTCACCTTGATAGAGAAATGAGATCCAGACCAAGGCTTGCACTCAGACTTGCATCAAACCCATACTGTGTGGGATGAGACCTTGTGCTCTGCTGTGTTTTAGGAGGTTAGAAATGCTCCTGGCTGGGCACTGACTGCTGGACAAATCTTGTTCTCCTGGTAAGTTGCATGCACCAAAACAAAAGTGTTTTCAGAGGGATTTGGTCTCAGCAGTTTTCCTACTTGGGTCCATTTCAGGTGACCTTGTGGCTTTGTCTACTTCTTCCTCCATTTTTGGAATGTATTCTATGTATTAAAACCTTTTTTTTTTTAAAATAATCTGTTTTCTGATGCGTTATTCTGAACTGTAGCCATCTAGATATCACATTTCCTTTTTCTAAACCTCCTGGCACTGCTGACTACTCCTGTTTATGTCTAATCCTGTAATTACATCAGAAATGTGTTGGTTCCTTGAACACACGTGGAAACCATGTCCTTCTCTGTGTGCCACTCACATAGCAATTAAAATTTTGCATTTTCCTCCAACCAGATTATGGTAGTAATTTCTTTATTCATAAACCATATTTTTAATTGCTGTTGTTTCTGTAGGTGCCCCTTGTTTATTAGGAAATTTTTAAAATAACTGGATGAGAAAATTGCCAACCACCACAAAGATAGGAAAAGGCAGACAGAAAACTTGCCGAGATTAGGGGAGCTTTGGAAGGTTTCCAGAGCAAAGCTGGGAATTTGATCACTCGCAAAGAGGTGACAAAGGTGAGTGGTGAAGAGGAAGGCTGTTTTTCCCTTAGGGCTGCCTTCCTGTGTTGACTTTGACATGCACACAGGGGATGAGTGAGCCGTGGCTGCTCCTTGTGCCTCTCTGAAATGCAGTGGTGAGGCAGCAGCTGCCCTGCTGCTCTGCCTGACTGCCTGTAGGGCAGACCCTGGGGCTGTGACTCCAGCTCTGACCACACTGGAGAGCCGTATATGTGGCCATAACATGATTAAAGGCACCTCAGAGATGTGAGTGGTAGGAGGTGACAGTCCCTGGCCTTATAGTGTGCCCTATTGCATTGTAGACACCTGTAGCACTGCGAAGTGGCCTGGTTTCCCCAAGTAACTCCCAACAGGGTGACTTGCAGTGGGAGTGCCTGGGGGACCCCACGGCAGGTGGAGGAAAGCTTCTCAGCTTGCAAACAATCCATGCACCCTTTGCAGGGGGTAAACCGTGATGCTAAAATGCTGCCCAGCACAAGAATTCTGCAGCATGAGAGGGGGAAAAAAGTCACTTTCAGAGAGAACCCAGCCAGATGGTGGCCATGGATATGCCCCGTATCAAAAAACAAGTCATTGTGATCCTGATTCTGCCCCTTGATTCAAATTGCCTTTAATACACTGTTTGCAGAGTAACTATAAATATATATAAAAAAAATTTAAGAGTCATTATTTGACTGGTGGTTGTTGCTTATCCTGCAATATCCTGAGGACCAGACCCACAGGACTGGGGGCCAGTGCCTGGGAGTCCAGCAGCCGAGAGATGCACTGGAAGTCACAAGGGTTTGCACCATCTCCTAGTAACACGCCAGACAATGCAAATGCCAGAAACCCAGCACAACTCCTGAGAGGGAAATAATCACTGCTCTCCCTGGGGAAGGGAGAAACAGCAACTGTAATTCGTGTAGAACAAATTCACCTTATCATCAGTTGTCACGGGAGAGTCCCTAGGCACTGTTGAAGAAAATGTAGCCGGAGAGAGGCAGCTTATGTCAAAAAGTCCAGCAAGAGCAATCAGATGAGCTGAGAAGGGCATGTTTTTGATGTGGCAGGCAGAGGATTGAAGGCTTTGCTTATGTGAGCTGACCAGCTTGGCTGGTGGTTCACAGGGCCACTTCAAAAGGCACCTCTGCCGCTGCTGGGATGAATGTTTGACAAGTTTGTAGCACAAGGACTCTAATAACAAGCTAGATGGTAATTTAATTTGTTCACTGGTGATGGGTACACGGGTTTCCTGTTCTTTTACTTGGGTTTGCATGCAGCCATAAGGAGATTTACAAGGTGTGAACATCTGCAGTTTGGAATTACTTTTACAGCTACAGGAGGCTTTTCAGATTAACATTACCTGCAACTTGTAAGACTAAGAATTTTCTGCTCTCATATCTTCCTGGAGTTTAACAGGGGAAGTGGGCAGCAGGGTGGAAGAAGTGCTCCTTTCCTGGACTGTTGGCATTCCCACACATAGAGCTCTCCACCCTGAGCAATCCCACCAACTCTGGAGAACCTTTTATGTCTCCCCTGAAGCTGAGGGATCTCCAAAGCTCCCTGAAGCCCAGATGCCTCCAAAAGCTTCAAACCTTATGTTCTCCAAGTGATCTGAGGACAGCCTCACCTTAAACTCAGTCCACGCATCTGCTCCTGGAGTGGATGATGTTGATTTTCCCTGACTTCTATAATCACATGGGGAAATATCCATACATCTACTGGATGGGGAGATGGTAGCTAAGTTTGCCTCAGAATGAAGTGGTAAATTAGGCCTGTTTCTGAGTATCTCTCCAGGAGCAGAGAGGCAGCCCCTCAGGTTGATATCTCTTCTTTCTTTGTAATGGCTTTTGGTCTGATAACATGAGCTAGCTCTGAGATATTGTGCAGGGAAAATTGATAACAATATCCTCTCTTATTCTGAGCTGCTGCTGGAATTGTTCAGTGGTTGAAATAAGTCCTTTGATTATTGTTTCCTATTGTTAGACCGGTTTGATAAGGTATTTTGAAGTCAGTGGAGTAAACCAACTCATACCAATTAATGGTGAGGCTTGCTCTGGGATGATTTGCACCACGATAATTTCTGAGGCATTTGGATCCAATGTTTAATTAATTCTGGTGAATTATTTAAACTCCAGTCAATTGCTGCTAACCTGAGATAAAGCTATTTGTATAATTTCAGTATAATAATCTTCTCCCCTGCATTAATTAACACATGACAGCATTACACTGACAGCTTCTTAACACTTTTCTAGTATTTCTTCCAAATCTCTCTCTTCCACTTCCCTCTGGACAATATGTCAATAAACCCCCAAGTACTGTTTTTGAAAGCTCTTAATGTTTTAGTGCAGTGTTTTGCTCTGTGTGCAATGATGCAGGCTCATACCAAGGCCAGTTGGTCCCTATCTGGCTGAAAGACTGATGCAGAAGCCATGGGGTCTCACCAGCCTTCAAATTCATCCTGAGGTCCAGAAGCCACAAATACTGCTAATAATGACAGGACTTGGGAGATGCGAAGAACCTAGGGCAAGGCCCCCACTGGGATGAGCAATTGCACAGGACAATTAGGCAACTGACTTTCTGGAGTAGTATTGAAGTGGTCCATGCTCTGCTGCTATAAGGACACCATGTGTTTTATAGCGCTGGAAAACATTTTGCATCCTGTGGGTTTGTTTCTCATCATCTTTGTCACTGTCTCTATATTTTAGCAATAGCCATTTCATGAATTATCATAGGTATTACTACACTTCCCAAACATCTGTGCAGTTGTTCATCTGAAATCCTTCAGGTATCTTCAGCAAAAGCTTCTGTGTTCTGTATGACACAGAGACCCACCTTCACCTCATCAGGGAATAGCACTTGATCCTCTTGACCTCACATTTTCCATCGCATGGCATCATACCAAACCTCAGATGGCCAGATTAGATACCCTGACTGTGTTCCCTCTGCAGTGTTGGAGACTCCCCATGGGTAGTTATTTGACCAGATTTGTCTCCTGCTACTTTAGATGCTTGTAACCATCATTACTCCAGGAAGAATCTGGGGGCAAAAATATATCCAAAGGTTTGACTACTTGGTTTTTTAACCTGCTCTCTCCCATCTAATCATTAATTCACTGCTGCAGCTTACACAAAGAGTTCTCTAGAAATGACCCCTTATCCCCTGCCACGAAAACAGAACCTATTCTTAAATCATAACTCTGGCACCACAAAAATCTCTGCAATTTGATTTCAAAGAGGTGGATGCAGGCTTTGGAAGGAGTAAGTTGCTCACAATTCACTGCTCAGCAATATCTCACAATTGGCTGATGTGGCTTTGCACTTTCACACTTGTGCCTGAAAGGGACAGCAGCTTTCCAGGCCTGGGCTGTGCAGAGGTTGTTCCTCCACCCCTTCGCCCTGCAGTCCTCCCTCCGGCTGGCACACAATTTTCTGAGTCACTGGCGCTTGTGCATCTTGCCCTTGCACAGTGATTATCATTTCTCAAATCATCAGTAGTCCTTCCTCTCCTGCTGCCTCTATGTCTTAAAATAGCCAATAGAGCTCTGCACCCTGCGGAGAGGATGACTTTGCTCTTAAACTATTGCCTGGCATGCAGGTAAAGAAACACAGTAACGAGTGTCTAAACAGAGCTTCTCACAATAACCTTTTCAGCTAATTGCAATTCATTTTTTGGTTATTTCAGTGTGGAGTGAAGTGTGATCTTCTTTGATGTATATCAAGCTTTGACTAACTTGGTTAAGAGCAAACACAATGCTCTGGCCTTACCAGCTCCTGGACAATGGCTTGGACTGATCCTTTCATTGACCTCACCCCCTGAGTCACCAGGTGTCCAGAGTTTCTGCAAAAATTAAGTACCAGTTGAAAATAGCTGCTTAAGTCTTGCCTAAACATGAACAGAACACTAAAAAGAAGAGTTAAAAGACCAAAAAGTTTCAAAGGGATCAATTTTGTGCCTGGAAGAATTAATTACGCAAAGCAGAAAGGTTTAACTAGCTATTCCTCAAGCATCACTTCACAGAACAGCATTTCTGTTCACCCAAACTCACCCATATTTTTGAATGCAGCACACTATAGCATTTCCCCACTTGGACTGTAGTTCCTAAAATGCTAATACCTTTTAGCTGCTGGTCCCTCCACATTGCATCTCACTAATGAATTAAATTCTCATCGCTTTATGCTCCTGCAGGTTAGTAAATGTATCTAGAGTGCTTGAATGTTAATTGTCAAAAATATTTTCACAGGACTCTACAAAATAAATTCATTAGAATACCCTCAGTATTCAGTGGGGAAAAAATGGTCTGTAACAGAGATCCACCCTTGTAAAGCTGCTGTGGAAAAACATAGATATGTATAAAGAATGTTTCTGATAGAGGAAAAAATAACTAAGTAGCTGAGTATCTGGGAAGTACAGCTTTGTTATTAAAACACTGGGCTGGGAGATGGATGTCCGCATCGTATTTCCAGCCTGCCACAGATTTCCCATATGACAGTGGACAAATTGCTCACAGATTATTTCTGAAACTAGCCTGCAGTTTTTGGGTGACACTTTTTGAAGACTGACACTTCCTCTTGGCTGCAGCAGAACCAACGCAGCCTTTAATCGTGAAAACCTGAGGCCAAGGCTGTAACAGCTTTGCCTGTACTACTCTGAAAGATCAGCCTCGGGAGCAGGCTCCAGCACTGTGTGCCCAGTCTCCCACCCACCACAGTCCTCGTGTCCAAGCCCAGGTGCTGGCTCACAGCCTGCCCGGGCAGCCCTGCCAGCAGGGTTTAGACATTCTCCTGCTCTGTCTGGCTGGACCTGCAGAGCAGATCTGTTGGGTTTACTCCATGTTTAACTAGCCTGATCTACCTGTCCCTGTTGAGTGCCAAGGCTCAGAGCTCCAGCACAGCTTCTCCCCAGCTCACACACTGGCAGCAACAGGGAGGCCTGCATGGCTGTTTTGTAGGGAAAGGCCTGAACAGTGGTAGCCATAAACTGAAGTCATTCTGCCATAAGCTTGGATCATATTAAGCCATTAAAAACAAAGGAAACAGTCATTGGTGTCACAGAATCATTAAGGTTGGAAAAGCCCCCTAGGATCATCAAATCCAACCACTAAACCAGCATTGCCAAGTCCACCATTAAACCATGTCCCTAAACACCACATCTACGCTTATTTTGAATACTTCCAGGGGTGGTGATTACCGGGTAGTCTGTTCCAATGCTTGACCACTCTTTGAGTGAAGAAATTTTTCTTAATATCCCAGCTTAGCCACCCCTGATACAAATTAAGGCCTTTTCCTCTTCTCCTATTATTTGTTGCCTGGGAGAACAGGGCTAACACCCACCTGGCTACAACCTCCTTTCAGGTAGTTTTAGAGGGATAAGGTCTCCCCTGAGCCTCCTGTTCTCCAGACAAAATAACCCCAAGCTCCCTCAGGTGCTTCTCATCAGACTTCTACTCCAGACCCTTCCCCAGCTCTGTTGCCCTTCTCTTGTTATACTCCAGCACCTCAACATCTTTCCAATGAACATTCAAATTTAAAGATGGTTTCCACCCTCAGTCTGTGTCTTGGTTCCCTCTCTGGTACAAGGGGGTTGGTCTCACTAATTAATCTGCACGCTGTGACAACAAGTACTTGTGTTTTTGAAATACCCAATCACCAAAGAGTTCCAGAGACGTGCCCAGGAGAAAGTGAGTATTGCTGTATTCAGAGCAGGGTTTAATAATGAGCCTTAAATAAGACACAGGACCCTTCCACAACAGTAAGGATAGAAGAGATTATTGACTAACTGTCCACTAACTGAGCATCATCCTTTCTGGGTACTAAATGAGGTGGGGGACTAGAGGAAACAATGTGTGCAACTATAATCTCTCTTCAAATGCATATGCACGGAGGGGCCTGAATTAACACTGCACAAAGACTATTAGTGCTGACATTTCCTTAGTTGAATGCTTTTATAATATACTTTTAACTCTTCCAGTCTTGTACTTCACAGCATTATTTGGGCCAAAGGAACTGGAAATAGAACAGAGATAGCAAATGCTTTCTTCTGTTCTCAAATAGTAATTCTCTTCCACACTGTATTGGTGAGAAATACAGATCTCACAACATATGAGAATGGGGCCCTTGGCATCAACACTGGGAAGCCAAGAACTGGGGTGTCCCAGAATCACAGTTCATAATTTGTGTTGGGACTTGACTGTGCCTTTGTTTCCCTATTTACACAATAACAATGCACATTCAATTTTCCACAGGGATTTTCAAAGCTTCACTAATGTTTGGTGGCACCATTCATAAAGAACCTGGGAAAAGCAGGTTTGCAGTTTGCAGTAGAGCACCTGATGTCTTAGTCTTCAGGCAGTAGTAATTACCACTGATTGCCTGGTCACATTACCTGCCAGAATATGAAAGGGAAGAACAAACTACAGTGAGAGAATATGGTTTTGCTACAAGTAGCAAAATTCTCTTAGACAACACTCTTACATGCTGCCATTGACCGCAGCCAAGGAAAAAAAATAATGCGCTCGTGTCAAATATTTATATATTATGGCTCAAAAATGCCCTCCAGAAAGAGCAGGAGAGAAAAGAAGTGAGAAGGCAACAACCTAAGACAGGAGGAGATCATTTATAAGAGATGGACAGTTCATATATCTGTAGGAATGAATAGAGCCAGTGGAATGGTCCCTGTGACACAGCACAATAGTCCATTGTCTCGGTGTCGATAAATCAGCCTCTCAGCCTGTGCTTTGAGAGCCAGATGTTCATTATTAAACACTGTTCTGTGCTCCCTCTTGCGTTTCCTCGCCAGCCTTGTTCCATGCTGTGCACAGGAGCCTGGCTAAAGTCGTGGTGGTGATTGATCCTGGAAGGGAACTTTAGGTATCCCTGTCCCACAGCCGTTGTTTCAGTTCCACACAGCATCACATTGCTCTGCATTCAAGCCTGGCTCCCAACAGTGCCCACCACAATGCACCAAACCCTCTCAGTCCTCACAAGGGCTGCCAGGACAGAGCTCAGCTTCCCCCCTTTGCCTTGTGGAGTAGGTTTATGTGCAAGGTGTTGATAGTGGGGAGGTTACAGGGGTGGCTTCTGTGAGAAGCTGCCAAAAGTTTCTCCCACATCTGACAGAGTCAATGCCAGACAGCTCCAAGGTGGATGGAGGAGACAGAGAAAATCAGGAGTGAAATTAAGCCCAGCATGAAGGGCAGCTTGAGAGGAAGCTGTCTAAAGATTTCTTATTATGCTTCTCTGATCTAATTGATAATATATTCTTCCCAAGTTGAGTCTGTTTTGCCCATGACACTAATGGCTGAGTGATCTGTCCTGTCCATATCTCAATCCACGAACCTTTTGTTAGGATTTCTCTCCCCCATCCAGTTGAGGAGGGAGAGTGATAGAGTAGCTTTGGAGGGAACTTGCCATCCAGTGAGGGTCAACCCACAATGTCCCACCAGACAAGTCTGCACACTGAGGAGATCTCAGTTCTTGCCTCAATTAATAGGATCTCCGCCTTCTAGCCAGCAGCAAGGATCACCTCGGCTTGCAGGTTTCTCTTGAGGGGAAGCTCCTGTTGAGAGCCACACTCTGATGAACACAAGAAGTTTTATAATTTTAAGCACTTTCCTGCTTGAATGCTGTACAGCATCATAAAGACATAAACAGATTTATGTGCTACCAAACATGCAAAATGACTTTGAGCCATCAAGAGCTTTTCCCCAAATGCAGGCATTGCTCTCCACTACCTGCCTGCAAATGAGCTGCAGCATATAAGGTGGGTAGAGGTAGCTTTACCTGCACCTGGGCCCAGCTGGCAGAGATTGGATCTGAACTTCCCAGAGGACAGTGTTGGCTGAAGCAGATGTAGTGCTGCTTGAGGAGCCAGGCTGTTGAGCAAGGACAACTTTTAAGATTTCCCTTCCCTTGGGAAAGGTTCTAGGCACCATGATCTAAGATTAAAAACAACCCTAAGAATCCTTTACTGAACCAGGCTAACCTGGGATATAAAAATGGTAAATCCAAGCAGTTTTAGGCACACATTTGTTTATCTTCAGTGTTTTACTCAGCTTGGGCAATGAGCAGAGAACATTTCATTTGTCTTGGCTCCAAGTCACTGTCTTCCTACTGGCAGAGGGAAGGTGGTGTGTGCATTACAAGACACAATGTAAAACCCTGGTTAGAAGAGCCATGGCTGATAACCAAGAGGACAGCAATAACTTTTTGAGTAAGTACCTGACTCAAATACTTACTACCTGCCCTTATAGAGAGCAAGTATTTTGTCAGTGCCCTCTGTGGGAAAGAGCTGGAGGGTGACAAGACAATAAAAGAAAGCCCTCAAAAGATCCTGCAGTCTTACCTGAGTACAGGTACTTATGGCAGTACCTTCAGCTGCTCCTAATAGATGGCTTTTGCTTAAAATATCCTGTGCTGGGGCGGATGCAGCCTCCCCAAGCAATCTGCTGCAGTGTTTCTCTAGCCTTCTGTTGAAAAGTCAGATGAGGATGTCAGATGTGCATTATCCCTTCCCCAGAGACTGGCTTTTCCTCCTCCCCTCTGCAGCTCACTCTCTGGCACAGTTCAAGTTTGCTCAGTAGCTTGCTGGACTTGAAAGTTTCTTATTCAATGATCTATCCCTTCCTAAGAAATAAATTTCTCTTTTCCTCTGACACCTTGACTGTTCCTTCCCTCTGTCCTGGGCAGCAGGGCTGGATTCTGGTGGGATCACTTATGTAGGAGAAATTCTGTCTGTGCTTCCAGATACTGAAGCACATTGCAGACCTGCCAGGCTCTTACTAAATGACGCTTTACAAAAAAAAGAGTGGACAGAGGAAAAATTAAAGCCCCAAAAGAAGGGGCCTGAGCCAGTGGCAAGCATATGCCTCTCCTTGCTAAGTCCCCATACCAAATAAGAGTCAAAATTCTCATGCAAGCAGTGCTTGGCTGAAGGTGAAAATTAAGAGAATGAAGTCTGGCCATCCAGAGCATCTGTGGCAGCATATGAAAAATTTTGATGTACCAAGAAAGATAAATAGAAAACAAATTTCATGCTGCAGATAAGGACAGACTGAAACAAAATATTGTCTGGGTGCAGAGATTAGAAGCTCTGAAAATCTGATATTATTCAAGGAAGATGTTGCATTTGGGAGTAACTGTCTCATTTAAAATATTAATATTGAAAAAATCATTGGTTATAATATATGGCAGGGAATACATCCATCCTCCTAATGATAACAAGACAGATGATTTTCCCAAAATTCATGCCACTTTTGGCTGTAACTGAAGAGGAACTGGGGATTGCTCCAGAGCATATGGACCAAGGATTTGCTCCAATGCACATCCTCTTGTGAACATGCCACAGGCTATGATTAAGTGTCTAAAAGCATTTGTGAACAGAAAAATGATATGTGTCTGATGTGGCTGTGTCCCACTGGTTCTGCTTTGAAAAAGGATTTGCAAAGTAATCCCAGTGTTTCTAATGCTTCCCACTGTCTGCATGCAGCACAACACTTACATTTCCATCTCTTTGGAGCCCTCGTTTGTTCAAAGGCAAATGTGTTGGTCTGTGGGGGTTTCCTTCCTTGTGTTTAATGGCACTTTTCATGGTACAGCATAACACCTGGATTAATTTGAAAGCAGTCACAGAAAGACATTCCAGAGATCCCACGCAGAACAAACTGGAAAGCAGCTGTCACAAATCCAGGCCCTGCTCTAGGCTCACATCCCACCTGACAGGTCTCCTGCCTAGCATACAGTCCTAAAAGTGAGAGCAAAGCCTAGCCACTACTACAGGGCTGAGAAAAAAAAAGAGAGGAAAACCAGCAAATCAGCCAAATGAAAACAGAAAGCATTTTTTAATGATTTTAAGAGCAGCTCCACAGAGCAAATACCAGCTCTGAACTAAACCTCTCACACTTTCTGGAACTCAGAGCCGAACAGTGTGGCTGCCAAGCTACCAGGCCTCTCTCCAAGTCTCTGCCAGGTTTTGGACACCTCAAGCCCCCTCAGCAGCTCAGTTTTCTCTGGACAGGCTGATCCTCCAGCTGCCCTAGTGCTGTGCTCCAAGCTCACTTCCATATTGTACAGACTAAGCTTACCTCTAATTCTTTGGAAGCTGGTCTGCATATTTCCACCATCCTCCCTGAGTGTGAAACCTCCCCAAATCCTACACCTGGCAGGGTATGGCTGCCCCTCCCCGCCAAAATTCATGAACTGTGCTTCATACACTCCAGTCTTCTGGCATTTCCTATAAAAATTGGTCCCTTTGGGCCAGTTTTTGTCAGCATTTGTCTCTGTGCTTCTCACCTGTTGCTGAGCAAACGCACTCTGCAAGTCTAACAAGTCCTGAGAAAGCAAGTCCTGACCATGTCCCCAGCTATGCTGCTGAATGCCCTGGGCTTGAGGGGGCAATCATAGAACGGTTTGGGTTGGAAAGGATTTTACAGATCATCTCATTCCAAGCCTTCTGCCATGGATAGGGATGATACCCACTAGATCAGGTTGTTCAGGGCTCCATCCAACCTGGCCTTGCAGATTTTCAGGGATGGGGAAGGCTAGAAAGAAGAAGGAAGGTGGCTGCTCAGCTTGCTGAGGTTTGCCATGGCAAGGGAAATCCCTTGCTGCCATCATACCCAGCCCCACGCTCCTCCTTAGGGTTTGCCACAGGCACAGGGCTGGGACAGCAGGCAGGTTTCAACCCTGGGTGTGTGAGGTTTTGCAGGTGGATGGACTGACAGAAGAGAGGCCACTCTTGCTGGCCCAAGCTGGGGAGAGTAATTGGGAAAGGCCTGTCTGCCCTAGCAGGTGAAGTGTGACACCTGGGAAATGTGCCTGAGGATGAGGAGGTGGTTTTCCTGAGCAGTGTGCCAGCAATGTGCCTCACAGCAAAGCCTGCAGGCTCTGCTTTGCAGCACAGCAGGGAAAAACAGCAGAAGCTTGTGGTGAATCTGTTATGAGCTGGGAAACACTGGTGTGTTTGCATTCAGTTAGCAAACGGTCAAGAAAAATTCTCTGAGGAAAGCAATTTTTCCCCGCTTTCTTGTCCTTCACTCCCCTGACTGCCTTTGCCTGTGTCCTGGGGACAGAGAAGCCCATTGGATGTTGTTTAGGGGTATAAATTACTCTTATCCTCAAGAAGTGACTTTTCACAACTATCTTTGGAACTGTATCTGCCAGAAACAAAGCCAGAGACATCTCTCAGTACTGGGCAAAAAGTCCCTTTCACATCTTGAAGGCGGTGTGGCTCCAGACAATACTGCTTCAATAATGTAGAAAAATTGAATCTCCAGAGACTGGCACACACAAAAACAAGCTATATATGTCCAAATAATCACAGACACAGACCACAGGCGTAAAGATGGAAGGGAAACATCACTAAATATCTAAGCATAGGTTTTTAGGATTTCCCTTTCAGACAATGAAAAGATAGTGAGAATTTTCCATCAGGCAGCCCAGAGGTTTTCTCTCTTTGAAATTACTTGCAGAGTGCTACAGGAGGAAACGCTTTACTGGAACAAGGTATGACAGAGATAGTTCACATGAAAAGGTCAATTTTAAAACAAACTTCCCTGGTTTGGAAGTGGTAAGGAACTTTTTGAGAGTCCTCACAAATGTGATTCTGCCTTCCAGCTCCCTTAAAAATTATTGCTGTCACACTGGAAGCAGACTAAGGCAAATTCAGAACCTAAATGCTCAGGAAAGAAATTTGGAAGCAAAGCTGGGTTTTGTAATGACAACTCTTTATTGAACTGTACTGGTAACTGGACAAGCTATACCATAGCCCACGTCCATGGCTGGCTGCTGGAGCACTGACACGAGCTGTTCTTGTAGCCTGAGACCATTTGAGAAGATGACTATGCAAAGGAAGCACAGGTCCAAGGGCAGAGTTCTGAGGGCCCAGAGCCTTCAGGCACAGTTCCAGGTGCTGGCACAGAGCAGTTACCTGGGACAAATCAGGCTCTGCCATCTGCCACAGAGAGCTGCAGAGCTGAGCTGGAGGACAAGGGAGGGAGAGACCAGAAGGACTTTCTTCTGCAGGCCCCAGGGAGCTCACATAAGCGGCAGAAATCATTTGAAGCTTTTTTTTTTTTTTTCCAGGTGTTTGAAAAGCAGACAAAGTATTTTTGAGGGTCACAGGAAAACCAGCAAAAAGCATTGGCAGAAGCCCCTTGGAGTTACACTCCTCAGAAACAGCTCATCAAGGGGATGATACATTCATTAGGGTCTGTGCCCCCTAGAAAGAGGATGACAGCACCCACTTTACGCAGAACAAACATTTCAGGGCAGCTGCAGATTTAGACATGTTCTCTGTTGCAAAGATGTACTTGCTGCTCTCACAGCTGTCCTTTCTAGGGGAAACTCATTTTCTACAGACATTATGATCCTTCTTTTGCTGAAAGGTTAGAACAGTTCCCAAGCACAGTAAGCTCTGCCAGCAATATGACTTGTCTGCAACCCGAGGTATGGCTGTGTGCAGGCTTCTGTTATTAAAAAGGAAAAGCAAAGTCGTACCAATGCTGTGATATGGCCAGACATCTCTGGAGCTGATCCGTTCTGATATGAGCACAGCAGCCTTGCTCAGAGCAAGGTCACAGCTGGGTTTTGGGTTGGTGTGCAAGAGGAGGCTCTGTATGAACAAAGGGCTGAGTGGCTGTGACATTTCTGCATCACTTGTGCTAAACTAGGTTGTTCCTGATTGCCAACATGGGCCAAAATGCCTCCTCTGATATGCTTAGTCCTCTATTAGGAAAGAATTGTCTGAGAGCTGTGCCCATATGTTTCCCTGCCGTATGCGATTAGCTACACTGGTATAAAATAGCTTTATACCAGGCTAATGTCTTCCATTCTGCCTTTTAAAGTGGATAAAGTAATCAACTTCCATGCACAGGCAAGATTTGGCTTTTTTTCATGACTGGACGTTTTTATTCATAGCTATGAAGGCCAGACATTTTATCCTTTTTTCCTTTGTTTAATGAAAGTCTGAGTCTCAGAGAAGAACCTCAGCAGCTCTAGAACTGTTCTGTGCATGGGGACCTGAGGAACAGAACAGTTCATGTTAGAGATCAGCTAGGAATTATATGAGAGGGATCTTTTCCTCATTAAAACTGGTTTGTCTCGTCCCCACAGCTCCCAGTGGCTGGCAGTTGACTGTGCATGACATTTTTCTATTCATGAGCTAATACCAGAAACTGCCTCTGAGCAAGATCTAACATTGGGCACAGCCTCAAGGCACATCAAGTGTTCTTCCACCCACTTTTTCCTGGTGTAGCCATCACTCACACACCCAGATTTGCAGCCGGAGCTAAGACAGACACAAATCTTATTAGAATAAATCCAGCTGAGGGCTGATCTAGTGGAGGGAGTGAAGTTGGCCAGCTGCAGCTGGTGAGGATGTGGTATTTTTTGTCACTGACAATTGTTATGCCCATCGATTTGGATCACTTCCCTCCCCTTCCCTTTTGATTTTTGAGAATCTGCAGTCCACATTGGCAGCCACATCTTTGCTCTGAAACCTCAACAGGCTGAAAGAATAAGCAAGAAACAATCTTTTTTATAAACTGGACTTCAGGTACACTTCTGCTTTTTTGGGACAAGAAAAATAAGTTTTCTTCTGCTGGCTTTTCAGAGAGGTGGGGCTGCATGAAACCAGAGAGACATCTTGGATGGGGAAGGTTGGAAAGAGCACTGCTGGAGCTGCCAGCACAGGTGAGCATGGCAGAGGAAACATGGCCCCATGTGGTGGGAGGTGGAGTTGAAATCACTAAATCACAGAATCAGAGAATCACAGAATGGGAAAGGTCGGAAGGGAGCACAGATGGATCATCTGGTCCCACCTCTCTGCTCAAGCAAGGTCATGCCAGGGCACATGGCACAGGATTGTGTCCAGATGGTTCTTGAATATCTCCAGTGAGGGAGACCCCTCACCCTCTCTGGGCAGCCTGTCCCAGTGCTCAGAACAGTAAAGAAGTTCTTCTTCACATTCAGGTGAAACTTCCTGCACATCAATTTCTGCCCACTGCCTCTTGTCCTACTGCTCCTAGAAGAGCCTGGCTTCACCCTCTTGGCATCCTCCCTTCACATACTTACATATAAATGGTGACAAATAGGAGCAGCCAGCAGTGGGAAGCGGAAGCCAGAGGGAGCAGCAAGAAGAAAATGTCCAGCAGATTTGGCTAGGGAAGGAGTGACCCCTGAGTGGATGGCTCTAGGAAAGGCCAGTGGGATGGTGGGGCATCTCTGTCCCATAGCCTGCCCTGGGATGGGTGGAGAAACCTGCAAAGTCTCAGTTCTTTTGAGGCAACAAAATCAATTCACTGCTTTTCCTGTCCAGTGAGGGGCTCCTGTGTTGGAGCCAAATCTTTGTCTTTGTAAAGGAACCTTAGAAGCAGGACTGGGGAATGTGCAGGCTGAAGGCAGCCCAGGTATTTTTGATCTGATCATTTTCAAAGGCACCATCCCTGTTGATTAGCTCCTAATTTGGTGAGAGGTTACACAGTGAGCCCAGGATACTGTGATGTGTGAATGTGTTCACAAGTTTGTGCCTTTTGAGTGATTATATTTGCTTCCTAAAACAAAGTAGAATTAAGTGACAAATACTTAAGTGACAAGAATTAAGTGACAAATAAGATCAACTATTTCAGACACTGTTAAAACTTGCTCTGAGTTTATCTGTGGAGTCAATGGAGTTGTTTGCACTCAGACTAGATTTGAAATAAACTACCAAGTTTATATACTGGCCAGTATAAGTAGAAATTCTGACAGCTTCTTAAGGAAATTTAACCACAAATGGTACCACAAAATCATAGAAGTCCATTCAAAAGGGATGATACTGCAGAGCAGCAACAGGAACAACTCAGCACTTCCAAAATGTGGTGACAGAGTCTCTCACAGAACTATCCAGCAAAACCTTACAAAAGCCTGCTAATGTGTAAGATGAAAGGAGACACAGAAGAAAGTTCAGACTACAGTGGACATGCTAAATATAGAGGGGGTAAAAAAGAGATGTTCCTAGACCACACTAGGTAGCTAAGCAACTTACCTACAAAATGCCAAGCTCAGTTCCCCCCCAAATTCCTCCAAGAACTGAAATGAACTGTTATAGCTGATATAAATCCTGAGTCTCTAAGCAAAACCTCTGATAAAAAAAAAGAGATGGAAAGGGAAAACAGCCATTAGCAAATCTTGCATAAGGAACTCAAACCCATACTCTATAATGAATCAGGGAAGGAAAAAGATTAATTCAAGTAAGGAGAGATGAACTCTAAAACAAATTGTGTCAAAGCCCAGGTGAATAAACTTTCAAGTCATATAACCATGCTCCAGAGAAGACAGGAAAATGCTTACAAAAGTCCTTTCAGAAAAGCAGATCAATCCATTACTTCAGGGGATTACTTAAAAACAGTCTGTTTTGTTGTTGAAAGAGAGAAAACCAGTTATGATAAATAATTGCAAGTTTTTCTTAGTTCTTCAGATTCTGAGGCATCTCTCTCAAATGGCAGGTTTTAGCACATTTTTAGCACATTTTCCCCTTCCAGAGCTATTCTTCCTCAGAGCAAGTACTGACTGTAGTTCACCATTTCCCAGAAGGTTGTATGTGAATCCAGCTGTTTGCCCCAAGAAGTGGGAAGAGCAGGATGCAAGAGCAAGGCTGACTTCCCATTTTCAAGGCTAAAATTTGGCAGTCTCAGCTAGAGCACTGACAGCATCTCTTGTGCTGACTAAATGTGACACTGGCTGGGAATTTTTTCTTAAAAGATGCTGCTCTAGGCAGGTTTAAGCTATCACTTGCCATGCCATTGCACAGCTCTGCAGGAGAGTTTTGCAGGCAAACCAAGCTCATTTAAAGAGGAGTGTGCATTGCACTACAGAGCCAGAGGAAAATTCTTGCCTCAACCTGAAGCAAGTAAAGTATTACATTCCTTGAGACCAGCAAATGTTCTGTTAAGAGATACTTAAAATGTATCATTTTGCTCAAAAGTACAGACACAGTGAAGGTGAATTTTCAAAAGCAAAGCTCTGTAATTTCTCATGTATGTGATGACAACTCTGAGTTTACTTAACATTTTATGGAGAAGTCAAATTCCAGATGTATGAACTCTTTGGCCAAACCACAAAAGCTCAAAGGAGGTCAAGGATGCATCATTAACTGCATTAAATATTCCAGGCATAAGCCCCTGAATTTAATATTTCATGAACAGTTAGCAATCTATTTTATGAGGATCTGTAAAATACCTTCACTTCTATCCTGCTGCCAGCAGTGAATTTGTTACCAAACTGTGTCTACTAACTTTGGTTAATGTAAATAAAGACATAGATATGCTGGAAGCCTGGAAAAGAATAGGCTCAGATTTATAGCTCCTGCCAACTGGTGTAGCTCTGATGGCTTTGCTTCCACTGCTGACATTCAGCTCACAGAATGACACCCACATTTAGGCACCTACAGGTGTGCACCAAGGTCCCATTTCAACCTGAGGAGATGTGATTTCCCTTCCAGCTGACAGATGGCTTGAATGGTGCTTTGAACTCCATTCACCAATGGAGCAGAGTTCCACTAATGAACCCCTGGATGCGTAAATCAAGATATGTTGATATCAGACCCCACCTGAGGGTATGGGGAATACAGAAACAATCCTGAAGGGACAGATCTGTGTCTTCTCACTGGCATGGCCCGTGCCTCACTTTGAAAAGAAATGGGTGTAACTCCTCCCAGTACAGGAAGGTGTTGTCCCTCTCTCTGGAACACAAATTTCCATCTCCCATCCTGTTCGCTTTCTCCAGATATTCCTATCAAAACAGCCTCTCCTGCCAAGTGTCACAGTCTTTTGGATCTGGCAGGATTTTTAACTTTTCTTTGCAGAGTTTACTGAATGCTAAGTGCCTGGGAAGATGCTTTTTCTAAAAATTACTCAGTAAGCAAGGTAAATCAGACCTTCTGCTGGAGCTAGTAAAGTATTAAATAAAAACTCCCATGTGATTTGCAATCTCATGTTCAGTGATTTCAATCACCTGCTGGACCTGGCAGCACCAAAGTGCTGCCAGAGTGACTTTCTGCCTCTCTGTGGTAACCTGAAGAGAGATATTTTCTCCTCCCACAGGAATGCAGCACTTACTAAAGGTTTATATTGCTCTGAGTTTCATTTTTCTCACTCTGCTTATTTATCTTCTTGGCCTCAGCTGGCCTGATGCTCCTTGAAAGTATCTGTTAGATTCATCCCTTTTTTTTCACAGGTTATTCCCCATCTAAGTGGTTTTTGAAGATGGGCCTTTTCCTCTCAAGGAGTGGGGTTTGTGCCACATTTTTTGTTTTGATGGCACAGTGATGGCTTTGCTCCCAGGTGCAGGATCTGTTCTCACTCCCTGAGTGCTCAGTGGCAGCAGTGAGCAGGATTACTGCTACTTCTTATCACCATCAAAACTGCTTTTCTGACTGTGATGGGCATGAACTTGAGTAAGCAGCAGAGGGGACAGGCAAGCACAGGTAGTTACCAGTGGGGCACCTGCTCTTTCAATGAAAGTCACCTTTTCTTCAGACTTCTGGGATGGTTGAAGCAAAGAAAGGGAAGAACCTGTGCAATGAAGCTCTATTTTTAATCTCAGAGCACAGTGTTGTTCTACAACAAAATATATGTGGACAGATTTTTTGGGGGAGAAAAAAAACAAATATAAGATCCACAAATTTTTCCATTTCTAAAATTTTTCCATTTCCACCCTTATGGCTGTAAACAGAAATAAGGCACAGGTCCCCAGATACATGCTGCATCCTCTGCTACTGCTGATTCACAAACTCGTGTCTTCTAAGGAAGTACCCAGATATTTGCTCAGACTGTACAATTGCTGGGGAAGCAGATTCTTCAAAACTCATCATGTGAAATATCTGTCAGGCTGGTGGCGTTATTAAGACGGAATTATTTGCATTTTAACTAAGGTATGTGAATCTGTACAAGCTGGTCCTGAGACAAAAATATTTTGATTCAAGCAGAAAAGAGTCCCAATATTAGGTGGCAAGGGTTGATTTTGGAACACATTCATTTAAAGGAAAAAAATGGGAGGAACTACTAAACTGGTAGTACTAGCAAACAAGGAAGTCCCTGAATAAATCTTTTGAGGCATGGGGCTTTAGGCTGACAAAAGTTCAGCTGCAAACATAATATTTCATTTCCACTAAAGTATTCTGCATTTAAGAGTTTTGGCTCATCCAATGTCCACTGAAGCCAGCAAAAACACTCCCATCTTTTTCCATGTGTTTTAGGTCAGGAACTTTCTGAGGAAGGTGTGTAACAAATCCGACACATTGAAAGAAACAGACACATTTCCGGCTTTGCAGAAAAACTAGTTAGGGAGGGAAAACAGGCGAGAAAGTCAATGATTTTTGTGATATTTTTGCAACAATATCTGACTGTGGATTAATTATTTTTCCCACTTAACAGTATTGGTACCTTGTTCCCTTGCCTTGCCACTGTGTGTAATAGTCATTTGTCTCACTGTGAGCTCCCTTGGAGCAAGGACTGTCTTTCTAATCTGATTTTGCACGGCCCCTGGCCTAAGGGTTCCTGGCCAAGATGCTACTGCAACATAAAAAAAAACCAATCAATAAATAATGACACTATCTCTTGTAAAGACAGCAAGCAAAAGTGCCAGACTTTGCACAGATTTTGGCTGCGTTGAACACTCCCCATAGTCCTCTTCTGTGCCCTTCTGGGCTGCACAGTGCCAAAGGACTCCACGACTTTGTCCCAGCCCTTGCTAAAATGCTGGTGGGAAGTGCTGAGCCTTTTTGTCTACTCTTAACGACAAGGGTAGAGCCAAAGGCACTCAAGACGTTTCAAAAGATGCTCAGTCCCTTGCAGGATGTGGCCCTGATGCAATGCAACTCCATCATAATCAAGGAGGATAAATCTGTTACCAACTCATGGGTACGAATTTACCCCTTTAGTAAGAAAAATGGGAAATGATACATATCATGCCAAGAAGCAGCTCATTTTGGAAGGGCTTATTCTGACAGCTCGCAGTTCTCCTGACTGCTTTGCACAGATTTTGTGGACAGTGAAAACAACTGTCCTTCTGGGATCTGGAGCTAATTCATCAAAAAGTAACAAGTTTTCCATTACTGGCTCCCTGTCCTCTTTCTGTAGGCATTCTGCCATTCTAGTTAGGTATCCTG
>JAHLSL010000015.1:26116116-26193296 GCA_025920805.1 Petroica traversi
CCGGGAACACCGGGGAAACCGGGAACATCGGGGAAACCGGGAACACCAGGGAAACTGGGAACACCGGGAACACCGGGGAAATCGGGAACACCGGGGAAATCGTGAACATCGGGAACACCGGGGAAATCGGGCAAATCGGGAACACCGGGAAAATCGGGGAAATTTGGAACACTGGGGAAATAGGGGAAATCGGGAACACCAGGGAAACCGGGGAAATCGGGAACACTGGGAACACCGGGAACACCCAAGAAATTGGGAAAATTGGGGAAATCGGGAAGATTGGTAAAACTGGGAAAGTTGGGAAAATCAGGAAAATGGGGAAAATTGGGGAAATCGGGAAGATTGGGAAAACTGAGAAAGTTGGGAAAATCAGGAAAATGGGGAAAAACAGGAAACCAGGAAAACCAAGAAAACCAGGAAAATCGGGGAAACCGGGAAAATGGGGAAAACTGGGAAACTAGGAAAATTGGGGAAATTAGGAAATTGGGGAAAACAGGGATCTGGGAAAACTGGGAAAATCAGGAAAATTGGGAAACTAGGAAAACTGGGAAAATTGGGAAACCCTGGAAAATCAGGAAAACCAGGAAAATCAGGATGCGGGACAATGATTCCTGGCCGTGCAGGGACCCCAGTTTGCCCCTTACCCCACACCTACAGCCACTGGAAGCACTTCCCAGCCTGTATTTTCTCCAGCCCCACTTAAATATCCAAACCCAGAGGTGATGGTACATGGTTCCGTTCTAGACCGCTTTCTTTTCCTTTACTTAGAGAATAAAAATCAATGAGCAGGTCCGTTTTTGATCCTCGCACTTTCAGGTCCTCAACACCACAACCCAGCAGCAGGACATTGGTTTGAAAACAAGTATTTCCTTGCTTTACTGTTAGATGTAGAAATCATTGTGGTTATGAAATACTTTTCAATGTAAGCGACATTGTCCTTTTAGAGGCAGTGCTCAAACACTAAAAATGGTTTCTCTTATCAAAGGTGGCCTTGAAGAGAGGGAAGCCACAAGCAAGGATTGCAGGCTGACTGCACTAAGTACAAAGTGTGGCAAAAGATAAAGTAGTTTAAAATGGATATTGGTGAATAAACTACAAGGTATCCTTGAACCTCAAAGCTGTAACAGGCAATGGAAAGAGCAAATCCCACTCAGAAAATGCTTGGATTTAATTGTCTTTGTATTACTGGTGTAGTTGCACTGGGAGATGCAGAGACTCCATGGTACTTTCCCTCATATCCAGGGAAAAGGGATGCTCAGAGGAGAAAGTGCTGCTCTTGCTCCATGTACAGAACATTTCTTTCATAACTACAGGTAAAGCACTCAGAGCTTCAGCCACAGGAAAAAAAATCAGACCTCTCCGTGTCTTTGTGGATTTAAACTCTGAGGTCTTTGTGCTTTGATTGCCTGACTGGGAAAAGAGACAAACAATACAATTTGCCTGCTGGAAGTAGAAAAATGTTGACAGATAACACAGGGGCAGGGGCCATACCTGCAAAGGAAGTCCACAAAGTAGGTTTATCACCAGGGGGTTGATTTGTCTGTCATCAGTCAGATAAGTAAAATGCTCTCAGTCTGACAAAATCCATCTTGTTCAGCAGGTGAGTGCTAACAGACAGGCAGCTCTTAAGTTTTCCTGGATGGCACCAATAGCTCATGTTTTCCTTACTGAAAAGACTGAATTTCACTCTAGAAGCTACTTGCCACCTGTGACCAGCTGTGTCCACCACAGCACTCTCAGCAGTGAAAATGGCAAATACCCTAAGATAGAAATCCACCCAACCCCAAATATCTCTTTGTTCCTGTAATCAGAGCAGCTCCTTTTCTCAGGACAGTGGCAGTTGGACCAGGTCTCACCACCTCTATTGCTTCTGCTAAACAGCCAGAGAATATTTGGAATAGAACTGTCAGCTAAAACCTTGGGAACAATCTCTCCTATTTACAAGTCAGAACCAAACTTTCTGTGTAAAAATCCTGTGGGGTCAAAGGATGTCAACCTCTGCCATATGAGGGGGACAGCAAGTTTTGTCCAGTATGAAACACCAGAAATATTTATTTCTCCCACACCACAGCGTCACTCCCTTGATGCAGCTCTCTCCTTCCTATGTCTCAGAAAGCTGTACTGTGAAAATCAAACCAGCCCTGCTTAAATTTTGCTCTGAAAGCATCTGAGGACCTTTGTGAGGGGAAAGGCCTCCAGCATCAACTGAGAAGATTCAACATCGTTAACTGTCTCATTTTGCCCCCATATGCAGAGAGCAGGAGAGGCAGGAAAACCACCGCGGCTGCATCCCACCCATGAGAATGGAGAGTGTCAGTGGATGCAGGGATATAAAGAGGGATTTCAGCACAAGCAACTGGCAGCACACACAAGTCAAGTTGTTTAAGGAAATAAAAAAGCGGGATGTGCTAAAAGCCAACCATTGTCTCCTCCTGGAGAGTTGCCCACTCTGCAGGCACTTACTGCTTCTCTCAGCTTTTAGGCTGAATTTAATATTTACACAGCCCTGGAGATGACCCTATCTGGATTTGTGTGACATACAGCATGAATATAAAATCCTCCTTCTCCAGAGGCACCTGGTTGGAGCTCTGTTTTTCTTGCCTAAACATCTTCTGCCTAATCTAAAGGAACTTGGCCCATCAGTGCAGCCCGACATTCTTTGGAGAATCTTCAGAGATTTTGAGACCTACATTAGCTGAGTATCCGGCACGCTTCCAATCCCCCTAAATATTTTCTAAGCACTCAGCTCCCTGAGGGAAGAGATTTAAGAAGGAATTGGCATGCAGTGAAACTACTTGTGTTTGTTCTGCCACTGTCAGAGAAATGGCTGTGGGCTTCTTCTGGAAAGCTGCAGGTTTCCACTCACATTTTGACATTTGTGCTGGGTTTTTTTTTTGTAGCTGAGAGGGCCCAAAGTAATAAAAAATCAATTCACCTGGTCCCCAAATGGGTGCTGAAGGGAGTTAGCATCTCTGTACACTGCTATTTTACCCTTGCCTCATGTGCCCTTGGGAGCTGAAATCCCTGCCCAATCCCTCCCTCCTTTTCTGCAGTGTACTTTGTAGTACACAGCTCATCCCCACTGCCATGAAAATGAGATCTTCTGGCATCCTCCCTTTTGGTATAATAGGCTGGGAATTTGCAGAAGATTCCTTAGCTGAGCTTACAACACTGGTAAAACTGCCTGGCTCTGCAGCAGATATCCAGGTGGGGTCATGGAGACTGTGTGAAAATCCCATGGAGGGTGAAGATGGCCAGAAGGGCACGGACCTCCAGGGTAAGTAGCCCCCAAATTTAGGAGAGGTAAGAGATTGGTTGGTTGCATTTTCCTGCTGTCTCTTTTGGTCCACACCCACTGCAACTTCTGCCAAGGAGGGTGAAGCCCTACTGGAGATGCTGTGGTTCCATGCCCTGCCCTGCACAGGGCATCTCCAGGAGAAAGGTAGAAACTGCAGGTTCTCTTATGCTGGATCTGCAGTTATGGAATTTTCCTACATTTCTTGCAGCAGCTGAAGCTCAGTAACACCACAGTACAAACGCAGTGCAAACAGCCCAACCCAGACCTGTCTATTCTCCTCAGATGCTCCTCCCAGCTTTGGCTGTGCTGTCATAGGACATAAATCCACAGGACTCATCCCCAGTTGCCCCAGTCTCTCTTTGGGGAAGATTTTAGCCCAGTGGTTACAGGCAGAATGCTCAGCCTCACAGAAGTGCAGGTGCACTTTAGACAATTCACCAGTGTAGAGAAAAAAAAGTGGATTTAGATGTTGGCATCATTGGGAATTCTTGACACACATATTTGAGCAGGCAAACAGAAGTAAAACAAATACAGACTGAATACATGTGAGGTGGTCTTGAAAACAACTCCTGTGACTCAACATGACACCCTACCAGGATATGTTTGCTCTGAGGTTACCAGCACAAAGCCAAAAACTGACATGTTACTGCAGCTGGATGATAAAACACAGAACAGCTAAAAAAAAAAATCAGATTTTCTCATTCCCACCCAAGTTTTCTAGCATCTGTAGAGGGATTCTCGCTGAGGTAGGTGCAAATATGTCCTGCTGCACAGATGTAACACAGAGAAGACTTGGATTTTCCAAGGCTGTGCAAAAGTGCTGCCCAAGTGGCATGGTTAACAGTCCTTGCAGGCTTGTACCTCACCATAAAATGTGTCAGCCTTGTTAAGTATCTTATCTTAGCATAGGCTTTTCCCATAGCATTTTGTTCTAAGCATTTGGGCTTGAAACTCAAACACCCAAAGAACAAAGACTGACCCTCCTCCTACAGGCTGCAAAACATGCTCTAGGGCTATTTAAGTGACCAGTGTTGAGATTTAGGGTTGGGCAAATTCTTACAGATATTCCTCCATTCCCCCCTTCCTGTACAGGCTATGACTGGAGAGAGCATATTCTAGTTTCTCATTGTGGGTTTTAGGTTTAACACTGAATTACAAGAAGGTAAAACTGCCAACAGCCCACACCTCTGTTCCTGACTGATAAAAACGAAGAGAAATATTATGAGCAAACCTTTTTCATGAAGCACTTGTGTAACTTGTTTTGCAAAACTGTTTTCTATGTTTCCATGCATGTTCAAGATTTACTCTGCCACAGTTTGGCTGTGTTAATCTTTAACTAGCCTACACAGCACATGGGCTGATCAGACAGGCAGCTCTTGGAGGGAAGAGGACAAAAAATACAGCCATAAGGAAGGAAAGATGTGTAGGAGTTCAGTTTACAAACCAGTGAAACCAACCCATAGGATATAAATCAAGATTAAGTTAATGTGTCTTATTTGAAGAAGACCCCAAGCATTGAAAAAAATGAAGTCTGACTGAACTAATGAGACTGATTCAAACATAATGGAAAAGATATTTGGTGCTGGTGTGACAGCAGAGCATTGCCAGGAGCAGTCTTTGTTAGATCTGTTTTATTGCAGACATGCTGGTTTGATTCTTGGCATCACTGAGCCAGGGATGTTCACACCAGGAAGCTGAACCCAAATCATCTTACATTTCTGGAGCTGTCTAAAGCTGGATACTTGAAGCCACCTCTGAAGCAAAGCAAATGGTTTTTGTTTTTGTTTTGAATAATAGAAAGAAGAGAGAGTGTCTGTGCTGCACTCAGCCCCATGCATGGGTGTAATAGCTTGGCATTCATGGCAATTTTCAGCCATCAGGAGAAAGTGATACCTAATATTGTGTAGGCATGGCAGCTCAGAGGGGTCCTGGTGATCACAAGCTCCCTGTGACATTCTGGTTAGGATTTTATGCTTTCAAGGAGGGTGGCATGAAAATACATGTAACGGACAGCTCAGAAATCACTCATTATTGCAGGAAGGATACTGCCATACCATCAGAAGATTGTCAAGGTTCAGTGACTGCCAAATTCTGGCACTATGTCATGCCCCCTGGACGCTATTTTGTCCTAAAGAAAGAAGTAAAGAGACAGAAAAATAGGATCTGCCCTACATTCAAAAGAGAGCTTGCAATTCAAGCAATACATAGCAAGTCCTCATACAAAACGGAATTTGTGAGTTGTACAGACAGATTTCCCAGACACTATCAAGGTGGTTTATTTATGTGTGACAGCTGTCAATAATGATGTGCAGTTGCTGCTGAACAGCACCCACAGTGTAGGGTAAGTTCCAGAACTGTGGGGCAGGAGGCTGCAAAGGCAATATGCTGGGCCTGCTGCCCTGGCTTGGAGAGTGTGTACAGAATTAGGAGAATGTGGGGTAAATAAAATTAGATTTTCCTCCCTTCATCACCAAACCTGACCTCCGGGGATTCCTTACTTTGCACAGGAGCAGCAGCTTTGCCTCTACAGGGACTGCTGCCTGCCTCTGCTCCTAGATCCTCTCTGAGTGGGTCACAGAGACTCCTAACACCCAGGAGAGTGCTCTAGGCTTGCTTAGTCCTGTCTCTGCTGCCACGGGTGTGTCCAGGGCTCCTCTAAACACCAGAGTGACTGGACACATCTCCAGGAGCCCAGACAAGGTGTGGCTACCGTAGCTGTCACATCAGAAGCTGCAGGATTTTGTGCTCTAGAAAATTAAATCTTTTTGGGGGCTTTCCTGATCCAAATTTGTTTCAATAAGCTGGGCATCTTTGGCTGCAACATCATTCAAGGTTATATATTTCAAGTAAATATCTGGTTTTCATTAAAAAAGGAGTGCTAATGACCCTGAGCTCAGGCTGGGATGTTTTCAGAGTTCTCATACTTTTACAAATGAAAATAATTTTAAGGCTCCTCTGAACACAAAGGCTTGGCAGACATAAGGAAGTGGGCTCTGCTTCTAGGTCATCCTATGTGAAATAGCAGGGTGAAGTTTATTGAAACAAATACAGATACAGCATTTGGATGCTGCTGATTTTTTTTTTCTATATGTCCTCTTTTACACTATTATTAAGTACGTCCTCTGCCAATTTTATCTTACTGTGATCCTTTGTCCCCAAGGCAGATCAATTTTCATTCTATTGAGTACCTGGAGAAAGGGGGAAAGACTTTATACAATGTCCTTTGTCCCTTTTATTTTTTTCTTAGTTTTATGGAATTTCTCCACATCAAAAATACAGTGGCATTTTGTTAGTCTTTGTGATTGAAATTACACCATTTAAGAAGTGTATGTTCACTTAAGTTTTAATTTTCAAATAAGCAGTTTCTTAAAATGACAGGAGTTTAGATGTAACTTTGTCCTTACTGTATATCTGATGTTCCAGTCCTCAAAGGATGTTGAATTAATAGGCTTTGTTCCTTACATAATGAAAGCTGGAAGAAAATAAACACATGTAAAGATGTTTACGATTTGCTATTCAGAGCTTTCTGAAGCTCTGAGGGTTTTTTTTAATTCCCAGTGAATTCAGTGGAAATTGAAAATGTTAAAAACCATATCATTAATGACTAGGGATGAGTTTATGGCTATTAAATAAATTTGCTTGTGGCTGATGATTAAATTAATGGGGTTTTGGATGTATTAATAAAGATATGGAAATCTTACATGAAAAGATGATTTCTAATGCTTTGACTTTCTGTTTATATCTAATTCCTAAAATGTATTTTGCCCATGAGCACCACAGACAAGTAAATATTGTATACTTGTATTTACATTTCAGATTAATTTTAAAGGTCTACAAGGATGAACTTGATGAAGACAGAAAGCTGGGACTGTGACCACTTTTCAGTTCTCCTGTCAACCACTTTTAATGAATCTTCTCACAAAAATACCAGCACTTCCCCCACTGTCCATGTCTTAGAGGAAAATCAGCAGGTGGCTCGGAGAGTTGTGTATCGGGGATGAAGAGGGCCATGCTGGTTCCTAGGTACACATTAAAAACCAGCAGCTCCAATGGATTATTTTGTCCAAATTACACGTGAGGGTGCAGGGGGTCGCATTTTCTCCTTCCCAGGGGAGCACTGCTGCCCTTCCCTGTCCTGGCTGTCCCTGTCACAAGTGGGGACAGTGCAAAGAAGGGACAGCCCCACTGACCCTTGTGGGCTGCTGGATGCAGGGGCTGGACACAACTCTCTCCAAGTGGTTTCCTGGCTCCTCTGATCCACTGCCCTTCTCCTGAGGGCTGAGGTGCCGAGCTGAGGAGCCATGCAGAGAGTGGTAGTTTGGTTTGGATGATAATGAACCATGCAGAGTGTCTGACACTGCAAGGTAGAGAGCAGTTAAAGCCCTGAGGTTGTACAATTTTACTTTTCTCCCCCAACATCAGCACATCTGACACAAGCAAGGAGCAAAGCCACTGAATAAAAAAACGCCATCCTAACATCCCTTTTTCAGGGTAAAACTGCCCTTTATCTCACCCAAACAAAACTGTGTGTAGTGTTTTTCACAGTCCCCAGATGAGCATAATAGCTGCTGGCAGCAAATCTACTTTCATCATTATCAAGGACCCTGTGATTATGTGTATTATTGGTTCCTGTTGAGATTGTTACAGTGAAAACCATTTGTGGAAATTAAAATTAATAAAAGCTTAAAAATCTAGTATCCTGTTTCACTGTTGTCTTCTAAGGAGTGAAATTAAACTACCTGTGTAGGGGAGAAAGCCAAGAGCCCTTGTAAGCAGGAACATCTATTTGCATGGAGTGTTTACATCTAACAAATGTGCTTTATCCTTGATAATTTACCCTGTTTGGGTCCAGGAGAGTTTAGCCATTATTTAAGCATGGAGTGAGGAACAAACACTTGCACTGTACTGGACTGAAGTGTGTGCACAGCTACAAGCCTACCTGCAGAACATACCGACCCTTTGGCAGGCTTTGGCACAGATTAGAAAAGTGCCAACTGAACTAGAAAGAGAATCATAGGAGTGTAATTAGATAGGGATTAGTTATCTGGACTAACTTTGCTGGTGTGAGCTGGTGTGAGATGAAGGACCAGCCTTGATCCAAGCAGATCCAACCTGCATCAAGGAGCCTGGAAAAGGCTCTTGTCCTTAGAATTTGCAATGCCACTAAAATTCATGTCAGTGCTAAAATTCCACAAGGGAGCACTGAAATCAAGCAGGTCTTTACATTTAATTCTTGTTCATGATCAATCAGAAAATGTCTTGGGGAATGATGGGAAATTTAAAGGGAGTCTTTCTAGAAGCAAACTAGAGGAGGCCACAAAGTTAGAGAGAGATTATTTTCATTTCTTCTCATTTTGACATCACTGGTCTCATGGAGGATGATGCCAGTTACATGTTCTTTTTCTTCAGCCTTTACATTACTGGTTCTAGCAGTGTTTAGAAGGTTCTCCTGTGCTAAGCACACACCTGAGGTATTTGTGAGGAGCCCTTTCTCACAGTGCCCACAGTTTTACCTCTCCATTTTCTCTGGCCTCCCTGGCTTGGCTCATTGGGTTACTCAGGACAGCAGAGCCTGATCAGAGAAGGCAAGGTGGCTGAGATGGCACCTGATAAAACTGGAATGATGCTGACTGGTTGGGGAAGGCATCCAGAAGGTGCATTTGGGGTGGTTTTTAGCTCAGCCTTTTGTTGATGGAGTTTGCTGACTGAGGGCACAGTTCCACAGCCCTGGTGGTGCCAGCAGGAAGTCTGAGGCCCTGCTCTGAGTGCAGGATGTGCACAGTGAGGTTCCATTCCACCACAAGCCTATCTAGTCCATGCCTAATTTCTCCAGAGGAGTTTAGCTGCTGGCGTTTTCTGTAATGTGCATCAATTTTGGTTATGCATCACAAGGTGTGCAGTGGTCATCACACCTTCTGCTTTGTAGCTTCAATTCCTCTCTCCACTTCCTGATACTGGGAAGAATTTGTTTTATCTACTTTGTTGGAAAGTTTGCAATCTTGGTATGTGGTGACTGACGCATCAGTTTATTTAGGCATGTTTTAATAATAGACATCATGATCACAACCCTAAAAAATACAAGGCCAGCTACAGGAGAGGGGCCACTTCCAACTAAATCCAACTCTCATTTGTGCTTATAGTTCAAAGATTTCTTCAGGCAAGTCTCAAGTCAGAAGCTATCAGTAGATAAAAGAAGGCTTATCTACAGATTTAATTGCAGATAACAAAGTATGGGTAAAGTGAGTATTTTGCAGCACAAAACCCAGTTAATATCTAGGAGAGATACCTCCAGCAGGACATGGCAAAACAGTGTAAAGAATTGTGAAACTTCTGCTTTACCAGAACTGTCAACAGTGGCCAAAATGAAGAAAAAGCAAGAAAGGAAAAAAAAAAAAGGCACAGCCAAATCAAGTGACAGAGAGATGACTCTACAGAACTACAAATCAAAAGAACGTTGCATAAATATGTTATGTTAACATCCATTTTCTAGAGCAGGTGGGGTGGTGCAGGGCTCTGCTGGTAGCTGTGAGAGCCGCTGGTAGCCCTTGCACACTGTCCTGCTGGGTACAAACCTCTGGTTTGGGCTACCACCTGAAATCTGGTGCCATCCTGTTACAGATCACTGCAAACTGATAGGGCAGGTATTAACCCAAATTGCTTCCAAGTGAAACAGGGCAGGGTTTAGAAAAAGGGAATCTGAGTTTCAGTCAACTGATTGGAAAGTGGGACATATGGGGATTACAGGTGTTGCCAAAACTGCTCTGGAGGCTGAGTTGGCTTGTGATGAGCCCAGAAGCTGTATCTGTGAGCCCTCCATAAGTGAAAAACACCACATTATGTTCCCCAGTGAACTATGATGGCACTTTTAATGTAGAGAGAAAATTTCTCTTTCCTGACAATTGCTACAGAAGAATGGGTATTTTTTTGTCCTTTTTCTCTCTGTTGCTTTTATGCAAGAACTAGCTTCAACTCTAATCTTTCCTTGAATAGATTTTTTGTGAGGCTGCAGGCTGACCCAAAAGCCCTCAGCAAGCAGAAGAAAAATGCTAGTGCCAACAGCTCTGCAATAGCCTGCGGCAGCTCAGCAGTGCACTGAGCAGCCAGAGCATCAGAAGGGCAGTTTGGGAGCCCATTGCTGCTCATCTCCACTGCCTAATTGGCAGAAAACTCTGTAACTGCTACAAGTCAACAACACCAAGAGTTCAGCACAGAAATCAAACAGAGGGGCAAATTAAATGACTGTACATAGCAGGTACGTGGCTCTAGGAGAGCCAAAGGCTGTGCATCTCACAGCAAGTGAGCTGCAAAGCAAGACCCCAACAACACATGCACAGAGCTCCCAGCAGAAAACAGACTGACCTCAGTGAAAGTGCTGATGAGCAGGGAGTTTGGCAGGTGTGGAATTCATGGCATAGAAAGGGAGCCTTACATAGTTGGGTTAAGAAGTGAGAAGCCTTTGCCTTCTCATAAAGACTTTAAGGACACACCTATCCCATGAGAACAGGCACAGCTCCTTCCTACTTAAAGACCAACCCTGTTGTATTTCCATGTGGAGGGACCAGGTTTTTAACTAACCTCAGCTAAACCC
Organism: Petroica traversi; assembly: GCA_025920805.1. Classification (NCBI taxonomy): domain Eukaryota; kingdom Metazoa; phylum Chordata; class Aves; order Passeriformes; family Petroicidae; genus Petroica; species Petroica traversi. The sequence goes on from JAHLSL010000015.1 coordinate 26,127,003, forward strand.
TGAGAAATGATACTCATTGAAATACACAGCAATCATCCAAGATTGGTTCCTTTTGATTCATGTAACCCATCTAAATGGCCTTCTGCCCAGACTCTCACATGTCCCCTCTGCTGCATCATCTTGTCTCCCACTTCTCTGCAGACTTACAGGAGAGCAGCCAAAACATGAGGGCAGTGATTTCAAAGTGCCTGCCTGCCCTATAAATAATGCATACAGATCTTTTGTAGTGGTGAATTTTTGCTTCTGAATCATCAGCTGTGTTATCTTTCCCATTCCTGTCCTCTGCTGCAGCCTTCCTGTAACCCTCCTAGAATTAAAGTAATGTAAACAGCAGATTTAAAGTGTGGTTTTTACTGTGGGTTCAGAAGCCCATCGAAGGGATCTTTCTACTCACTGACTTCACAGATGAGCAGAACTCCTTATCCAGGGAACAGGCAGCTGTGGAGCTGGTGTTCAAAGATGAAAATAGAGAAAAGCCTTGAATTATAACAGTGCTGCAGTGCTCAGTGAGTTTTTGTAAAGCAAACAGGACTGTATTCAAGAAAAGCCTGACCTTGTCCATTCATTTCACCAGGTCAGAGGGAAAAAACCCCAAAGGTTTCAGATATTGGTGAGCCAGAAGTAGAAATTCAAAGACCAAATCAGATGTTTTCTTGTAAGTCAAAATCTACTTACAACCCATGGCTAACTTCAAGATAGCCCACTAAACCAGTACAGTGGCATGTGAGCAATTGGCTGAGATACATGTTTGTGCAGCTTTCTTTCTTAAAACAAATGCAAAAGTTTGAGATTCATAAATTGAAGAGCTATTGACCCATTAATCTGTTTGCTTTGCTCAGAGACACAGATCCTGCTGAAAGTGTCATTCCAGCCAGGAAAAAAAAGTTATCATTTTAGAAGTTCAGATGTGGGGCTGAATATCGTAATTCCATGTCTGAAAGGTTGCCAGAGTGAAAGAAACGTCATAAGGTCTGAACTGTGGCTCAGTGCATTTATAATTACACCAAGTGTGCTAATGGCTCAGAAGCAGGGGTTAAATGTCCAAGACAGCCCCCCATGTCTTCTGCAGGAAATCAAACAGATCCTAAAAGTAAAGGAGATAAAACTATCAAAAATAATACCCTGCAAACCTCCACCAGCTGAATGATATTTATATAAAGATGTTTGCAGATCCCAAAGCACACAGAAGTACTTGCTGTCATTCCCCCCCTATCCATCAGTTTGGTCTTCCAGGCTCTCTGAGGCTGAGCCAGGGGCCAAACAATGCACTTGGCTTCCCAAATGCCCACAGAGGTCACTGCTGGCCATAGGGATATACTTTTTCTCTTCCCACCACTTATTCTACTTTAAGAGGCTGAACCTGATTGTTGACCACACTTGCCTCAGAGGAACTGACACACCAAGCTCTGAACTGAGACCTGCAGTTGTGCCTTAGGTGTCTGTAAGGCCCCATATTTTTGGATGCCAGTGTCATAAAATTAGTTCAATCCTCAGACAGCAATAGATGGAGCAGTTCTTAAAAGATGTGCCTTTTCTGCAGTGGGGAAGCACTGTAACAATCCAACCTCTTGGCCCATAAAATGCTATCCCTCTCCACCATCAAGGGGAACAACTCCCTCTTCTAAAACTATAGAAGCTGGTCGCTTCTTTTCTCAAGATACTGCAAAGCAACAGCTCAGGGACAGAGAAGCACAGGATTTCTGAGCTCTTCCTTTTCCTTTCTCCAGCTTTTGTTGGCCATTCAGGGACAGGATGGAGAGCCCAGGATGGTACTGACTGGCTGCTGCATCCTGATGGAGGCCTGACAGATTTTTGAGTGTCCCCTTGCCTCCCTGACCTGCCCATGCATGGGGACAATGCACTGGTGATCTCCGCACCCTTTCTTTTCTTCCACCATGGCCCTGGATTTTAATGTGTTCCAAGCTGCTCCTCTTGTGTGGGAATCCCAGTTTAGCTGAAGCCTCCAAGCAGCCCCATTCATACACAAACAGTGTGGCTGATAAGTCATGCCCACTTCATGTCCTGAAGGACCAAACTCCACTTGTCCCACGGCTGCAGTTCTGTCCCCCAGCAACAGCACAGGTTCTCAGTAATTTCAATCACTTCCACTGCCTCCCTTTGTTCCCTGAACAGAGTTCTCCCCATCTATGCCAGGAACAGGTGGGCACCTGGGTTACTTGGATGCAATTGCTTGCTCCACATTCCTCCACTGGCATTTCTATTACCCCTCAACCACAATGGATCATTAATGAGTCTGTAACTTGGATTATTAACTATTATTTATGCAGAAACTCAGTAGAACATTGTCAACTTGAAAAATTGTGTTCCTCAATGAAAACTGTTGGGCTGTTGCTAAAGCTGAAAACATTGACCAAATTTGCTTTTCCAAGTTCTTGATGCCCTTGCTAGTAAGATGAGCAAACCCATGACATTTTCTTGCTGCACTTCCATTTGTGTTTTCCAGTTCAGTCCTTACCACCACAGTTAGACTCTTCTTGGGCAGAAACAACAAAACCCAACAAAACCCAACAAAACCTAATTATTAAAACACTATTTAAGATAAGCTTCCTTTTCTAATGACATAAACCTTCCTTATCACTTATAGCTGTGCTTTCCTCAGGCATTTTCTAGTAGTGACTCTTTCAGCACAAAAGAATAAAGCTCCAAAGCACTGTGATTGAAAGTGTGCCAACCTTTATTGACAAGGAAGTGCCAAGGCTTTGGAGAACTGTGAAACAGAAGCCTACAGAGAAAGAGATACATTATGTATAAGAAGATATTCTAGAAAATACCCCAAGGGAAAAAACGATCCAGCCTTGAACAACTGTGACAGACTTCCAGCCTCAGCACTTACATTTCTGTTGAAGTCTGGTGAGGAGAACTGATCAAGAAGCTGAAATCAATGAAAGACAGCGATTCACAGGTTTCACACAGTGATGAGCCTCTGTATAAAGTTAGATGGCTGGGGAAAGGAAAGACAGGTGAAAGATTTGGTTGCCTATTTTCCATTAGAAATTTGTAAGAATGGGGGTTTTTAAACTCCGAGAGAGGCAAATTCTAACTTAAATGCAGTAAAAACTCAGGGGGAAATGTGAAACTGCATCAAGCTAACAAATGCATGGAAACAAAATAATTGCCAGCAAGTGTTTCAGTGTCTACACAAATGCAGTAGGCAAAGAGCCAGCGGGCACAGGAAGGACTCAGAGGTCCAAAAGTACTCAGGACATTGACAAAAGAAATCACTTCAAAACAAAAAGAAACCAGACTATGACTGACAGCCAGATTTATACACTGACAGCCTCAAGCCGCTCTCACACAGTTCAAATTCTTGAGTGATCTTGCATGTGTTTTATTGTGGGGCAGTCACAGGTACCTATGCTTTGTCTGGAAGCTCCAGACAAATATTTCAGATATCTAGTTCCACTAAGGAGCTTATTCTTTTACAGTTATCTTAAAAGCATGGTGAAGGAATTGATTCACAGTACAGGTTAATCCATTCCAGAAGACCATCCCAGCATCCCAAAACAGGACCTAAAAGGCAAGAGCCTAGTCATGCTTTTCCAGACAATAAAGAAAATAAATGGTTTAAATTCTAGCTAAGCTGTGCAAATGCCAACATTTTAACTTACAATGATACAAAGAGCACTTGTTTTCCAAGAAAATGTATCAGCTTAACACAGCTTAAATCCCACTGTAATGTGTATTGTGTTCTTATTGAGATCTGTCTCATCCACAATATTTTCAGTCCCTAGAAGAAGACCCTTTTAAGGACATTCTAAGGAATGTCCTCTCTGTCTATGAAATCTGAGGCTCTTGGTTTGTTCAACCCCTCTCCACAACTTTCCCAGCCCCTCTTTCTAGCCAGGTTTGACAGGAGTCAGCCTGAAGCCTTGCCCCTTCCCTCTTCCTCAGAGATTCCTGATAGATAAACCTGGGCTGCCGAGTATAGCAGCACCTGCTTATCTCTTCATTTACTAAAATTCATCTTTAACTGCTTCACCCCCAAAGTTCTTCAAGTTAAACTCCCAACTTGCTTTTCTAAATATCTTTTTGAAATAGTTGTCCTCAAGGAACAGGTTGAAGCCCTTCTGTTTCCTTCAACCTTTCCCAGCCAGAGCATCACTTTTTCAGCAGGGCCTATTGTAGAGTAAAAAACAATTGTTCTGCAAATTCTGCTTCCAAAAATAGCATTTGGGTAGTTTACACACTACATTTCCATCTGGAGCAGATCTTTTCTCAGTGGCTCCAAACACATGGACACATAATGGAAAATACTGTCATAGCTTGAGTAATGGCTCCATCGAACAGAGAGCAAAATTCACTGAGCAATGAATCCCAAAGTATGCTGAGCCCTCAAGGCCCAATTTTCCAAAGCTGTTAAGCGTGGATGTATGCTGTTTTAAGCAAGCTGCTATTGTAGCATCTCACAAGATTTATTGTTTGTACTGTTGGCCCATATCGATTCCTGGGATGTGCAGAGCTGAAACAGTTGTTACAGAAAGATCTTCTAGAGCATCAGATCTGGAGCATTGTATCTTGGCTCACTGCTCCAGCCAGTTCATCCACTCTCCCTCTGCTCATCTGTAGGTATCCTTGCACATCTCTCCTGCCTTGCTTTCCAATCAAAACTTTGCAAAGCATCTCAAAATTGATTCAATTTTCAGATCACACCCCGGTCGCTTGGGCTCCACAGTCATTTCCTCAGGGAGCATTTGAGAAGCCATGTGAGGGTGAGCCCAGGATCTGATTTGCTTAATGAGGCACATCAAACTCACTCAAATCTACATCTAAATGTAATGAATGGTGTGGTGTAGAAGCAGCCTTTGATTCACCAGAGTAAGTTCATCAGTAGCTGAACTCTGAGGATGTTGGTGGAGTTCTCTGACTAGAGGCTGTTGGGTCTTTGTGGTAGAGCTCTTCATGTTTTATCTGCTGAAACAACCACAGGCAACTCATTAAAAACCTCAGCTCTCTGGAGGTATCAGATTTTCAGATTTAACACAATTTCTACACTATTTCCTGCTGTAATTTCCAGATAGCATAACTTAAAGCATGAAAATTGACACAAAATTAAGAGAACCAATTTGGATGTATTAATCTCATCTATGCTTTTCGTGTAAATCCCCTTATTTCTTCTTCTGGACTGCTGGATTTGTCAGCACAAATAACCTGGCAGATTCTGTGACTGACCTTGAGGCTTTCACACAGTGGTTCCCATGCAATTTCATCACAGTGGTGGTATTGAGGTATCACAGTAGCAGCTGCATTTTAGATCTGCTCCTTCCTTGCAAACAAACAAGACACCAGGATTATGCTGGGATCATTCCAAATCCTGCAGTATGGCTGGCCAAGGTGAAGGGGTGGCGGAGAGCAATGAATGTCAGAGTACAAGGGTGGGGTTTTATTAAAGGCTGCTGGGAGCCACTTCAGGACAGGGGAACACCCTTCCTAAGGGACCAAGACCAAATGCCTGAGCCAAAATTAAATGCAGGGTCTCCATTCCTACAGAATATGGACCTTTTTCCCCATCGGCACTGGTCTCACAGATCCCACAGAAAGGCAGAGGTGTTTCTGTACCTTTCTCTTTGGGAAGGATGGGCCCAAGGGCAGTTCTAATGCCCAGGCACAATCTGCTGAACACCCAGGGAAGAGACAAATCCAGGGAAATGGGTCACCCTCCCAGGCTCCACTTTGCCAGGATGGCTGCTCCCCACAGAGCCAGGCAGAAGGCCTGGATGCTTTCTCCTGTCTGTCAGTGGCTGGCAGGAGTGGATGGGCATCCAAACGACCAACTGTGGGCCAGTCTCAGCCAGAAAACCTCACACTGGCTAACTGTAGACTGAATTTAATGATAAAGTTCCTGTCCTGATGTACAGCAGCCATCAGGTGACCTTAAATGAATAAACTGCTGGTCTAAATGGCAACTGATTAGAGAAAGTTGCTTTGACTAAGTGGGGTTAAAACAGCTGGAACTTTACCCTATTTGCAAAAATTATCAGTAGTGGATAGACAACCAGTTGATGAATGCCAAGACCAGGCTGACTCATCAATCCCAAAATTAAACATTCTGAGGATGTGAAGAACAAGGTTTCATGACAGAATCTGGCACCGGTGAGGATGCAGCAGACAAATTACTGATAAAGGAACCAACACGTGATAGTACTGATAATTTATCTAAAGCTGCTGAGCTGACACAGCTGGCACAGAAACATCTGACCAAGAGTCAATAATTTTATACTATAAAATCCCACTTTTTAATGGCAGGGACTTCTAACAAAACTTTTCTAAGAGCATTTGTGAGATTCTCCCATGAGTGGGGACACTCCTCAAGGCAAAGCAAAAGAGATTTACCCACAGTTGTTGGTATGGGAGAGTAACATCCAGTCTCTACTTAATAATTATTTTACTGTCTTTAATATCATTGCTTCAATATTGCTTCAGAAAATAGTGCACTATACTCGTAGCATAACTATCTATACTGTGCAGTAAATAATTCTGATTAGGGTTTTTTATTCTAATGATTATAATGAGACTCACCAATAGAATAAATAATTAATCTTTTTAATATAAATATATTTGGGGTGCCATCATTAATCCTATAGGACAAAGTTATACAAAGATTGAATTGCATTTATAAAACCCTTTGACTAAGTCTGGGACTAGGACAGGACCCAGCCAAATCCAGACTCTTCTCTGAGAAGGAGTTTAGAAGGACAGGGAGTCCTTTCTGCACCTCATGACTCAACAGAAGAGCTCTAATGAACTGAGTCCAAAGCTTCTTTCTGCTCACAGCAGAAGCAGATCTTGAGGAGAAAATACAAAAAACTTGCTCACATGCCATGTGCATTACAGTTTTAAATGGACATGGTGTAAATCAGACCTCATGTCAAATGGAAAGCAGTTAATGCATTTTTCCAAGTTTATCATATTTGTCTTCCTAAACTTTTACTACTTTGTTTTGTTATTCTCTCTAGTGTTGCATCTTTGCATTTGCTCTTAGAGAGCTGACCAAGGTCTAACACTCATTAAACCCAAGGAGGGAATTAATTTACGTCCAGATCCAACTCAAACTACACAATGAAGTTTTTTGCTTCTGTTATATAACTGTATGTATAGGAAATAGTTGATTATTTGCAGTAAAGAAGGTTTTAAATTTTGCCACTTCTCCTTGGCTTTTGTTGTGTATTTTTTTGGCACAACAATGAAGGATTCTGCAGTCCTTACAATCCATTCTTCAGAATTGCCTCACAAATTCAAAATCACAATTATTCAATGCATTGTTGGGCATGGACTACTTTTCTTTTGCAGGCAATATACAGCATTCTATTTAGAGAGAGAAGGTCATGTTATGATGGGCCTTGCACATCACACCTCGAGTCTCCTCCCTCATAACCTTCTCCTTTGTCCTCCTTCGTGAATGTTCACAAAATAACCTTGGTATTTCCTTGCTGTTGCACATCTTGGTATTGAAACTTACTGATGTGGATGTTTGGGGGAAGGCAATATAAAAAGGTCTCAGGAAGAGGCTTTAGAAATGTGAATTGAAAAAAAGTTTTTCATTAGTTTCCAAGCAGGAAAATCGTTGATTTGCTAAATGGCTTAAATGTATAACACTTACCTCTTTATTTCTTGAATATATTACCCAAGTGTTAGCTAAACAGCCAATAGTTAGACAGACAATAATTTTTTTACCTTTAATGCTAGAAGTCTTACAGAGCTGTGTCTACTGATTTCACCTTAAAACAATTGTAAGTTGAAGAATTTTCTATTTTTATACATAAATAATTTTGCCTTTAATACATCCACAACCTAGGCACAGTGGCTTGCATTCATCTTATGGAAAGACTATTTATCCTTTGATGAATTTGGAGGCCAGAGATGGCAAAAGAAACATGGGCAGTGCCTCAAAGCATGAGTGGCAAAGCTGTATCACAGCTCAAGAATCCCTGGTTTCCAAATTCCTCTTCAGGCTTGTACTAATCTGCTACTGATGAGCTTTACATGCTTTGCAGTCTGCTATACATTCAACTCCCACACACACCTTGAGTAGTGAGGTAAAAGCAGTTTCATAAGCAATTAAAAAGAAAAGAATTAAACATCAGGAAAGATGGAATTTTTATCACTATTGTATTTCTGTGGGGGATAAAGATTTGTAGATCCATAGTTATACCTCTCCTTTTTCATTTATTTATATGGAATTAAATCTAATGTAAAGAGAATCTGTCCCCTTGAGATGTGTCATTCTGCCCTCATCTCTAATGCACAAACTGGTAAAATCAGGTTGATGTACCAACAGTTAGAAAAAACAGATATATTCAGTAATCTGTGCTGCAGGCACCATCTATCTTTAGTTCCTTAATGCTTTTAAGATGATGAAATACTTTCTGCACCACTATAAAAAGGCTGGGCTTCTGTTTGCTATTTCACATGGTCAGTACTTGAACTGTGGATAATATTTAACCTTGTGATCAGCTTGAGAAAATTTATGGAATCAAATTCCTTTAGCCGTCAGCCCCCTGTTCTGTATTTCTAGGGATAGGGCACTGGAGCTTTTCTCTGTCCAGGAAAATCTTTTACAGCAGTGTTAGGGAACTGTAGGACATCCAAAAGGCAGGTGTTTTAGGCACACAGAGGAAACAAAGCACTGAGTTCCTGAGGAACAGGCCTGGGTCACCTCATGGGGTTTCCAGTTTGATCATGGAGATTCCTGTGAGGGCATAAGGGTAGAATTCAGGCCAAAGTATTGAGAAAGAAAACACCTGATGATTGCAGCAGGAACAGAGCTATGATATGGAGCCCAAAGTATGCATTGAGAGAAGCCAGGCTGAACAAATGGCCCATTGTTTACTGGGGACTTCTCTGCAAGGAAAAGATAATGATGGATGCAATGAACTGGAGCTGTAATAATGAACATTTATGAATGCCATCAATGTTATTTCTTTTTTATCTGCCAGGGATAGGGCTTTTTTATACGTATTATATACACACATACACACACACATATATATATTTGCAATTGATATTAGTGCTCCACCTCTATTTAATGTTTGCTGCCAAGAACACTCTTTAAGTGAGTGTTGCCTTTTTCCTTAGATGGTAAAAGCACCTGCAAATTAATTTCCCCTTAATCTTTAAATCAGCAAGCACCAGTTTGCACAAGATGCTTCCGTCTCTTCCATATTTTCTTTGGGAACAAGCACAGCACACAGCCTCCCTGAGACTTCCTATCTTCTGCACAGCTTCAGCTGAGGAACACTGGGATTATTCACAACCACCTCTTCCATCTGCATTTCATTGCACAGCTCTCCAAAGCAGGTTCTGGATAGTTTGGAAATTTCACATGCCATGTTTGATGCAATGCACACAACATCTCTGTGCTCCCCTTTTCAAATCCTGCCTCTGACACTGCTGTGACCCTTTGTCTACAGCACTGCCCCCAGTCAGAGTCACTGCAGCCCTGCTTACCACACTCAGCACACAAATTCCTGGGAGGCTGCAGCTCTGGTTTCTCCATCAGGAGCCCTGATTAGTCAGGAACTCAGCCAGGCTGCAGAGGGCAGGTGTCTTTTCCCTCCACACTTGCTCCCCTCTTCTCTTGTGCACTGAGTCCTGGCCAGGGAAGGACTGAGCAGATCATTGTTGTAGGTAAGGGGTTCTCTATCTGCAGGCCAAGAGAGGCAAGGGCAAATATCCTGCCTTGTGCCAGTTCCAAAGAAAAAACATCCTTTGTGCTCCTCTGCCTCACAAAAGGCTCAACAGCCTCAGAGCCTTTCTGCTTTTAAATTACCTTTGAGCTCAACTTTGAACTGAGCTGGGATTCCTGTTAGCCTCCTTCAGCTCAGCAAGTGCTTTGTCTCATCAGGGTGAGATCTGTGTGCAAACCATAAGTCCCACTGCTACAGGAGGAGGCTGTCTTTAGGTTCCAGCCTGAAGCATATGCAGAAGAGGGCAGAGAAACCACATGGTCACCCTTAGGGACTGCTTCTATACTTTATAACTATTTCTGTGAAAATGCGGAATGTATATCAGATGCTCAGATCACCCAGGAGTTACCTACAGACCAATTCTGGGTACAGAGACATAACTGGCTTCTAAATATGAGGTTTTCATTTGGAGAGGGCATTCCACAGGATTTTCAGAGTATTCCACAGAGTGCATTCACCAGCTAGATTCAGATAGCAATAATACCTCTGAGCTTTGATGTTAGCTAACAGGATTCTACACTACAAGCAAGATAAACAGCATTTCCTTCTTCAGAATGAAATCCAGACATGTCTTCAGAGAGTTGTTCTGAGACTCAGCTCAAAACTACTGACTTAGAGTCCTCACAGAATTACAGTCAAAGAATGCACTGGCTCAGGCATGAGAAGCTCTGGAGATGTGGGGATCATTACCAGGATTTCACTGTCACCTTGCCTGCCCAGAGACAGCACCACACTAACATGGGGATACCATTTCTCTTCCAGGGAGGACTTGGCTGTGAATTTTACAGGCTACCTCCTGCATTCCACCCTGTGTACAAATGCCACGTGTCCAGGGCTATCAGCAGCAGCACTGCACCAAGAGAAGAGAAGACACATCTTGGCTTCAAAAGGTCACAAGCACTGCCTTGGCTCTGCAGCAAAAAAAGTACTGGAAATGTTGGGTGGGAGAAAAAACTTTTTGCTTTAAGCGCTCCCAAAATTAAATCCTTTTGCAAAATACATGGTTTCTTCTAATAAGTGGAGACTCAAGGGGTTCTGAATTTAAATTAACTTCCTGAGCAAAAATAAATTAAAACCATCTAGCTCCATTTTTTTCTTCATGCCATCCTGCAGTTATGGGGAACTTTATCAAAACCACCAAGTATAGAGTAAGGGGTCCTTAAAGAAGCTCACAAAATCATTGCTTTATTTCAAATAAGAGTGAGTAGGATTTCATACTTCATCAAATAAGAATATGTTTATAAATTTAGCCAAATGCAAGGTCTTTTTTTATTTTTGTATTAAAAACAGCATTTTTTTCTTTGTGGATTTTCCATCTAATTAAAAAACAGACATTAATTAATGCATAAGCACCATCAATTTGTCAAATCAGTAACAAAGCACACCAAATACTATAATGCATCTTGCCCTTTTATTGTGTTGTATTATAGACAAAGAGAAGTACACTCTGTTACAACCATAAAGTTGCAGTGTCACTCTGATCCCTTTGGGAGTCAGACAACATCCACTTGTCATTCATTCCACCTTTGTATTGTAACAAACTGCATATAACAAAACTCATCTGTGAGCAACCATTGTTCCAAATGAAACTTGAACAAAACCCCCCAGTCCTTGTAACAGGAATTTGCAAGGCTCTTTAGGGTGCCAGCAGAATAAGCATGCACAATATCAATACCAAACCACAGACATGCTGCCCCCTGAAAAGGGGAACTGTGCTGGAAGATTCACAGGTTCAGTGCTGGGACTCCATCTCCTGCAAAAAGCTGGCTCAAAAGCTGTGCATTACTTTGGTCCAAATCTGAGAGTAAAGTAGCCAAAGGCTGGTATTTTGCAAGGAAGCTATGTTAATCCTACTGTTCTCTTTGTACAAGAAAATTTGGTCTGTGAGGAAAACCTCTATTGCTCCACTGACCGGTGCCACAGTGCCGGGTGACGCCTCCAGAAGGGAGCTGGTGCTGTGTCATTCTGCTTCTCTCATACACAAAACAGGTCCCAAGGACCTGTAAAGGGGTTTGCTGCAATACTACAAAGGACAAAGCAGATTTCTTGTTTGAAATGCAGGTGCAAGGAAGCTTTTCCTTGCTGAGAACCACAAGCCTTTCAAACAACTTTGGCAAAATATGGGGCAGCACACTCCTTTGTGTTACTGAGTATGACTGCAGACAAAATAATTAGTTGGCAGTGGGTCACAGTTCCCTGTTTCCCCGTGTATAATATATATAAATATATATTTATAAGAATTAGTAAAATCACTTTGAAAACCACTTTTTTGTTGACCCTGCTCCAATATTCTTGTTTGTATAAAGGTTTCTAGCCTGTATATAGATGCTTGAGCTGATACACAAATCTCTACTTTGGGGATGATGTTTTAAGCCAAATGAAAACTCTGTTATTATCAATAGGAACTTTCTACTGGGGCTGTTTTCTGTTCTCCTTCCCGAAACAAAGGAACAAAGGCAAACAATGAGAACGATTTGCTGTTCTCTTTTAAAGAGTAACAAGGCACAATCTTGTTGTCTACTACTACCACACTGCTTATTTTGTTTTGTTCTCTCTTTTCTCACACTGACTGCAGCAGGAGCACAATCAGCATCAGCACTGTAACCCACCCTGACCGAGTGTAGAGTCCATGCAAGAGCTAAGGACCATTTTGGTAGAATTTAAGTATTTCCCAAAATACAGTTTAAAAGATACTCCTGGGCAGGCAGGTGTTGTGCCAAAACTCTCTGTAGAGGCCAGGTTGAGTGGTTCAATCCAGCATGTGATTTGCTTAATGAAAGACACTTCTCCAGAAGATTTTGGCAGACGCAATCAGTTCAACTGCCAGGCAGAATTCATGTGATTACAAATGTTCATGATCACATTAGATATTTAATAAATCTCTCCAAAAAGATCACAGCTACTGTGTGGCTCTGAAGAAATTAAAATTGTGAGACAGATTACTGTTTTTGCCATGCACTGGACTATTGATACAATTGGGAACAAATCCCTTCCTTGGATTGCCAAGCAGTCTGTGATAACTATTAATTTCTATAAAGCCAAGTCTGCTTGTTTGTAAACGTTTATCTATGTATCATGGCAAAGTAGCTTCCTTTTCATGTAATTCTTCTAAAATACATTAAAAAATTAGACTTCACTGACTTTCACAGATCTATGGTGATTTACATAAGCCAAGAGGTTGGCCTGAGAGTCCGAGGACAACTTTTGGATTGAAATACCAAAAAAGCTATCCTTGCATAAAACCCATAAGCAAGACCTTGGCATTGTTTCTTCAGTTGACATTTCAACAGATGCAATATCACATAGAGTAATGATAAAACACAACAAAGCAAAAAATAATCTAACTGAGCTATACCTGTTTTGATAAAAATGCTTTTCCTTATGGTGGAGCACGACTTGCTCTCTGTATCTTCCTGTAATTTACTGAACAGCATTTAAAAAATGAATAAATGTCCATTGGCCAAATCCCAGTGTTCATTTCAGTGTATTGCACGAAAGCAATCACACAGGCCTCTCTTTTCCGCTCTCAGGAGGAGGGTTTCTGTCTGAAAAAAAAAAAAATAACAAAGCCCAAAGAAACCATGAAATCAAAGAACTGAATATATTGCTTTAAAAGAGTATATAATTGATTAGATCTAATCCCTCTGCACAGCTGTAGCCAAGGTGCTCTGCTGAGTGAAAAATCATAGTTATTAGTGCTGGTTTTCATCCAGAAAAAGTGATGAAATGAGTATATTCAGAACTGAGATGCAGGGATAGTATTTTTATAGTTTGAATGTTTTCATTTTCACAGTTAACTTCTAGGGAGAAGGCTGTCAAAATTATTAAAGTGTCCTTTATAAGCACTGCGACAAATTCCACTTTCAGCTGCATTGCTCTTAATTTCTTTGTGTGATTGATGGCTTCCTGTTGACGATGCCTTCAGTACTGTGTAATTTAATTGCACCAGAGAGCAAGTGCTGAGGAGCCAGTTGTGCTCTCAGTTACACTGCTGTTTCTCTAGAATAACTCTGACCTGAATCCAGCTGTCAGTCTAACCCTGTTGTCTGAAACTCATAATCTTTCAGGGCAGGTCTAGGTCTGAGTGTGTGGTTCCTATTTCAACCTGGGTTAATTTACTGACGGTTGCTTTATTATCAGTACTTGAGCAAAAGCTTAAAAACCATTCTCAATATACATAATTTTAAAATTACTTGCTGTTCTATTTGGAGCTCCTTAACGGAAAAGCATTTCCAAGCTTTTTTTGCTCCGTATAGAAGGGGAAAAAATTAATTTCAGATCTTTAAACATATTCAAATATCATTTATTTAATTGTGATCAAATAACTTAAATATTTTGAGGGTTCTTGTCACACTTTTTCAGAAACAAAGGCTGAATATTTTGAATAGCACCATCATTTCAGAAGCCTATTTCTTGTGAGACTCAAAATTGTTGCTGCAAGGAATTTGCATCAGCCAAGTGCAGAAGAGAAATTTCTTCCTGAGCATATCTTGTGGTTTTCACCCTGTGGTCTGCGGTCCCTCAAGCAGTTTGCAAACTGCTTTGAAGAGTTTCTTGAGGGGAGAAAAAAAGAATTTAGCGGGTTCACTGTGAATGAGTTTCCCATCTGCACTGCAAAAACCCATCAGAGGTTGAAACTCACAAGAAATTATCTCAAAGTTCTGTGAAACAGCAACGCCTTCAGCCTGCTGGTGCTTCCCTGAGCTGATACCTCCTGACACTTCAGACATGGCAAAGGGCTAATTAGCAAAGAGTTTCCAAAGAGTAGCTGGGCACTCCTGTGTGGGTCCTGCTCCACTCCTGCCTTGATTGGGCAGCAGTTTCTCTGTCCCCAGCAGTGCCCACTCTCTCTTATTCATTCCATGTTCTCAGAGTGCAAGCTTGTGCAGGACAGACTGATTCACAGTGTCTTTCCCTCCCCTCCATCAACTCTATATCCTCCTCAACTCAAACTTTTGATATCCACCTTTGCATTAAAGAGGGTTTGTTCACATTCCTTGCCTGCTTTCACTTATCAGCTTAGCACAATGGCAGGCGCTGTTAAACACTGCTCCCTGCTCACACAATGAAATCTTGGATGAGTGAATGCTCCCATTGTTGGGAGCCCAGGAGAAATCATAGAATCATCTTAACATCAAACAGGCTTATTGGATTTCACAGTAATGCCAACAAGCTGTCACTGCTACCACAAACTCTGCCTGGGCGTCACTCAGGACTATTTACAGGCAGGAAGAGCAGCTCTGGGAGCACTCAATTGCAAACTGAAAGACTGTGAAATAGGAGTATCAATTACAAAAATTAATTGTGGCCTTGATGGCATTGGCTTAGAAAGCCCTTGATATGCAGGAGCAGTCCTGCATGGGGCTTGCCCTTGTAGCAACAATTTCCAAGACTCAGGAGCTATTCAGTGAAGTTGTGTGTCAAACTTGAGAAATTATAGCTGGTCAGCTTAAGCCAAGCACCAGCATTGGAGCAAGGATTTGAAAGCTCTACCTTTCAGAGTATAGAAGGCCACAGGGTGCTATTTGTAGGGTCTTGGCTGCTGTATTTCACTTTAGTATCTCTGCACCACTCAATAATTTGTGTTTAACCAAAGGATCTCTGATAGAAAGCCCTTTGGAGTCTCAGTCCAGAGGCTGGGAAAGGTGTACAGAAATATAGCCTTTATTTACTATTTGTATTGAACTCAGTTGTCTAACTGGGAAGGGTAATCTTACCAACAACTGGTTCTATTTAGTTTTGTGATGCACTATTCCTCTATGCCCCTTGCTCTGTAACACTAGGAGCTGTCTCAGTCACTGCCTTGGCATATCAGGCCTGCCCAGATCCTCACAGAAACTGAAATTCATCTTGTGGCACCCTGGGAACAGCTTCTCCCTTTATATTCTGCCTCACCTCTTCCAAGACAGCTCTGCTCCCTGATGGGCTGCACCCTCAGTCCACTCTCCAGACAGAACAGACATCACAGACAGGTCTGAATATCTCTGTAAGGTGGGATTAAGGAATTGTGCTGCCTCCATTACAGTAAAAAAAAAATCTTTAACTTCCCACATAAAGCTTGTTGACAGTATAAGAACCAGCACAGCTGCAATTGCACCTGGTCTTGGCATGTCATGTGTAGGTACAAAACATTTCAGCTGACCTTAATCCAAACAGGTGGAATTCTGCTATGCACCAGAAGAGCCCAGCGCAGCTGCTGGAGGTAAAGCCCTCTACTGACACTTTACCACTTAAGAGTTATTTATTATTACTCCAGTGCATGGGAAACTTTTGGAATGTAACCCACGCTCAGAGCTTTGTCCTAATCAGTTGGCTATTGATAGCTCAAAAAAGCTCAACTCACTCCAACTTTGTTATGTAGGGCCTGACATGGTTGGCCAAGGTCACAAGAAACCAAAGGCAAAACAACATATTTTCCTTAAGGTTTGAGACACATAATTGATTCATGTTCCTTTGGTTGGCTTTGCTGGGAATGACAATGTGAGCTGAGTGTGATTGCAGAGAAACAAGGAGCTCTTCTCACCTGCCAAGAGAGATGGCCCTGCTCAGAGGGAGGAGAGGTAGGACAAGACATGCATGGAGGGACTTTACTGGAGGAGAGAGAGCTCCTGCAAACTTCACACAGCACCAGAAGCACTGGGTAAACCCTACCCCAGCCAGGCTGCACATATCTATGAACCCACACATGTATGAATTGCTAAAATGGGGACATTTAACACACCCTCATTTTGTTCACTGAGACCTCTGCAGACTGGCACGTGAAGTGGCAGAGTCCCCTGTGATAAATGCCTGAAAAAAGGCGCTTCCTCCTTTCTCACAGAGTATCAATCCATGAGCAAGGGGTGTGTGTGTGTGTGTCTGTGCGTCTGTGTGTGTGTCTGTGTGTCTGTGTGTGTGTCTGTGTGTCTGTGCTTCCCTTTCCTCTGCCAGCCCTGCTGCTCCCTTCTCGCTCTCCTGCTCATTTCTGCTCTCACTGAATATCAGTCCACAGCTTGGGAGCAATGCCGTGAGGCAGAGCGTAAATAATCTTTCTTGTCTTCCTCTCCTTCTACATCTTCCTTCCCTCTCTCTTTGGTGCAGGGACTGTCTGAGGTAATTCCTTAGGCTGTTATGCAAGAAGTCAGACTAGATGATCATTAATGAACCTCTGCAGACTGTGAAAAATAATCTGTGCTTGGTATAAACCTATTTGCTGAGACGGGGAGTGAGTCAGCAGAGATGTGGTGTCTGCTGCAGCCAGACGGGCAAACCTGGCCGCTGGGAGATGAAGGCAGAGGGAAAGATTCCTGCACAAGCACATCATACCCGTGTGTCGAGGTTATACGCCGTCTTCTTCAGATCCTGCAACGCCCTCTGCATGAACTCGAACGCGTGGCAGTCAACGCAGGGACGGCCTGCGGAGAGAGGCAGAAGAAGACATCACTGTCACAGCAGGAAATCTGCAGTTCAGCACTACAGAGGAGGAAGACTCCGAGACCTTGCCAGGAGAAACTCCGTTCTACCCGGCACCCACACCTGCGTGCGTGCAAAATTAGGGCTGCCTGTATCTATCTTTGTGCAAATGTGAGAGAATCAGCAAAAAACACAGAGGACTTTGCTGTTCGTGCTTTTCTGAATGTGGCCCAGACTTGACTCTGCCGGCTGCTTCAGCCCCCAGCCTCTCCCCTTAAAACTGAAATCCTTACACCTCCTCAGACATGGGTTAATTCTCTACAGATACACTGAAAATAGCAGTTTGCAGTGGTTCAGGAACCAGACAGGCAGGTCTGTTTTTACAGGAGCTCTTACAGAGCAGCTTGGCAAGGGACAGTGCCAGATCTGTATTTGCTTCCTTTCACCTGCTGCTGTATTTTTTCTCTGCCAGGAATGCAAAGCATCCCACTGGCTCTGCAGCTGCTGCCAGCGTGTGTGCACAGAGGGGCAGGGCAGGGAAAAGGCAGAGAGTGGAGGAGGAGAGGACTAACAATAAGGAAAATGGCTCACTTCTGAACCTGGGCACTTCTGCTCTGCCAGGATTCACCCCACACCAATTCTCTGACTATTCGAAGTTAATGAAACATGAGTTTTCTGAAGAAGAAA
This sequence comes from Petroica traversi, assembly GCA_025920805.1. NCBI lineage: Eukaryota > Metazoa > Chordata > Aves > Passeriformes > Petroicidae > Petroica > Petroica traversi. The sequence goes on from JAHLSL010000015.1 coordinate 26,144,786, forward strand.
TTGCAGACACTGGAGGAGATGCAGGGGGAATGGGAAAAAGGACATTTCTCACTGATCACTCAGTGCCCCCATGTTGGGGTGAGCGCTGAAATTCTTGTCCACATGCAGCAAAGAAGGTGCAAAGCTGCTGCTGAGGAGCTGTCTGGAGCCTGGGACCTGCTGAGCAGCACTGCAGCACCCATCTGTGCCTGCTGCCCTGCTGCCAACTCTGCCTTCTGAGTTGTACCTGTAGGTGGGGAGCAGCCAGAGTGCTTGTCAGTGCACAGCAAGCCTCTCAGGGGCTTTGATCTATTCAGGAGGAGTTTCTCTCCCACCTGTCCTTCTCCATACAACTGACATCTCAGGGAGACCTGGGGATCAAGCTAGGGATTTAATTCCCAAGCTGTGAGGAGATGTAAAGTCCCCACCTCCATCAGAACAGCCTTGCTCGCAAGGACTCTCCCTCTCCAGGCACAGGAGTAGTGACAGGATGGTTTTGAGCACACTTTAAAGACACTCAACCCCCTCCTGCTTTCAGTATTTTGGTAATTTAATTGTTTCCACTTCAGATCATAAAACAGAGCCCTTAGGAAGAGCCTGCATGCTCAGACTGCTGTCAGCAAATCCATCATTTACTCGGTGTCATGCCCTGCTCCCTTTCTTCACTCTTGTCTGCTCAGAAACACCCTGCTGCCCTGGCTCCATCTCGGGGAGGTGCTGCATGTCCTGAAGTACTGACAAGCACCAAAGTGTTCTCAAAATCAGAACCTGAAGGAGAAAAAAAAAAAAAAAACAGCTTCAGGTGATAAATTAATGTCTCCTGCTTCTGCAGTGGGGAGAAAGCACTTTTGAGGAGAGCCATGAATTCCCTAATCTGTCACTGCCTGTCATGCAGGAACTCTTCCCAGGCCTTTGTGAAAGCTGTGATGGGATGGCTGTGTGGGATCATCCACTGGTATTTATGGCAGCCAAGTGCACCTGTGTGGACAGGGAGGTACTAGTGGAATGGCACAACCATGCCAAGTGGTTATTTCACTTCTGCCAGCTCTGGGACAGCAGCTGCCCTGGTGTCAAAGGAGCTTGTGCAGGAGAAGGGTGGTGGCACAGAGGACACCTGCCTGTGCTGCCCTGTGTGTCCTGAATCAGCACCTGCAAAGCTCCTAACACTGCACTGCCCTCCAAAGTCAGAGTGCAGATGCAGCCAGCTTCACCACATGACAGATATTCACTATTTAATGTCGTTTCTTGGGCCGTGCTCCATGGTGGAGGGTCCTTGTCCAGGCACTGCTGTCTCTGGGTCAGGTCAGCCTCCCTTCCTGCTGGGAGCCAGTAGCCAATAGCAGATACTTAAGGAAAATACAAGAATAAGTGTCTAGCAATGTTCTTCTAGCCTACCAAGAGGATATCCTGCGTCTGGCTGGTGTTTCTACATCTGATAAGCCCTCCATAAATTTTTCTCACATTAATTTGCACTGTTGCTTCCTGAATCCATGTAAACTTTTGTCATCTGCAACATCCTGTGGCAGTGAGTTCCACAGCTCAGCTATTCACTGAGTGAACAAAATACCATTCCTGTCTGCTCTGAAGTTGACATCTGCTGCTTTCATTTCCTGCCTCTAATTTTTGCAGTGGAAGAGACGGTTATTAAATAATCACCAACTTTGCCCCACTTATGACTTTGATGTTCTTCATTGCTCCCTGCCTCACTCTGCTTCCCAGTATGAAGAGATGAGCTGCTAAGCTGGCCTGTCCAGGTGGATTTGATCTCTCTTCATGCCCACAATATTTTCATCAAGGTGCCCATGGACATTTCCCCAACATAAATATATCTAAGCATCTGTTTTGCCAAACAAATCTAAATCTGTGCTGTTGCCAAAAGGAGCGATCCCACTGTGCTTGCTGTCCTTGGCTATGGCATCCCACACTTCCACTCACTCACAGCAGAAGTGACAGTGCAGCTCCTCCATCAGCTGGATCTCTGATTTTTTTCCCCAGAGCAGATCCTGAATGCCCAAGTTCTGGGGCCAGGACAAGAAATAGTGCAAGGAGAGAGGGCCAGGTTGAGGAAAGAAGAGCAGAGGAAGCACAGGCTTACATCAGCTTAAAGCAGTCATGAAACCAAATCTTAAGTCACATTATAGCAAAGTATAGCAGAGTGCTGTTAATTCCTTGCTGACAGCTGGAAACAGACTATCATTCATAGGGAGACTTAACAGGTCTGTGGATTAACATAATGAGAATTATCAAGAGTCAGCTATAACTCTTTAAATGGGTCCTGTCAGCACAAAGACTGTATGTGTCTTTGTGTGTTTGGGGAGAAGTAAGGGAAGAGGAAAAATATGTTTCTTGGCTTCTTGTTGGTGAAAAATTGGAACTTCAACTTAAAACACTGTGTAAGTCTAATTTACTTTCCCTTACATACACTTGGTGTTTATTCTTTATATTTCATGCACCTTGGCTAATGAAAACAGACTGAACAGCCTCTGGTCTTCAGATTCCATATTTCGGCTTTCACAGTGGGTGATCCGGGCTATAAATGCAATGGGAGGTTGGGGAAATAATTTTTTGCAAAGAAGTTTAAAGAAAATAATCTGCAAGTGTTAGTAGCACCACTTCAAATTTAAACAGTCTTTTGCATATGCAAAGTGCTGTGTATAAAGTATAAGGACGCAATTAATCATTGCTAATTAGAATTATTCATAAAAAGCTGTGCCTGGCTGTGTGACTGGCACTGAGCAGGGGGTGGTGCCCCGAGCCAGATCCCAGTGCCGCACACAGGACAGGATCCCTCTGCAGTGCTAAGGAGAACTGTGACTCACTCTCATGCTCCTCTCCTGTGACTCCTGCACCTCCCACACTTGCTCAGAGCAGTGCTGCCCTGTCCTGCTCGTGATGCTGCAGGAGGGACACATTCCTCCCACCAGGTGGGAGAGAGAGACTGTGTGGTCCGTGCGGGAATGTTCCTGCCAAGGGCAGGCTGCCAGCGCCGTGTCACATCCCTGGGAACAGGAAACAGCGAGCACCACACTGCTCTGCCCCGCACAGGACACTTAGTATGGTTCACGTCCATCCCATATCCTTGTTAAGAACATGTGCTACGGCCCCCTTTCCCCCTCTGGGTCATCCAGGGTCCCACAGCCAGCAGTTTGCCTGGACTGGCAGCAAGGACTGAAGTGCCAGCAATAGGGAAGGTGAGTGTTCATTGCAGAGGCAGTGCCCCCTAAACGGGTCAGAGCCCCCTAAATGGGCCTGTGCCCACTGCAATCAGCTCCTTGATGAGAAGCAGCCAGTGGAGCACCAAGCAGGAGAAGATCCAGGAACATCGGTGCTAGATCACATCAGAGTGAGTGCCTGACCCAGGGTCCAGTCTCCCACAATCTACATCTCTTGAGGAATATTCAAAGTCTGGGAGCATTCCCAAGCCTTGAGAGCAGCTGGCATGGGACAGCTCCTCTCTAGAGCAGTCAGCTCGTCCTGACAGACAAGTGGCCTCCTGTCATGGACACAAGTGTGCCAGGGTCCATCCCAGCAGGTTACTGGTGCAGTCATGTCCCCATGCCTGGGTGCATCCCTGGGCACTGTTATAGATGAGACCTTCAAGGCCAGCAATGGGTGCCTTAGAAGAACATGAGGACAGGGCAAGTCTGGAGGGATGCATTCCCAAGGACCCTCCCAGGTCTCAGGAATATGCCAAGGTAGCACCTCAGCCAGATGAAATGCTGCTGTATCTAGTAGCCCTTTCTAGGATTATTTACCCATTGAATTTAACCAACCAGTTCTGCAATCTCATGCAAACTTTTACCATCCACAGTGTCCTAAGGGAAGAGTTTCACAGGTTAACCATCAGGAAGAGTCCTAAAAGGCAAAGAAAAGTGTCCAGAGCTCTAAGCAGCTATGCAGCACTCTCCCAACAAGTGGCTGATGAGGAGCAACAGGAGTTCCTTGTGGCTTTAAAACTCTGTCCCTGCAGATGCCCAAAACAATTTACAATTCACAGTCAGCTGACAGCCTTGCTCCTGGCCTGGTCTCAGACAGAAATAGCATTATGCTCTTGTAGCAATGCTCACAGCCTCTGTTCCTTGGGATGGGGCAGTGTGTCTCTGCAGAACACTGCCACAGAAACACTCTGACCTGCCCTTCATTCCACACCCTCACCTGCAGGAGTAAGGCAAGACAAGGAGTCTTCCTCAAAGGCTGTTCAAGGGACTCCACAGCTTGGCTAGAGGATGGTGAAAAGGTGGTAAAAAGACTCCTTGATACTGTAAGGAGGATGGGACAGACATTTTAGGGCCTGTTGTGATAGGACAAGGTGTAATGGTTTTAAAATAAAAGAGGGCCGATTTAAATTAGTTAAGAAAGAAGTTTTTTTACTGTGAGAGTGGTGAGGCCCTGGCAGAGGTTGCCCAGAGAGGTGGTAGATGCCCCATCACAGGAAATATTCAAGGTCAGGTTGAAGATGTCCCTGCCCATGGCAGGGGATATGACTGGATGAGCTCTAAAGGACCCTTCCCACCTTTCTACAATTTTATAATTCTGTGAGACTTGGGTCAGAAACCTTGGCCAAGAGTTTTTCTAGGATTTGAATGGGAGTTTTCACTAAACAAGTAGAACAAGAAAACACTGTCTACTTTTCCCCAAATGTGTTGACTTGCCTCTGCTAACACAGACACACAAAGAGTACATACAATTTACTTTCCAAGCCTGATTTTCTCTTTGAGGAGATAAAATGGACTCATCACATTACTTATTAGAATTACTACTCATCACAAAACTTACTAGAATTAATGAATGCCTAGAAAAAAGACACACAAAATAGCAGTGAGGTCAGACCAAAACTTAGCTCTGATAAAACAAAAGAATAGAATGGGGAAAAGTCCTGTGGAGACAAATACACATACATGTATTTGAAAACTAGTAATGGAATTAAGGGAGAATAAAGTGCAGTGACAAAATCAGACCTTGTGTTAAATATTTTGGTAGTAATATAAAAAGATAGCTGTGATACAAAGTAAGCATGATTTAGAACTAGAGATTTGTTTTTATGCAATTATTTTTCTTTGGTTTTTTTTTCCCAGAGGACATTTCATGTTACTAATGAGTGGCTACTTCCCACTTGCTGTCACCAAAACACCCTGAGAGCATTGACTCCATCCCGTAATAACTTTGAACTATTGCCTCATTTTGGAGCTGAGAAAGTTGAGAGACTTATTCAAAATGACAGAGGAAGCTCATATAGAGCTGTGATCCAAATTAAAGAGCTCCCAGCTCCGTGGTGTGCTCGAGCCAGCCTGTCATATTTATTTATTTTTTAGGTTAGCAGGATTTCAGAAATTTATATATGCTTTACAAAGGCACTGCTTGGGTAAATATCCCCTGAGTTGATTTGTAGTACTTACAAGAAAGTTGAACTTGACCTATTGTTCCAACCAAATACTAAAATAAACAGGATGCAATGCCCTAGCAGAAATACACACAAATTTTCTTCTAACAATACTCAGACTAGTAAGGACATCATATGTATTGTGGCAGATCTGGAAACGAAACTCTCAAGAAGTAGATCTACAGACAAAGAGCTTGAGTACAAGTCCAAACGAAAGCTAAGACTATGCAGTTAGCATTTTTTCCTGAACAACTCCTAATCCTCTGCTTGCTCGCTGTTTCTATGCCTGTTGTTCCCATGTGCTCTGCTGACACGGCACGAACCCATCGCTGCTCCCTCGTTAATCAGGCAGCAGCAGGTTCCCCTGGAGCCCGTGTGGCTGCTGGGGTGCAGTGAGCAAGGCAGGCAGGTCAGGGTGCAGCAAGTACCTACTTTCTGCAGGAATGACAGTCCCGGAGTCCTGGGCAGCCCCCACGAGCCTGGCACTGAGCAGCACCGAGAGCAGCAGGATCCCCATGCGCGCCTCGCCCCACGCCGATGGCAGCGCCATTCCTCTCCTCAATAATTCAAGCTGTCTTCCCTGCCTGGAATGAGGAGAGACAGCGAAAATTCAGCACTTGTCTCCCTCCTCACAAAGGAGAGGATCAGACGTGGGGAGCACAGGCCCCGTGCACACACAAAGCCAGTTGCACCCAGCGCTGCAGGATGCGCCAAGGGCTCCTGATGCACCCCAAGGACCAGTTTGCCCAGTACCTGATCGTTCTCCTCGCCTGTGTGCCAGACCCTTGGAGCAGCTGTAGCAAGCAGGCAAGGCTCCAGCAGCCACTCTGAGCATGCGCCCCTTCTGCATCCCCCCTTCCCTGATTAGGGTCATTGCCATGGAGATTTGCTATAGCAACACTGAAAAATTGGAGCTGCCAAGTGGAGAAGAAGATTTAAAGGGACCACAATGTGATGGATGGTCAGTGCTGTACTCCTCCTCTGCTCCCAAAGGCCATGTCCTCTCCTTGGCAGACACTGGCTGCTGCCACCCACATAAGACAGTCTTGGGCAATTTTTGTGTTTGTTGCTGTTATTCCCAAAGGGATTGTGCTGAAATACACAGGTCCCATCCCTTGCTGTAGCTGTAACTCACTTAGAGTGAGATTTCATTCTGTGAGGTATCAAATGAGATGAAAACTCAGAAGTTTGCTTGGATAAATGAAGCTGCAGGGCCTGCTGATGATACCCTCTACTTTGGGGAAGAATACATCATGGTCTTTGTTTAGCTACACTGAAAATGAGGCCTTGTGGACAATAGCACCCCTGGCACATGGACCAACAATAAAAATAGATCCTGCACAGCATCATATTAGGTAACCATGATGAGAGCCCAGCCAGAACCTAGACACTGCAAAAGTTTAAGGATGCTCTCTTCAAGCTCACCTGGATCAGTCTGTCTGTTAATGGGCCGTGTCCTGACAGAGTTCAAGCAGGAGACTTCCTGAACAGGGAATCTGTGTAAGAATCTGGCTGAAACCAAGCATTCAGACAGGGGAGGTGATAGAGAAAGAGATGCTCTAACACCTACCTGCTTGCCCCAGAGCTTGAATAAAGGCTCATTTTGCATACCTGCTCAATTTATGGCCTTGTTGTTCTATCACAGAACAACTCCATCTCCCACCAAGGAGGGGCTCCAGCCTTCCTGATCTGTGAAGGTGTCAGTCTTCCCAGACATAGACATCGTTTGTCCTTGGCTTTCTTCAGCCCTAGAGACTCTCACCAGCACTGCACTCTGCTTCTATTTCATTTGCTCCTGTGGCTCCTTCAGAATTGCCTCTTACAGCCCTCTCTTCAATGCTTGTGCTTTTGGATCAGATTCGTTTAAAAGTACTCTCCCAGGGCTTTCTGGCAAAGTGAATGTGCCTTGGAATTGCCACTCTTGCAAGAGAGGATTTTGCAGGGGGCAGCCCAGTGTTATGGAAGCAATTCCTACAAGATTGACACACTGCCAAATTTTTAGCCCACAGTGCAACTGAAACTCAAATTCCCTTGTATGGAAGGTCCAGATGAAGGTCTCAGGTACTAGGATCTTTAAAAGTGAGTCTGGGCACACATATGAACCAAAATTACTCCACTGGCTTTATGAGAAGCTGAGAGTCCTAATCCAAGCTCAGATGGTGGATGTGAAGTGAGCTGAGGTTGTGTGAGATGGACCAGTTTTACAATGTCTGTCTCATCAGAGGCCTCAGATGATCAGAGGCCTCCTGTTAAAGGAGCATCTCTGTTTACAGTATTCTGTCATTCCCCCCTCCAAATACAATTTTACTGGGACATTATTAAAAATCTGCAAGAGTTTAGGCTGCCTTCAGCAGAAGGCCTGAGCAGCAGTGCTGTGTCTGATCTGGTCACTGCAACATGAGGAACTATCAGAGACACCAACAGCAGTAGAAATAGCCATAGGTTTAAATGGCATCCAGGAGGCACAACCAAAGTCCCTGGAAAACTTCTTTATAATGAGGATGGCAAGGGGATGGATTTCCTGCAAAGCACAGGGGAATATTTAAGTCTGCAGGTATAAATTAGACATCATTTGGGAATGGCATTGGGATAGTAGCCCTTCATAAAGACAAGGGAAGAACTGAGTGATTTCTTATTGATGCCTTTCCCTTCCTGTCTTTTCTAATTCTGTGATTAAGAATAATTTTTTTCCCCAGGCAGTCACTCACAGCTCTCTGTGTTGTAATTCCAGCACAAACACAGACACCCCTGGGAGAAATCCATTGCCCTCGTGCAGCATCTGAAATTCAAACTAATTATTTCTCCTCCTTCAGTTATCATGGCAAAGGAAATGTTTTTTCTGGTTTAAGCAAGTATGATGTCAGAACATTCCCTTTCTGGGATGGGTCACTGATAAAGCAATTCAGAGACATTTGGCTGCATGGCAGTTGCCGGGGCCCACAGTTTCTTGATCTGCTTTTAAACAAGTAAACCACAACTTTGCCAATTAACTGAGAGGTGAGAGGCTGGTGCACTGTTTGACATTTTAGCCCATAAACAGAATTTTTTTTTCTGACAGCCATCTCAGGCCTGAGAAGGAGTGAAAATTAAATCACCTTATACTTACCTTGTTCATCATGCTACGAGATAATGATTCACCTTGGCTTGATGGCTCAGCCCTCAGTTTGGTGAGGGAAAAAGTCTCCCTCATGAAATGACCAATTTGTTCTTGGCATCATTGCTTGACAAGTTCCCTGTCTTAGAGCTTCCTGGAAAACCCTTCAAGAGTCTGACCACAAGCTGAACCTTGGTCAGACTGCGAGGCTTCAAGATACTGAAGCTGCCCAACGAAGTCCATGTGACAGTGCAAAACAGGGATGTGGCTGCAAACAGGGAGTATGACAGAAACTTAACTAAGATCCTTTAGTGTAGGAACAAATCAACTCCAAGATGCCTCTTTCACCACAGTGTAAGATATGAGAAAGCACCCAGGCTTGATCAGTTCTCTGAAAATCAACTGAAGCCAAGTGTGACAAGCATCTTTAGACACTTTCAAAAGCCTAGAATGCTTTCAGCTACACAGGAGGGGCTGTGTCAAGCTGTTGTGAAACGAAGGTCAGTTCAGACTTTTGGTTCCAAGAAAAATTAAGAACCACTGGCAAAATACCAGTTTTCCTAGTTTATTTATGAGGTTTGCACAGGACTGCTGGAAATCCAGCAGGCATCACTGTGCTGGACATGGGGTCAATTTACAGCAAGGGTTGTGTGCTGTTTGTGTGCTCTGAATGCCACTGAGGACGAAGCTGAGTTATTTGCCCTGTTACTGCCAATCTTATCCCTGTCTAGGAAGACATAAGCACGTCATTATTCACTTGCTAGTAAATTGTGTGTAAAAATCCTTTGTGAATTTATGTGTTTGGGAGGAAACTGTTGGTTGATATTTTAAGTGCTGTGATTTGGGCAGGTGATTCCATGGCTACCAAAACCAGGGTGACTAAAGACACAGGCAGTTCTCTGAACAGCCTGTCTGTGCTTACAGAAAGGGCAGGTGGGGAGATTTCAATCTGGTTTAGGAAAGCTATTGACTTCCAGGACATGGTTCAGCCTTCCAGGGGTAAAACTGTACAAAAAACAAATGTGCAACATACCAGCTGTCAAAAGGCATTTAAACACTGTTCAGGTCCTGCTCTAGTGCAAGACCAAATTGTGTGTTAGTTATATTTAGTGCTGTTGGCTGAAACCAGACACGATTCACAGGCTGGAAGCTGTGCTACAGTCTCTGTATAGTCCAGGGGGAATGCAAGAGATGCTTAGGCAAGAAGCTTGTGTATCAAATTTAGTGCATGGATGAAGTTCTGCTCTTTAACCAGGGAAGAGAAATAGCCCTCAATGCCCAGAATTCTGAGAGACAACTTTTTGCACTGCAGGTGGCCTCCATGAAAGCCTGGACTTTAGACAGTCACAAACATTGGTAACTCTGGGCTTTGTCCTGAAGTTTGTACCTCTCCCCAGACCCTGTATTTAAACTGAAAAGCTGCAGAGTGAAACCATGGGCATCTTTATGGTTGCAGTCAAAAGATTAATAGATACAACCTCATTAAACCTTTGAACTTTAAAGCCTGTTGGGATTTAGCAAAAGAAGATGCTAAGTTTCACCTGGCTCAATGCAGTAGCCACACAAAACAACAGATTTTGTCAGCACTGGTTGCCTAAATTAACAAAAGTTAGCCCAGATTTAGTACTAAAAGGTGCTTTATGTTAGCAGATCTTTCCATTGATTTGGATGAAACTCTCTTATAAAGACAAGCTCCTATGCTTTCTATTTTGTAGAAAACTCCCTTAGATGAATATCCCCATACACATCAAAATGTCATGTTATAAACACTTTTAGCACTTAAAGCTAAATAGAAGCTGTGTTTTTCTGTAACAATTCACACGAGTCCCTAACTGCACAAAAATCCCAGTGATGGGACTCCTTCATTTTCTGCCTGTGTTGCCTACTGGCTTCTGCATGGCCAAATACTTTATGGGCTTCAGGAAAAAAAAAAAAATAAAAGAATTGGGTAAAAATAAAGTTTTTTTAAAAAGCATGAATTCTCAGAAAACATCTAACAACTACATGTAGCTCAGGGCTGAGGCTACCATTCTGTTTTCCTGAGCGTGAACATTAAGTGTTAAGTGCAGCTATTAATGCACACACAGAGAAAATTCAGATCCCCCCACATGTAAACAAGAAATTGGACATTGTTCTCCCTTGAAATCTGCATCCTACTTACTCTGTGGAAGGGTCTAACTTGCATCACCAGTCTTTCCAGCTGATTTGGACACTCAAAAAAAAGAGAAGTTATGAAGAATAATGGGAGGGTTGCCAGTCCTGCCCCATTTTCAGACTCTCTTGACAAAGAGAACAATCTATAGTTTTGTCACTTAAATTACCAGAAAAGTGCAGTGTCACTTACTTTGATTTAAACAGCAAAAGGTGCTCAAGGCTAATGAAGACAAGTTGATGTGTTAGCAGGTTTCCAGAAAGTTCATGGTTCAGAGCAGGAATCAAATGATAACAACCCTGACTGTGAGGAAGGAAAAGTGTAGGCAGATGAATGTAAAAATAGATTATCTGCAGATATTTGCATTTCCTTTCTCATGGCATCCATGCCTGGAACTATTCTTATGCTTTAAGCCACTTTTTAAATTTCAGCTGTTTAAAGGTCTTGAAAATATCATCTCTGACACTTCCCATCTCTACAAAGACACAGCTGAAGCAGCAAGATAGAGTTGGAAGGTTGAGGAATATCTACATGGAGATTAAACTGCAAACCCATATAAATGAATACTATGCTTGAAACTGGAGCAATAGGCCAAAATATTTTACACTGTGATTTTTATTTAATAAATTGATGATACCTAAAGTGCAATTGACACGACAATTTCTCTGCCCCAAACAGCTTTCAGTGCAGTCACAAAACAAGGGGCACCATGTAATGCAGAACAGGGAATAAAACAGGAATAGGTGGGCAGTGAGAAGGATTCACAAGTGTTCTGATGACCCCATTAGACGTGTGTAACAGCAGTTTGGATTTAACAGGAACCTTTGGATTTTGAGGAGAAAAAATGCACATCTTGTAGGAGGCACAGCAGCAGATTCCCAACACCTGGAACACATGGTAGGTCAAGAGAATCATCCTCATGTTTGCTCTGACCCTGCCTCCAGCAGGTTTTGTTCCATGCATCCCACTGCTTGTTTGCAAAGGGACAGCAAACACCCATTCTCTGGTCACTTCTGTTTCCATAAACTTCTGTCATCATCTTCAGCCATCTCTTTTTCCAGACTGAAGGTCCCCAGTCTGTAAATGGCTTCTGTTTATCCCAGCTCCTTTATCAGCAGTTTATATGGTTCTGCTGAATTCTTGCTCTCTATAAAAATGATCTTGAGTCACTCTGTCATACTAAACCTGATTTTACATATTCAAGTTCTTCAGAAGTTTCTTTTCACCCGCCCAGAATAGATATTCTAGTTGCTGGGTGCAATTCCCACAGCTCCCTGCCAATCCTTTTTCAGACCTGGTGGCATATTAGCTGGTCCCCTGCCAATTTGGTGGTTTTGAATGAGTTAGTACAGTACAGTCATTGAATGAAAAGAAAATAGATAAGGTGGACTTTAAAAGAGCATGCAAAAATCTCCACTAGGAATGTCCTGGTCCTATTAGAGCTTCTGCAGACTGAAAGGAGTCTTAAATTTTTCAGTTTCTGAGGAATAGAACGAGAAAGTTATTCCCCTTTCCCCATCTATCTCCCTCCTGGCTTCTTTCTTTGGGGCAACAGCCCAATTATGTCCCATCTTGCACTTCCCCAGTTCTGACAAAGTGAATAATAAAGCAGATGTGCAGCAAAATGTCTGAAGGAATTTCAAATGGTCAGATTTTCTTTTGTTCAAGACAGTGTCTGTGCAATCACCAAGGGAAAAATTCATGAAGATCTATAGGTGTTTCCATCTGGCAAACATGGCTGGGTTCCTGTCCACACCTGTAAAAAGGAGTGAGATTACAGCAGTCTGCAGAGTAATTCAGGAGCAGAGCTTTCATCTGAAACTGAGCTGTTCTGAGACTCCCTCCAAGTTCTGCAATAGGAATGTTCATTTTTAGGGAAAAAGAGGTGCTTCCACACAATGTCTTCCCTGGACAGATGATTTCCTCTTCCCTGGGAAGGAGATGTTGCACACACCATTGTCACTCACTCCATGATAAATTGGAGTGTCACTCATTTCTCTGGCAGTGCTGCCACTGGACTGCAGGGACTGCTGACCTGAGGAGTGTCAGCCCCAGCACTCACACCTGCAGTGTCTACACAGTCACCAGAATGAGGGGCTGGGAGTGACCTGAGAAATCCCTGGGACTAGAGGGAGGGCAGTGCCAGAATGGAAGGGGAATTGAGGTTGAAATGGAGAGGAGAGAGAAGACAAGTTCAGAGCTAAGCAGGGGAACGAAGCCAAGCTGGAACAAGATGAGCCAAGTGCAGCAAAAGCCAAGGAGCTCTGAAAAACCATTGTGCTGCAGCCAGGATTAGCCAAAGCCCTCCAAAGGAGGCTTTGCTCCCAGAAATCCTGAGAGGGCTCTGCCATGCGGAAGGACTGCTGCCCCTTGCCACTCTCTGGGAGGGGAGCTGCAGGTGAGACTTTGCCAAGCAGCCCAAGGTGAGCAGTGCCAGTGCTCCCATGCTGTGTGAATGGACTTAGTGCAAAACCCACAGCACAGCTGCTCCTTGAGGGAATTTGGAAAAATACCATCAGAATCCCCTCTGCAGTTCACACAGGGCTTCTGTGCTGGCCTGTGTCCTGGTCACACACAGAGGGCATGCTGCGCTTCTCAGGGTACAGGAATTGGTTTTCCAAGCTCTGGAGAGGTTTGGAATCCAATCAGAGTTCCCTATGGTGTTCCCCTGCTCCCTCAAACCTACAGCTGCAGTGGCAGAACAGTGGTTGTGTTTCCTCTCTCATCCACTTCCAGCAAAGTCACACTAATTTAGTTACAGAAACAAAGACACAGGCAGGAACTTTCTTCCAAATTCAGCTGAAGAGATTTTTACCTTCAGATGTCCCGTCTGTTTCCCAAGCCAGGTCACAATGTTGGAATGGTTTGAGACAGCTCTAAATCACATCAGAAAAACTCTAAGCACTTTCTCACAGTGCTCAGCCTGTTTCAGACTTGTGAGTGGACACAGTGTCTTACAACAAAGGGGGAAAGGTGAGGATGAAACAATCTCAGCTTTCAGGTACCAAAGTCTCCATGCCTGAAACAAAAGGAGCAGTTTTCAAAGGCAACTACGAGGGAAAACTAAAACATTCAGAGTTTGGTCCATCACAGGATGGACCAAATCTCTGTGACCTAATCACTTTGTTTCACTTGAAGCAAAGTAAGGCAGTCTCATGAAGAAACTGCTTGGCACTGCACAGAGCTTTCCTTCAATGTGATGCTGAGCAGTTGCTGGTGGCAGCATTTGGTACAGCTGGAACTGCCCAGGCTGCTCAGTCACACCCTGATTCTCCTTTCTGCTCTATCCCTTTGAGCTGCTAAAATAAAGCTGTATAGAAATTCACTAGGTTAAGAAAGGAGTCTCCAGGGAAGGAGGGGAAGAAACCAAACATTTTAATTAAAGAAAATAATACTCCTCTGCAGGAAAACAGAAGGCTCAGCATTGAGATATAAACTGTTTTGGTCCAAGAACAGCAGACATGTAACTCCTGATGACACACAGCCCATTACAGCTGACAGAACTACAACATGCCTGAAGGTGGTCACAGCACAGACAAACAGAAAGGACTTGATCATCTTTAATGCACAGGCAAAGCCTACAGAGACCACAATGCCATGTCTCAGTGTAAGTGGGTAAGTTGCCACAGACATATGTTCATATTAGAGACAAAAAACAGCTGCACATGTCTCTAGGGCCCTGTTCTCCAAAATTATCTTGTGGGTTACGCTTGGCAAATTCTGATTTAAAAATCAAAGCAGGTACATTTTCCTCCCGATTCTAATATCAAGCAACAGATTTACTGAATTGAGCCCTTACTGGCAGATGTGAAAAGAGGGTACTTTTTAAAAAGACACAGAACAAATACATCAGACACAGTCCCCCAATCTCATCAGCACATTGGGGCACACATGCTTGCAACATGAACTCCATAAAGCTGTATTTTATACAGCTGCATTTTAAAAACTGCTGGACAGGTGACTCTCCTCGGGTGTCTCCAGGATTCAGTTCAGTAGATTGGCAGCTACACAGTCACACAGATTTCTCTTTTCCACCTGAAGAAGCAGAGTTTCTGTCTATAAGAAGGGAAGAACAACATCATCAAAAAACAAGTGTCAGCACTGTAAAACTAATTAGCTCCCAAAGAAAAGTCCATTTTATTTTTATTTTACAATTCAGAACTAGTGATATGAGGTGAATTTTGGGGTAAAAATCAGACTTATCATTTAATGCTCTTCCAAATTATTTTGCTTTTGTGGGATGAATTAGCACTACTTCCTGTGACATGGAGAAAGTTATTTTTCTTTCTTACAATCTTACTTCAACAGTACAAACTGGAGCATAAGCTTAGAAGCTCATTTGAAGCTTAATCCCCCTCCCCACCCCGCCCAAATCCTGTCAGAAATTTTATATTAATTAAAAACACACTCAGAATTTAAATTTAAACCAGGGCAGTCTGGACCCACTCTCAGTGAAGAAATTAACTTCCTTAACTTCTCCTGTTTCACTGATAAAATGAAAATTCAGTGGTTACTAATAATTTGCTTTGGAGCCTAAAAGAGATGAGAGGTGCTGAGCTGGCATGGAGCCATCACAATTCAAACACATTATGAGATTCCTGGCTTCTTTAAGGAAAGGGGTCCAAACTGGTGAGAGCAGAGGTCTGTGGGTTGAACAGAGGTTCATCAATATCAGATCTCTGCTGCCCACAGATTCCTGTTTCTGAATCACCAAGGGTGGGTTGGGAACTTCTGAGAGCTGGAGCTGGGCAGGATGAGAAATGATGAGAAAGACCTGCACCCTCTCAGGCTGCCTGAGTGAGAGAGGGTTGAGGAGCAGGGAGGGAACAGCAGGGCTACCTGAGGAAATTTGGGAATCCCTCTCTAGCACACACACACACACTTTTGGGTTTTCCTGGCAGTCTGGAACACTTGTTGCTTCAGTGGATGCTTCATATGATGGAGCAGAGATGTTTGACATCAGCATTGTATCTTCACCTCAGTTTGTCTACCATGAGCTGAAGCTGTATCTGAGCCTCAGCCTGATCCAAGAGAGAGCCCCCCCCCTATTGTCATGGGACACAGTAGCTGTGGGAAGTGCACTCACCAACTTAATCCCTACTGGTGTAACCAGCTACACATAAATAAAAAGGCATTATGAAGACTACCAGCTTTAAATGGCAATCAAATCCATCCTTAATCTGCCTGACTTGAGATTTTTATATGAGATAGAGTTGCCATGTGATGAAAAGCTGTATTTTAAAAGGTGTGTTATCCATTGGCCCATATCAGCTAAAGGCACCTAGAGCAGAGCTGGGCTGAAGCATCCTGCTCTGCACTTGCCTTAGTACAGGAAAAGCCATCTGCTGCTCAGGCTTTTTTCCACAGATGATAAATCTCAGGAAAAACCACAGCCCTGTGGTTTTATATTAAATCAAGGTATCAGCTTTGATTGTTTCAGCTGCCCTGCAAAACTGAGAAGATCTGCTCAGACTTTGCTAATCATTGAAATGACAATCAATCACCACCTTCTCACCACCTCACTGACATCATTTGCAATGGTTTGAATAAGGGAAGTTGACAGCATGCCAGCATCTTAGGATCTCAGCCCCAAGGCTGCTCACCATTTTATATATTTTTAATAACATTTTCAAGCCTTTCTTTTTATTTTCAGGGACACATCTAGCTTACTGTGCTTTAAACGTTCTAAATAACCACTGACAGTTTATAAAGCAATAAAGAACAAAATGAATGTCAGTAAATACAGCTTTGCTCACTGTTCTGTGAGCATGATCACAAAACTGTTTGCACACATTTGTTATTACTGCCTGGTAGGTTAAAACCTGTTTAAAAAAAAAAAAAGAAAACCAAACCAAACCAAAACATCAACAACCAACCAAACCAAAATGGGGGGGGGGGGACTCAAGCCAAAACCATGAAAATAAATTCGATTTTGAACCTATAAAAAAATTTTAAGTTTCAGCTAAAAATGCAGTTGATCTCTTTAAAATTGCAATGCAATGTCCACCAGTTAACTGTGAAAAATAGACTGCAGTTCTGAAAACAAGTGCAGACTTAGAGTGAACTGGACTGGATTTGCCTGTGGACTGGATTTACTTCTCCAGAATTTGTTTTATGGTTGACTCCCTGGTGGGCTCTGTCTTGAGGGCTTTTAGGTGCCACAGGGAGCTGTGAGCTGGCTCAGTGGTTGTGGTGGGAGCAGCTCCCTCCCAGCAGCACAGGACCTTCCCCAGTTCATGGTCACATCCAGCACTTTGGCTGAGTGATGAATTCACAGATATCCCCAGAAAATATTGCCCAGAGTCAGCTCCCTCTGCCAAAACAACTGCTCCAGCCTGCTGAGGGGCCAGCAGCAACAAAAAACAGTCCAGAGAGGGGCAAACAGATGTGGAATGTGCAGAATCAGCCTGTCAGAAGTGCTCTGTGGCTCTTCCCATGCAGCCAGCCTGACAATTAGTGGGGGATCACCCCAGTCTAGGTTACAAACACAGCAGGTTTTGGAAAAGGAAGGAGATCCAGTCTGTGGCCTTCACAAAAGTCTCTGAGACCTAAGCTAGAGTCAGTTTGCTTTGAGACACCATGCAGATCAACCCAGGGCCAACTGAAGCCTGAAAGCTCCTGAGCTGTGCAATAAAGTTATTTACAGGCTTCCCCTGTACAGAACTGCAGGGTAAGATGTGCAGGAGGAATTAAATGAGAATTTCCTCTCTAAGCTTTTGGGAATCCCTCCCCCTCCAACACAGTTAGGAGCTGCTTAGTCATCATCTGACAATCTTGCCTGCAAACAAAGGAGAGTTTTTCAAGAAAATTGGTGTCTCCAGTGGGAATATTAACAAAGGGAAGTGTATTTTAGGGAACAGGAATATTTGCCCCAGAAAGCAGCAAAACAGATTAAAATAGTCAAATGTGAAATATATATGTTGCTGAAAGCAATGGTCCTAAAACCCTGTTTGCAATAAATTGTGTCACAGTTGAATAATAAAGGTAAGAATTAAAATATGCTAGAAGGTAGTTCCAAGAAGTCCTCAACTATTAAATATTTCCATGTCTTTTGAAGATGTAGGCAGAATTCCTAGCTTAATGACTGGAATAGCCCTGTTTTAGTTATGGGGAACTGAAGGATTTAAATATGGACTCAGTTATTTAGATTTTAAAGTGATAAGGAAGTGATAGCTTTGTTTTTGAGAGAATATATCACATTTTCAATCTTGCTGTCAAATCTACAAGTGTGAGAGCCAATAATAGGACATTCATCTCAACTGACTTTTTTCTGTCCTCATTTTATCTCTTTGGCTGTCTTTTTATTTTTTAAAAGGTATTAAAACACAGTTGCTATCTTTGGGGTTCTTATTGCTACTTCTGCTTCGGATATCTGTGTTTTATAAAGTTTTTCTCCAGTTCTGCAAGCTGAAGGTTTCATAAAGGTCACTGCCATAGCCAGACACTCAGAGAAAACTTTAAGAGGTTTGGCATCGAGATGCAGAAATTCTTATTAATAGTTCAAAGGTTTGTAGAAGGAAGAGGTGTGCTGAACATCTTGTTTGGGTTGTATACAGTGCTCAGCAGATTCATTAGCAAGATTTCTTCATGAAGCCCAAAATATATTTGACCTGTAATTATTGAACAGATTTTGTTTAGCTGCAAATGTGCTACATACCAATCTGGTTCTGCTGGAATGTTTGTTTATTTTTTTTGTGGTATGTCATGATTCAAGACATCTTTGTTCATGCACTTGTATTTTCACCTAAACATCAAGGACCCTGCTTGAAGTAACTTCAAACACAACAGGCTTTGACCTGTGAACAACCTTGACCACAGATTAGAAAAGCAGAAAAGTTTCAGTGCCTTCTGTTGAACAATCTGTGCAGGAGTGTATCTATAGCTCTTCAGCTAAAGGGTACACAGGAGGTGGGGACAGAGCCACCCTCCTGGGACAGCCCCATCTGACAGCAGCTGGGACACAGGTAGGCACAGATTGCAGGCGGCAGCAGCAAGAGAGATTCAGCATCCCACAGAAGGAAGGTACCAGCCCTGGCAAATTCTGCACTCTGACTGCAAGCCAAACAAGTTTCATTCCCTATGCTGTTCTACTTTGTGGCATTTTTCATCATTATGAAACCAGGGAAATGTAAAAACTCTCTACGGATGATGTTTCCTCCCTCAGCTTCTCCCCTGGGATAAAAGCATGTGCAGGGCAGTATTTTATTTTAGTAGGCTTTTTGTTTGAGCTGGTTCTCTCCTTTTGGGTAATAAATATAAATGATACTCTCACCTTAATCCCCCTGGCATAAAAACAAAGGTGTGTGCTCAGCATTGGAATGAGAAGAGCAGCACTAATAGCTGTATTTTGGCAAAATAAGGCAGAGGATGGTAGGTTCACATTTTCCTATACTTCCTTTTGTCCCTGATACCCCAAAGCAGAAGAATTCCACAGGTTATTGCACAGAGATGTGAAATGTAAATAACCTGCCTCACCTTAGAAGACAGGACAGTACAGTTCACTGAGTGTGCAATATCCATCCACCTTATCTCCTTTTATCCACAGCATTTTGTTTTACATTGCAAAAAAAAAAAAAAAAAAAAAGATATTAAATGTTTCCTTACCCTTGTGTCTAGATTATATGCTGTCTTCTTTAAATCCTGCAGAGCTCTCTGCATGAACTCAAAGGCATGGCAATCAACACAGGGGCGGCCTGGGAGAGCAATTAGTAGAGCATTTAGGAGAGAATCATGGATATATGGCATGAAGAACTAACTAGAAGGATTAAACAGTGATTTTGAGTATCAGAAAGAGCTACAGAAAAGAGTCCACACAGTGAGTACTGATGTAAGTACTCCTGAACCACCCAGGTGATTATAAATGGTTCACTGTGCTGGTCCACCCAGTCTCTCAATTATAAAAGAATTACATCAAATTTACATTAATACTTTTCTTCCTGCTATTTTGCTGTTCCACTTTTCCTTCCACAGCTCATTGTATGAAAATGTTAAACCCTTAACTTGAGCCTTTCATTTTGCTCTGCTAACCCTGGGCACATTTTCAACCTTATCTTCAGATATTTCAGAAATTACATCTGAAAGCATGAACCTGTTCCCTAGAAAAATCTTGTCTCCTAATCTCACAAATGTATGCTCTAAATAGAAAACTAATGGAATAAAACTGACTACAATATCCCAAAGACAGACCACTTCAGCCTCTAACTTGGAAGATTACATAGCTTTGCCCAAACAAATGCCCTGTTTTTAGTGGGCATTGCTGATAAGCAGAACTGCTGCAATCTGGATTTATTGGAGTGTTTATGAGAGTGTCCCCAGATCAGGGCACTCAGACTGAAGGCCACAAGGCTTGCTTTGCCTTGATCACCATGTAACCCTGATCTGGCCCTGACAGACAGCAGTACTGAGACAGAGCAAACACAGACAGGACAAAACATCTTTGAATCCCTGGGCCCTGCATGTGCTCTCATTTGCCTCTCAGTGCCTGTGCCCTGCTGACAACTTCACTGGAAACACTGCACAAGTGAGAAATTCTGAGCCCAGATTTAGTTTGCTCTTTGGGTCTGGTGTGAACAAAAGGATGAAATCTGGACTAATGTTGGAAAATCCTGCTGTGTCTGTGTCTTATCTGTAAGCCCATGCTGCAAACACTTGATGTTGGACTGTTCATGCCTCTGACATGCTGGAGAATGAGCTTCCAGCTCATGAAATGTGTGTTAACCAGCAACCAGGAATTCTGCCTGATGGAGAAAGGAAGCCTGCCAAATTCTTTAGCTGGCTAAGAAAAAAAAAAAGGAAAAGAGATAAACCCCCCACCACTGAGCAGTATTAAAGACCTCCTCCATCATTGTTGCACCATCATCCAACTTCAGTGTTACTATATGTATACTAGACAAAAGGAGAGGACTGCAGTTTTCCCATCAACAACTTGATGCAAAGACCCATCGTTACGTTTATAAAGTAAAATAAACTCAATACAGATCAGCAAAGGAGAATTAGGTGGTTGAAGGCCACAAGCCTAGGTGTCGACAAAATGCTTTCTTAGAATCTTCATTATGAATTTTTCTAATAAAAATTCATGACTTCAAGACAGCAAACATTCTCAAGAATGAAATATAATGAAGAGTCAATGCCATTTGAAAAAGAACAAGTCTCAATAATGTCTCTGAGAAGCAAACACGGTGATAGGTGGCATGGAAAGGGCTAACATAATGAGAGGGCTGTACAAAAAAGGTAGAGAACAGTGGCAGATTTCAGCTACAAACAAGACAGCAACAGGCAGGAGACAAGGATAAGAGAGTGAAGAGCTCTGGGTACAGGAGCAAAACAGCACTGGGATGTGATTAGGTTGTGGTTTTAAAACAATGCAGGCAAGACATATCCAAAGTGATTTGATTTATCTGGGCAAACTTCAGAGTCCTTCAAGATGAGAACTGCAGTAGGGGCTGTAGGAGAGGATTGCACGGAGTACATACTTTCAGCTGGGATGGCTGTTCCTGCTTCTTGGTCAGCTCTAGCAGGCTCCGTGATGAGTAGTGCAACCACAAAAACTAAAGGAACTGTAAGGATGGCTCTTCTCAGAAGGCAGGGTGCCAGCATCTTGGGAATGGGTGCTTCCCTGTTTGTCAAGAGACATAAACAAGTTATTGAGGAACACTACAGGCACACGAGGGTTTTGTTACAAACAAGTTAATGCTCCTGAAGGCTAAAGCATTGTCAGTCGTCTTCTGAAAGAAAACAAAATATCAGATCTAGAGCATGAACAGAATTTTTCTGTACCTTTCCAGAGTGTACATAAAACTCAACTGGGAAAGAACATCCCTACACAACGTAAGTTCCTAGAGTGTTCCTGGTTTCCTTTGAAAGCCAGAATGCCAGCAGCTTTGCCTGCTCTGTAACTTTTTTCTAATGACACAATCACAGACATGAATCTGGAGACTGGTCCACTGTTTGACTTTGAGATCAAAATTGCAGAGACTACAGAGCTGGCTGAAAAAAACCTCTTTGGCCTCTGGCTTGCTTTACTGATGCCTCATCTTTTCACAAGTACAATAACTAATGATAACCACTAGTGTTTCACAAGCATTAGTTATAAAAACTCCTTTTGGAAAGTGTTTGAAGGAAAACACTTTTGTTAAACCTCCACACATCCATAGGTAGAAATTCCAATGGTAAATGCATCAAAACTCTTTGATATTCTGTTTCCCCTCCTAACTTGGGCTTCAGACCATTATTTGCAGCCACCCATTTATTCCTGAACACCACGGCCAGGCCACACCATGCCCTGGAGTTGGTACAACCTGGTCCAGCAATAGTTTCACACAGAGGCAACTTCTCTTGTAAGTTTTAAGGTTTCAAGTTAAGTATTTTCTTCACCCAACAAGTAAACTCTTCAGATCAAAAGGGACTGGCTCAAGTTGCAATTGTTTGTTAGAAATTTCAATCCAGGCCTCAAGGATTCTGGCCCATTTCTAGGGAAGTCCTTAGCTCAGCCAAGTTTACCTTTCATTCCTGTACATCAAAATGGAAGAAAGAAAGACTTAAATAAGGCTAAGTTATGGCAATATAATAAAATCCAGATAAAAAAAATCCATTCAGCTAACTGTGGGAAAGCAGGATAACATTCTGCCTCTTTGTGATTTTGAAGTTGGTGCTTACTGAGCAAAAGATGTTGCATAAGAGCATTAGATCTGCATGTACTGAATGAAAGAGTACAGCAATCCCCAGAACACACTGTATTTCACATTTAGAAAGGCAGTAGAGGGAGGCAGGAGAGAAAAAGGTTTTCCCCATTTTGCCACAAACACAGAACAGGACTGCTCTTCAATATGTGCAATCCACCTTTTCAGACAGAGCTAATGTGGAGCTGTAAATTCTGCACGAACACTTGCAGCATGTGCAAACCTGCAATTCACCCAGGGAAGGAGCAGCATTAAACACATCCCCTTCCTGTGCACCTCGACCTAAACACATGTGTAGGGAATGGTTCAGAAGCAAGAGATAAACACACATGATATACTTGAGCCCATGGCAACAAAAAGATAGAGTAATGTAATTCCTATACCCTCGTACTGGGTTTCCTGTCCCACCCACTACTCAGATCTGATATGATCCTTTTTTTAAAATTTCTACAATCCCTAAAATAAAGGGATTAAAATCACTTCTGGATTGAGTTTCCTGTTTTAATTAATGGTGATCTGCAATCAAGAAAAGTACAAGCAAAAATACCAGCTTTTGCAATATTTTGCAGCAGAGTGTCTCCAAGTAACAGTAAATTAGGACACCACCAGTCTCTTTTGGAAGTACTGATGAAGAAGCCTCCTGTTCAGTAGGAGCAGAGGCTATTCTCATAGCTGACTATGAGTACTACAAAGGTTCAACAAAACAAAGCAGACACACTATTAAACTTTTTTTGGGAACCTCACCCATCACCCACCCCAGAGTCAGCTCAGCTTTTTATGTGAGCCCCCCTGGGAAACAACTGCTCCTCTAGTGCAGCAATCACCTTAAATCCCACCTAACTCCTGCCTCTTAGTTATTGCAAGGGAATTTGCAAGGAATAATCATGACAGGCTTCAAGGGTGGTCCCTCTCTGCAGTGCAACTGGGAACAGAGACAGATCTGTGCATGGACTTCTATGAAAGAGACAAGTCACCCCCTTTAACAAAGGAAAAAATATCAGTACCTGATCTTTCTCTTGTCTTTGTGATGGTTTCTTTGAAATGGCCGCTGCAAACTGCTAAGAGAACAAGTGCAGCATTTCTGAGCATGTGCACTGTCTCTTTTTAACCTTCTCTGAAAGAGGTTATTACTATGGGGAGATTTCTGCCATGGCAACAATGCAGAGCACTGCAGCACGCAGCGCAGATTTAAAGAGGCACAGGCTGTGTCTCCCAGGTCTGGGGAAGGATGTTTCTGCTCTGACATGCAAGATCTAGCAGTGACTCTTCAGCTCTGGGTACAGTTTTTAAAGCCAGACCAAATGATTAATCTCTTTTGAAGTCTGCTGAATGGTTTTCCTGAAGTCTGAGCAGCTGGATATGGTGCCTGGTCCAAGCAACTTGCTTCCCTAGAGCCTGAAAATACCCATGACAAACTACAGCTGCTTTATGGGAAATGAGGACAGAGAGGGGATTGCACTCAGGAATTGTTCAGTGCACTGCCTGTCATTCGAGTCTTTCTGAGTTACAGGGGCCATAAGCATTCATGCCTGCTTCCCCAGGTGTTCCTGTGACCAGTCCCAGGGCTGCCAGAAGCAGCTCCAGCCACTGAAACTCTGAGTGGGAGCTTGAGCCCAAACTCTGAACCCCTCTTTTCCAGCCTGCACTTCTATCTCCCTTTCAGTACCCTGTGAGCTGCACCCCAGGACAAGACTGACAGCACTTGTTCTGCATGCAGTAATAGAGTGGAGTGCAGATGATGAAAGTGCTCTTGTCAAAGCAAAGCTAAGTTCAGGGATTACATCACCCCCTCAAAACCACATTTCCCATCACAAATTAGACACTAGCAGTGCTTTTTTCAGAGAGAATTTTCAGAGCCCAGTTGAGAGCACAGCACAGGCTCAGCACTCAGGAGCATGCACAGACCTTCAATAGGACTGTGCACTGTGTTTGCTTTAGCTGGTCCAGAGGAGACTCAATCTTCAATGATTTCATGGTGAAAGTTGGGGGCATTCTGTGCCCTGGAAGGTCAGGCACACAACGTTTTTTCTTTCATGAGCAGAAAGTCCTTCTCAGAATTATGACTGAATTGCTGGCTAACATTTTTCTTTTCAACATGCTCTATAACCTGTCTCTCCTGTACAGCCCTAGAGGAATGGTTTGCTCCCATTAATTCAGGTAAGTTAGTAAGAAGCTAAAATTTCAGCTTGTTCAGTGTGTAACTATGCTGCTGTATGAAGTTACAGCATCAATAAGCAGAGTCAAGAGGGGATTAATTATAGTACTGCTATCCTTATACATCACAAAAACAGAAAGCTGGGGAAAATAATTTAATTTTTAGAGACTGTTCTTTTGGGAAAACAAGATTTAACATTGCAGAGATAATCATTTGGTCTGATTTGGTATCTGCCTGTACTCAAATTACAAATGCAAAACATTATTCATGACCATTCTCCACCCTCTAATCTCACATCTTGGCCTCTCTTCCTGATAAATACATAGATATTCATATAGACACACACACACCACCTGCCCCCCTCTCTCTATACATGCCTTTTCTTAGCCTGATCATTCCCAGTAAATCTGTTCTCCTGAATCCTGTCCTTTCTCTGTGACAACAGTAACACCAAGCAGCCAGCCCTGGTACCCTGGTGTTATCACTGATTCATTCTTCTAGACCCTTGCAATGGGCTTCTGATTCCACTAAATAAAAGTTTAAAAATCTATTTCTGCCATTCTCAGATGCCAAATTGCTTGCTCTAAGCATCCCATACCAAGTAGTGCAATATCTCTTCTTTAGACTTGTCACAGATCTATTTCTCCTTTCAGAAACAACTTTCATTTTGGTGTTTTAAACACATTTCTTCTTTATTCTCTTCTCTTTGCACTCAGTTAAGCACCAGTTTTTCCTTTTCACTGAAGCTAAAATTTTCTCAGCTGGAAAATATCAGTTCACCAAGGAGGAGGTCTTCCATTTAGGAGGCAGACATTCCATTTCAGGATATTTTCCATAGAATCATAGAATGCCCTGAGCTGAAAGGGACCCACAATGATTATCAAAGTTGAACTGGCCCTGCACAGGAGCATTGCCAAGAGTCTCACCATGGGCCTGAGAGCATTGTCCAAACACTTCTTGAACTCTGTCAGTCTGTGACCACTTCCAAAGGGAGCCTGTTCAATGCCCAAACAACCTCTGGGTGAAAAACCTTTTCCTAATGTTCAACCTAATCCTCTCCTGACTCAGCCTCAGCCTCTTGGGTCCTGTTAGGGTCAACACAGAGAAGGGATCAGTGTCTGCCCCTCCTCTTCCCCTCATGAGGAATTTGTAACTGCAATGAGGTCTCTCCTCAGTCTCCTCCAGGCTGAACAGACCAAGGGCTTTCAGCTGCTTCCTGTATGGCCCCTCCAGATCCTCACCATCCTTGTGGCCTCCTTTGGACACTTTCTAATAGTTTAACTGTGGCACCCAAAGCTGCCCCCAGCACTCGAGGTGAGGCCACCCCAGCCCAGAGCAGAGCAGGACAATCCCTCCCTTGCCTGGCTGAAGATGCTGGGCCTGATGCCCCCAGGATGTAGTTGGCTCTCCTGGCTGCCAGGACACACTGAAAAATTTTGAATTTTTGAAAGTTTTGAAATTTTTATTTGGAAAATGTTTTGAAAAATATTATTTTGATGATTTTCAAATGTTGATAATTTCTGTCTTTCTGATTCAGAATTATTTGCTTTTTAAAACTAAGCTTAACACCAAAAAAAAATACATTGCATAGTTTGTTAATGGAATTGCAGAGTGGGAACAGCTCTCGTGTTAAAGACATTTAGGCTCAACCCCAAAAGAACATTATAACCCCAACAAATCTTTCTTTCTCCCATAACCCTCATGCACAAAGCACAGGTCACAGAGACATAGCCCAAGGGCACCTGGAATTTGGAATACAGACCAGGTCTGGGACTATATAGCACCTGCACAATGCCCTCAGTGGCAATTTCACTGGTGTGTCCAAAGTTGCAGTGTGCTCATGAGGTACCATGGGCTGAGTGTGAAAAGTGACATTTGGGTGAAAGCTGGAACAACTGGACTCCCCAGCTGCCCTTGGGGTCATTCCTGAGTAAGGCAGAGAGAATTTACAGCTTCTTTTCTATAATGAAGTCAAACACAATGGATTTTTTTTCCCACCATCCCCACTAGCTAAGCAACATCAAGGCGTTGTTACTGAGATTTCATTTTTTCATCTTGATAGCACATGTCTTGATACTATAAATGTTTTGGTGGGATTGGGAGAAAAGCTCGAGCCTTTACCTCTAAGCCTCTTTACTGCTTGGTCTCTCCTTGGCTCTTAAACTAATACTCTGTCACTACAGAAAACTTTCTTCCCTCACTAAAGATAACACATTCTGTCATTTCTCCTGGAGACACTTTTATGTTTTCTCATAGCCTGCCCTGTAAATCATGGTAAAAATCTGCCCACAAGGTACCATCTTGTCTTCTACACTTTTATGCTTTACCTCTGCCATGAATCCCACGAAGCTGAGCCCTGGGATGGATTTGGCTGGGAGTGTGGATGCCATGCAAATGTGTTTGTCATAGCAGTCTGTCCCTGCCTCACACCTCTGTCTGTGTCCCTTTGTCACCCCTGTAATCCTGGGCTGTAATAGCTCGAGGGCAAGGGCAGTGCTTTCTCTTGTTGGCACAGCACCACAAGGCTGGAATGTTGATGGAGGCTTCCAGGCACATGTGATGTATAATAAAGTAAAACTACCTAAAGCTGGTCTCATTCTCCCACACTGATATATGAGCTATTCATAGAGCAAGCCTCTTGTTCTTTTCCTTCCACTGTAAAGCTCTTGGGATGTGTCAGAGTGACCGGATTAAGTGAAGCCTGCCTTTGTTCCCTGAGCAGGTCTCGCCTATCTTGGTAGCAGCAAGTAATTGCAATTGTTCCTCCTTCCATTTTCCCCACCAGTAATTTCAGGAACAATTTCCTTGTCACTAACCCTGAATCCCACAGTCCCTATCTGTCAGAGCGTGGATTGCCTGAAATCATTCTAGGACCCAAAAATCTTGAGTTTTAGCACAAACCTAAGTCTGGGCTCACATCCAAGTCTGACTTTTCCACACAGATCTTAGGGAGACCTGCACTGTCAGAACCACTTACTGCTTTTTGGATGGAGTGCTAAATTCGGTCGTATCTTCCTGCATCTCTCTGGGAGCTGAGAAGCATTTAAAAATCCCATGGTGATATTCAGGATGGGTTATCATTAACTGAGACATCCTTGGCTTGCACTTTCCCTGTGCACCCTCCAGCATACACATCTCTGGGGAAAAAAGCTGTGCTTGAGCTATTTCACGGGTCTGTAAGAGTTGCAACTTTAACTAGTTTGCACATTCCACACGGATGCAGCAATTAAATACTCAGACACTTGAATGGGCTTTGAACTGGAGGGGAACAAACCTCTTACTTCCCAAACTTCCCAGACTTCAGAGTCCAAGGGCCTCTTCTGGAGAGATCTCTCAGCTCAGAAAATCAGTGCACTGTTTGCCAGTTTTCTTGCAAAGGTGCTTGGAGAAATAGCAATTAAGGAAACTAAAGGAAGAGAGATTGCTAAAATTGGAAGTTTATTGATGACCTCCTTTCCCCCCTGAAGATATTATCCAGAGTCTGCATCAGGACTCTCAAACTACAGAAATCAGAAGACCCACATTCAGAGGGCTCCAGACCATTCTCTGCTTTAGAAATAAGCCCCTTTGGAGCCAAGAGACTAATCCAGGATGATTTTTATGACATCAATACTTGGATGTCATTGAGGATCAATAATTCTGACATTGTAATCTCTATGATTTAATAGCTTAAAGATGGATGTACCTTCACACATTTTTGTTTGAAAACTGCATCTCTAACTTGATTTCATGTTTACAAGGTATTTGCAAGCTGATGGATGTAGTCTCTCCTTTATGCATTTTTTTTCTCCTTTCTACAATGACAGTGCTACAAATTGCCAGCTGGATAGTGCAGTACTATCCTGATGTTGCACTAGCTGTGACGGCACAGTTTTCAGCTAAAAGCTTACTCATGTCTGCCTTTAAAGCACCTTGTAGATGAATTCCTCATTTCTGGGATGTTTTTAGACTGAGGCCAAAGGCAAACAAGCAATTAAAATTTCATAAGTATCATTATAGTGGCCATAATCTTGGCTGAAATCCAGGAATACAGAACCACCACTGTTGGTGGTTGGAGTCTCAGTAGCTGAGTCAAGAATCAGTGATCAGAGGTGGGACAGACTCCCTTACTTAGGAGGCCCACAATTTGATCTAGATAGGGAGCAAGTTCTAACAGACACCCAATAAAGGATTGCCATCCCCAAATCCTCAAACTCATCTAGCTGTCATTCTAGAGTGCTACACAGCGACCACCAGGGCAGAATGGGTTACTTGTTCCTTGGAGAACTTAGTTTCTAACTGCTGGCAAAACAAGTGTAGGTCAACAGCCTTCAAAACATCGGTTTATGAACAGATTGTGAAGAAACCTATGTCAGTCTTCTTATTTACTAAGATACAGTTTGTAGCAGCAGCTACTGTTGACCTGTGTTAGCACTCCCAGTGCTGTCCAAATGGCCTGCAGGGCATGTCCCACCCAGCAGCTGATTGCCTTCCTGGGCTCTGACATTCAGTCTCAGTTTCTAAGCAATGTGTCCTTTCATTCCTATCACCCAGGGAAATATCTCAGCTTCCTTCCACACTCTTGCTCTCAGTTTTGTTGTTATTGGGTTTCATTGCACGTGCTTGTAACCCACGGGAGTGCATGCAGAAAGAGTGACGCTTAAATATCTCATGCCCCAGCAGTATCAAACTCATCTTATAAAACACAATCCTGCAGCTCTGAGATTATGCAGAATGAACTTTAAGAAAGCTGAGAACAAATCAATCTTGTTCAGGACATTTGTCTGCACGAGTAGCTTCAGAAGAAATATGGTGAATGCAGAGTCTGACCAGAATTAGAATATGCTGCAAAATCTTCCTCTCAATAAAAGCCTTTCAATAATTGGCAACCTCCCGGGAGGCTGAAATGCTGAAATTTTCCACTGAAATGCTTCTTTTTCTCCTGAATTTCTCATCTTCACATCTACCCACTTAAAAAGGAACAAAAGTCCCTGCCATGGGGAAAAAAAAAAAGTGTATCTGAAGGAGCTGAGGTTGTAGAAGGAAAACAAACAAATATGCCATGGTGAGAGGTGCATTAAAAACTCTAAAACAGATGGCCTTTCAGCATGTAAGGGGGGCTCACAAGAAAGAGGGGTACAGACCTTTTAGCAGTGCCTGTTGTGATAGGACAAGGGGTAATGGTTTTAAACTAAAAAAGAGTATATTTCACCTACATATAAGGAAGAAAATTTTTATGAGGATGGTGAAATACTGGAAAATGCTATCCAGGGAGATGGTAGATGCCTCACCCCTGGAAACGTTCAAGGTCAGGTTGGACAGAGCTCTGAGCAGACTGATCAAGTGGAAAATGTCCCTGCTCATCGCAGGGGGGTTGAGCTGGATGAGTCTTTAAAGGTCCCTCCCAACCCTTTGATTCTGCCATTCCATGAACTACAAAGTCTTGCTCACTTTGTCATGTGCCATTACCATGTGGATTACTGGTTTTAGAAATTTAGACCTCAGTAAATCAAGAAAAAGGTGATTTTCACTCTTGTGGTAGAACCCAGAGCTGTCAGGACACTAAAAGCAGGTCTGTCTGATAGGTGAATCTGCCTGCCAAAACAGCCAAACACCTCTTTCAAAATTCAGCACTGCCTGCGTGGGAGTTGGACAGGAGCTTATACAATTTTAATAGTTTGAAACAGTGCTTATGCTTAAAATCAGGCATGGGTTATTTACAGTGCAGCCAAATTTTCAAGGTGAAGAGAAAGAGAACTCACCCACAGAAGATATTTTACCAGGTGCTTAGGGATGTGCACAGGACAGTGTGGCAGCTGAGAGAAAGGAAAAGAAGTGTCTCATCTCAGCACTTCCTTTTCTTACTTGGCCTCTGCCCTGTTCATATACTGCTCTTGAGTCTTAGATAACTTCTGCTGCAATTACTCATTCTCTCTATCTTCTTTGTCCCCATTTGGCATCTTTTGTTCCCTCAGCCCCTGATATTCTCCTGCAATCCAGTGCTCGGCTGCAGTGTTTGAATGCTGATCCTTGTTTGGGCACTCTGACTGCAGTTTATCAACCTTCCAAAGAAATGGCTGCTTGTGCACATCTCCCCTGCTTTATCCCTCTGCCAAAATGCTGCTGCTCTCAAGAAAGATGGGTGGAAAAAGTACCTTGAGTGGCTCCTTATCCCCTTGTAGTTGGGACCACAGAGATACATTTTAAAGGGCACCGTGGAGTGTCACTGAATGTCCCCTGGCTTGTCCCATCTGCCAGACTCAGCATCAGCTTGGCTGCCTTGCTGCTCCTATAACCCAGCTACAGCCAAACAGGCTGAAAACAAAGACTGAGGGGAATGCAGAACCAAGGGAGACTCCTTGTCTTAAAAGGCAACCTGAGAACTCCAAACACACCTGGGAATCCCTCAAAATACTGTGGAGTTCTTGAGTGGCACAGGTTCCCTGAGACAGTCAGTAATTCAGTGTGGGTGCTGGGCCTGTGTAGATCAGCTGAGTCAGTGTGTATCAGCTGTTTGGGGACAGCAAGACACAAACATGCATTTTTTAGAAGAAGGTTATACGCAGGGGAGGGCTGAGAGGAAAAGCTGCCCAATCCATCTCCCAGAAACAAACAGCTGGCTCCAAGGTGAACCCTCAGCCATTCGCAGGAGGTTGTGCAAGTGCTGGAAAAGCCTCGGTAGAGGTTCTCCATCTTTTCCACACTGAATCCCATCTTGTCTTTCTAGAACTTTCCACTTAATTTTAGGGATATGGGAAAGGCAGGGCAGTAACCACCTGGCTATTTCTCTTCATTTCTTCTGGGTGAGGAGTCTGCAACAGGACTCAGGAATGTGAGCAGTCCACAGCACCCTCCTGTATTATTTTAAGTGCTCTGTTTGAATTTGTGATAATGCACAAGCTACTTCTCATGTCCACATCACAAAAATGGAAGAGCAAGGGAGTGCTCTTGGTTGCATAAATATTTTTCGCTTGCCAAGGAATCTTCTCTGGGCCAGCATCCTGCATTTATCCCTGAGATAAAAATGCAGCATCCTCTCCTCAGAAAACCAGTATCTTTAACTTCATTTCCCACAACATTCTGAAAATTGTATCAGGAGGAAGAAAAAGGGGATTATGTGAGAGACCAAATTTTTCAAAGCACAAATTCCTGCAACGTCTGTGCTAACAGTGCACTTGTGATAGGCTGATGTTGCTAACACAAACAGCCACCTTTCCAGAGTTGCTCACTAAACTTATATGACCCTGAATCAATATGGGGCAATGGGTTCACATCTAGGGAGTGTGGCTGTCATATCAGGAGATTTTTTAATAAGCAATTTGAAATAAATAGTTTATAAATATTAAAAAAGAAAAAATTCTCATGGATTTGTATAAACTTTACAATATAATTGAGGCAAAGAAAGATTTTCTGGTCGTATTGGATGAAATATCCCTTTGACAGAGAGGTACCAAGGCTTTCTAGAGTGTTTTAAATAGCATGCACCATGCAGGCAGAGAAACGAGGCTTCAGCATCCTGGCTGTTAAAGGTGAATCACAACTTTTACTGTGATCCTCACTTAACCTCTCCAATTGCTATTTTTTCATGCACAGTCCTGGAACAGAAATTAATTCAGAGAAAACACTTGAAACAGAATTTATGCACTGGTGTGAGAACAAAACAAGCCTACCATTCTGTGTTGCTTCCAGTGGGTTTTTCAAGCCTGAAATGCTCCCACTTGGCTCAGCTGCTTTTGTATTTAAACTGGAATGGTTTTGAGTCAAAACCAAAGAACATCTGTTTGGCAGTTTTAAAGCTAGAAGCATTTAACATTTTTCCCTTGATGTACACAATTTGATTCACTGCCCCATTGCACTGATGCT
This sequence comes from Petroica traversi, assembly GCA_025920805.1. Classification (NCBI taxonomy): domain Eukaryota; kingdom Metazoa; phylum Chordata; class Aves; order Passeriformes; family Petroicidae; genus Petroica; species Petroica traversi. Next base: position 26,177,066 of record JAHLSL010000015.1, read on the forward strand.
ACTGGAGGGCTTTATGCTTGGTTTAGAAGACAAATTGGTGGTGGGGACACCCGGGATGGACCATGGCAGCCAACAGAGCTGCTGGGCTGGGGCAGGGCCAGAGTCACAGCCCCTCACAGAGGCATTTGGGAGAGGCTGTAGCTGCCAGCTCCGGGCTTAAACTGAGTCCTGAACTCAGCAAGAGCTGCTGCCTTCCAGAGAGGCAAAGAACCTCCCATCAGCCAAGCAGCTGCAGGACCTTGCTTCCTTAGGAGGCAGGATTGCCTGGTTCTGCACAGGTTTCCTTTCTGAGGAGAGAAAAATGAATCACTTCCAGATCAGCAGTGTAGCCCTCCTTATCCTGAACCTCACCAGTGCTTCTCCTCATTATTCTCCTCATTCTCCTCACTTAAATCTGCCAAGTTGCTTTTCTGCTCCAGTCTGCTAAAAAAAAAAGAAGAAAAAAAATTAAAGCATGTACATATTCTGGAATTTTTAAATTGTGAGGGAGAAGAAAATATTTGCTGTTTTACTGTCAATTATTTTATTAGTTGGACTGTTTCTACTTAGTCAACTATTTTATTTATTGGGGAAGTGTCAGATGTATGTTTTTTAAAGGCTATAATTAAGCACAGTCAGGAGTCATTAGATTATTCAAAAAGCCTGCTGTTTCCCATTAACTAATAGCAACTACCAAAACACGTGGATTTTTATAGACCAGGTCTAGATATAAGTATAAAAGTATACTGCAGAGCAGAGGCACATACTGTACTTAGACATCTCATCTCCATGCTATAGCATGCCCTAATTGGCAATTAACTTCTTCCAAGATGGAGTTGAAAATTGCCACTTTCCAAACACTAAAATTACCAGAGGATTAAACTGTCACCTTTTCCATAAAAATGGGCTTTGAAGATTGATTATGCCATGAGTCACCTTTTATCTTGAGATCAGCTATTTAAATTTGATGCAGGTTGCACTTTTTTTTGCTAGCATTTTCTATCTAGGTGGGAAAGAGGCTGGATATTGTGGTAGAGGATGTTTCTCAAGCCACGAATTATGACTCTTCTAATCAGTGTTAAATTGCAAATGTCAGAAAGGTATAAAGGCAGCAGAAATGGTAACTTTCCAGAATAAAGAAAATATAATTTTAAGAACCCATTTTCTGATTCAGAGAAATGTTAAAAAATACCTTTATTGCAGAAGCAAAACAAAAGCCATAACAAAATGTTTGGACGCTGTACATGTCACACCATACTCTGTTGGCATTTCCATTTGATGTGCAGACTTGTCAGTTTTGATTGTAACTGTGAACTACAGATGCTTTTAAAACACAGGCTAGAGGAAAATAAATTTCCATTCAAAATCAAACCTGTGCTGAATGTCTATTCCAGGTCTAAAAACGACTGAGACTTACAGAATATAGACAATTTTCCAGCTGTGCTAACAATGAGGGTGACAGAGAACCTACTGAGGTGCTCTCTGTTCTTTATATTTCAAGCTGGTTTGGAAACCTCCAAACAGAAATAACTCCTCTGTTTCTAGAGACCAGCTGTTCAACAAGAGGTGGGAAATGAAGGGAGCAACAGAAAGCAGCTTTGAAATCTGCTCATATTGGCATGGCTGAATTGTATTAACTCATCACCTGGCCGACAGCATGTAAAATATAAGACAATTCACAAAGGATTTTCCCACCTGTGCACTTCTAAGCACATACAAGAATATTAATTCTCCTCTCTTTTTTCTGTCTCTGGGATGATAGACATAAAACCAAGTGTGACTGGTGGGAGGCGTCGTTCATGTGAGTAACAGACTTGCAGTGGCTGGGGCTCACCACAGAATCATAGAATGGGTTGGAAGGGACCTTGGAGATGATTTAGTTCCAACCTCTCTGTGGTGGGCAGGGACAATGTGTGCTGCTTTCTGTTGGTTATCATCTCTTTCCAGAGTCAAAACTGACATTGTGGAAAGCAAGTTCCAGGCATTGTCCAGCCAGGAGCAGCCCCTCACTCAGCAGGCAACAACAAGAATTACTGCACATCAAACCTCCCACCCAAAGCTGTGCTGCTGAGGAGCACCTGGAAAATCCACATCAAAATCCACCATCCTCCCTCAAAGGCATCTCTGCTTATGACAGACCCAGACTACTGCCTGGAAATCCTCCTCCACATGTGCTTTTATGTGACCTCATTGCTAAGTATATTTTAGTACTTTGCATTCATGTGCTGAGCTAACATCACATAAAATTTTCATATAAGCATTGTTATTCCTCCTCTACTCTTAAGAGAGGAAATGTGACATTTGGAGAGCTTTTTTAGTTACATGAATGATGTTTCTGTGTCAGACACATCAGGCCAAAAACTTCCACTTGGAGGACTGAGTAATAATTTAAAATGAACCTTAACTTCTGCAACTTCCTCTATGAGCTTCTACACTGGCAGTTATGACTAAGACAAAGGATCCCTTGTTCTCAGCCACCTAAGCAACCTTCCCTGCATCTGCATCTTGCTTGTCAACTTGCTTCCACATAATTTTCCTCAAAGCTCCATCCAGCTCTGTCTAAGAGTTGTCTTTCTCCATCCAGTCGTGGACAGCAAAGACAGGAGGATCAGTGCCATGTGGGAGTACTACTCACTACAACCCATACTTGCCAGCTGCAGCAACCTGATGGACTAAGTGTATCATATATTCAGAAAAGCTTCTGGGCTCAGACTGGATGGCTGCTGAGGCATGTACTTCTGGGAATTTTTTATAGGCATCTACACAGTTGGAGATTGAAAGTGACCCTAAAGTTTTCTGTAATTACCAGATGTTTTCTTATCCCTCCTGCACACCTGTTCTCCAGCTGGGGCTAACAGAAATTCTAAATCCTCTCAAGCTGAAGGGTTTTGTTTACTCTTGTGGTAAAAAGCTCCCCAGTGCCACCCAACACCCCAGAGAGTGTCACTTACAGTTCTCAGGCCAGGCCACAGAGCAGCATGGAAATAAAAAACCATGGAGTTTGCGCATGGGAAGCCAGTGCAGAGAGCAGGAATGAGTTTGACATGCTCGTGGATGTTTGAGCTCTTAAGGACACACACTGCAGTGCTCTGTAGCATTTGTGTTTCCTGAGGACTTGGGGCATTGTGCCAAGTACTCAGCACCCCTGTAGATCTGAGAGCAGCTTGTGTTTCAGAATGCTTTCCTCCACCTCCACATCTCTTCACCAGCCAAATGGGAAATGGGTGTCTCTGGGCATCTTTCCAGAAGCCTTTGAACTGATGTCTTCATGCAGCAGAACTCAACGGGTACATTCCTGTACTTTTCACCTTGGTATTTGCACGTCATGAAGTATCTGCCTCACCTTGGCTGCTCCTTTGGATGCCCACTGGCCTTCTGTCTATTTACCAAAGCAGGAAGTACCTAAGTATGAACAAAACTGAGTTAAAGTCTGACACAGCAATAGTATCTGGCAGATATCAGCATTTTCTGCCTTGGGCTTTTTGACAGCCATCAATATTAGCAAAAGTGTTAAAGTCTATAGGTACATGTCCCTTCTGAAGTTACACCACTGAGCTGAAATTTAACCCTTCTTCACATCTCCAAAAGTCAATCAGGCTGTCATTGAAATGATGGAATAAAATCACCACACCCTGATCTATTCCTGTTTCTATTTAAAGGTGATAAAGGGTTGATTTTACATAAGATCTCATCAGTGTTCCTTAGTCAGCATGATTGTTCTGGACTTCCTGGCATTCCGACAAACCGAGAAAGAAAGGTTATTCAGGAGCTTAGAGCTGGGTTGGATGGAAAGGAAAGGAGACAATATGCTGCCACCTTTTGGTTACAGAAATGAGAACAGGTACGATCTGGGCATATCTCTCAAGTGGAAATGAAGACATCTGTGCTTATCTTCTGTAATAAAACAGCCTGAAAGCCCAGATGCTGCAAGATGCATCCCTCTACGTTCTAAACTGTTGCTGTAAGCTTAGCTCACCTATTTCACATTTTTTTCAGTCTTGCTTGAACCAATTAATAATCATCAAGCAACAATTAATAATGTATCTAATTTAAAGCATAAAGCCTTGAGTTCTCTCACCTAAAACTAATGCTTTGCATCACTAAACTGATTTGAGGAACATAGCTGCAAGAAAAAGACGGTAAAGATCTCATTAATTAGCAGCTTGTAAAAGCAAGTGACTGCATGTCATGACTCCTGACACTAGGTTTGTCACGAGTATTTTACAAATTTAGCCTTAACTGTTTGAATGAGATTTTCTGTGCTGGCTTACTGCTGAGGGCCTGGAGGGTATTTTGTTTGCTGTTTATTACAAGATTAGTTCAGCTGTTTATGAGAAGAAAGATTGAAGAATGGCCATATTAATAAAAGGAATGCAAGGCTGCTCTGTTAAAATGTTTGTGCATCTCCCAGTTTGATGCAGAGCCTCAAACTTCAACAGAGGACTCTCTGTATCAGGGATGTGTTTTTCACTGCTCCTTTGAGTCACTCTACAAATTTGGGCCAAGTGATGAGCCTGTGAAGGCCTCGTTTAAAAAAGTTCTGTAAAAACTTACGGGAGCTTTTGAGTTCAATGCCATGAATGATCTGTTGCTTTCTGCTCCCATGAGCCAGAGGCTCTTTACATTTTCTGCACGGACAGATTCACTGAGCACGCTGCATCCTCCTGCACAAAAATCCATCAAACACTCTACTTCTTGTTTCTCAATTCCAGCACTGAGTTGTCAGCCTCTCCTCCTGACTTTAGGGTAATGTAAAGGGAGATCCTGTCTGCCTGTGCTGCAGAAGGGACAGGAATTCTCTGAGCACTGCCAAAGCTGTGCTGGCAGACCTGTAATGCCCACCTGAGGCAGCCACAGCCACTCAAGCAGAGCAAGGCTGTGCAGCAGACCCCAGCCTCGCCCTGCTGCCACCTCGGGCCGTTGTCACATCTCACACATGGGTGCTCATGCAAGATGTCCCTGTCCCAGGAGAGCCCTGCAGACCTGCAGTGCACTATCAGTGCCACCCTGCCCTGCCTGCTGCACACACCCCCTGCCTTCTGCACCTTGAGGAGCTGCAGGCTCCTCTTGAGGAGTTCTAGGCTCTCCTGCCATTTGGTAGAGTATCCAGGAAACTGCAGCCATGAGAAAACTGCTAGGAATTTTCTTGTTTATGTACTCCTTACTCACTGACAGTCCCAGCAGAGGCACTCAACAGCTTCCAGACACTGTCATATAGAGATCAAGAAGCTGAAGGAGACACACAAATAGGCTGTTGGTAGGAATTTTAAGGTAGAACAATCCCTCCCCTATGTGTTATCACTTCTTCAAGGGGTTTGGCTCCATCACCCATCAGGAAAAGGATGAGAGGAACTGATTTTATCTTGCTCATTTTAAGGGAAGTGGTGCAGAGAATTACAGTGCTTAATCTCTCAGGGTGAGGGGCATCCTGTTATCTTTCACAGGTCAGGATCACATTAACCATCGGGGCCAGTGGTGGGAAACACAAGATACCTCCTTCCAGAACTAAATGAGGCCTCCTTTTCCTACCAGCAAATTCCTCTATGCTTCATGGCAATCAGAATTCCTCCTCTCCATCTTAGCACTTGTCTTCCACACACCTCATGAGCCATTTTTAACCCATCTTTCAAATAAAGGGTTTTTTATACATTTAACCTACATGCTCAGCACCAGCACAGACACTCACTGAAGCCACATCAGGGTAGAGAGGCAGAGGAATACCAAGACCATTAGGCCTGCTACAAATATTTGCAGGAATGGTATTTTCTTTTCTTTTATTTTCTTTATTTTCTTTTTTTTTTTCCTTTTTTCTCCCCCCACCACTTTTCCATCATATTTAGGGAAGCATATCTAGCTTGTTGGCATAGAGCTGTATATAGCAACTCAGTGAACAGAATGGACCATGGTATGGAGATGAGTCAGGACTGTGTGATGAATCAGATCTTGTCCAGAGAATCCTGGCTCATTTGTTGCAGACAGTGAACACAATGACTGCAGGAAGAAAAAAAAAGTGGTTCTAGGCTAAGGCATTTGTATGTGGCTCAGAAGGTCTGGATTCTATTTTTGTCCTTCTCACAGACTGCTAAATTAGCCACTTAAAAACCCATTTTTCATGGCTGGCCATCAACAGGGTACAGGGTTTTGCTGAAAGCCTAAATTCTAATCTTGTGCTTTTATGGCTAAAAATGTAGCTGCAATGTAATGTAATTAGCTGTAATGCTATTTTCTCTTTAATTTATGAGGCTGTTATCAAAATACACTGAATTCTGTTTGTGAAGCTCTCAGCTCCTACCCTGTTGTATATCACTGAAAAATGCATAACAAAACTGGTAACTCTGCCTCCACAGCAGAATTTGAGCAGTAAGTACTAAGGCATAGAGTCCCATATCAAGCACCAAAAAGAGAACAAAACATTGAAGAGAGGCTCATTAAGTGACTAGTCCTTCCTGTCCACTAATGAGGTCCTGTAATTATGACTACCTTGCAATCAAATACAACAGAAGGCGAATCAAAGTCCTGCAAGCAATAGGGATCCTGGCATTTTCTAACTGCAGAATGCTTGATTTTGCAAGCTTAAAAGCTTTTTATATTATTTTTGTGTGGAACTTAAAAATACATTACATAAAAGCAAGCATTAAGAACATAAGAGGAAATCTTGTAGATTAAAAGTGCATTAAAACTGCTTTTTTGACTTAACCTTGATATGGTGGATTAGTTTATTCCTATGTATTCACCAGAACAAGCTGTATTGTAATACTGGAATTGTAAAAAGGTTTCACAGAGTTTTGAACTAGTTGAACCACTCTACCAAAAAAAACAGTAATGAGGCAGTGCAACCCTGTGAATGAACACACTTAAGATAATGAGAGAAAATGAGAGATATAGTGTAAATTAACATTGTATTTTGCTATTTTAGCTAATTATTTGCTTTAGAACACCACACTGATGAAATTGTTATGCCTGTAGCTAACACATATATCTGTGTCCCATGTTTCAGTGCATGAAGTTGACTTGGCCCTGGGTCTGTGGCATTGCAGGACTTTGGTCTTATAGCTCCTTCTCCACATTCATCAGGACATGAATTGTTTGAGCTGCCAGTAATAGGTCCTGACTCCTCTATTCAAGCTGTAAAGGTAAAATACCATCCTGATACCACAGCCAAGAGGAGAGGAACACACTTGTAAATCAGCTGTTAGAACAGTAAGGATTCCATGTTCGTGGTCTTACACAGAAGACCTTTCTCTGTGCCCACATTCATCCATCCTCATACCTCACACAGCTGCTGGAAACAGGTTTTCCAAAGAGCTTTAACTGAATTTACTTGATTCAACAACCCTGTCATCTCTACACATGTGACCGAATTCCCCTCCTCTGGATTCCTGCAAGCCCTTCTGAAAAACTGGTTCTAGAATGAATTTTGTAAAGGTTTGTATGTGATTAATGGGGACCTTTATAATTTCATCTATAAACATTTCAACAGTGAAAAAGCAAGTAGAAAATGACAGCAAGGCACAAAAAACTTAAATCCACCACTGTTTTCAAGTTCATCATCACCACCCCATGACTGGCTGGGATCAGCTTTCCCTTTACCTGCTCAGTCCCTGTTCTGTATTTTCCTGCCATATTGTCAAAAGTGCAGAGAGCTGTTTTATCCCTGCCCCACCAGCATTAGCATTTCACTATGTTATTCCCCCAGTTAGTGTAGAAAGATTCTGTATAGCCTGAAGGTTAAGAAGTTTAGGACTGGGATATTTCTATTTCAAAACCTGCATTTTAAGTGCTAGGATTAAACAGCACTTTGCAGCAGCTTTGCATTGGCAGTTTCCAAAGGAGCTGGGTACCTGGCTCACTGCTGGTGTTGCTTTCCTTGTTCTGTAGCATTAGATGTGTAATTCAGGTATAATCACAATACTGGGCTCTTCACATGTGGATGTACAATGTACTCCACTTAGTCACAGTGAATTACACACTCATTGTCACCCTGTGACACAGCACAGTGCCAGTGAGTCTGTTGAATTTGATGATCAGATTGCTCCCTGTTTAGTGACTCCCTGTTTTGCCTGACCTCCTAATGATGGTCTCCTAAGCAGCATTTGAAGATACTTTAAGAATAATATGAAAAAATTATATCATTACTTTTTCCAAAACATTTACTGATTGTTTTTTAAATTACTAAGGATACTAATTTTCCTCATTTTCTCTTTCTTTTGCTCTTCTCACGCCCCTCCTCCATCAGTTTGAAAAGCGAAGTCCATGATGTTGCCTTTGAAAAGGGCTTTGAGAGCTGTAGATCAAAAACTCTTCTGTGTAAGTGTCAATTCAATCCATGCCAGAACATTTTCCTTCAAGCTACTTCACATCACCCAACACCAAAAAATGGATTAAGGGACTAAGCTGGATTTAAACACCCCCCTCATTAATAAAACTGTGAATTGGGAAGAGTGCAACATTATTTTTATCTCCAGATTTCTCCTCCAGTTTATCTCTCTCTTTCAGAGGAGTTCAATTCCAGAGGGTGGTCAGGCACTGGGACAGATTTTCCAGGGCAGTTGTGGATATCCTGTCCCTGGCAGTGTCCAAGGCCAGGTTGGATGGGGCTCTGAGCAGCCTGGTCTCGTGGAAGGCTGCCCATGGCACTGGGTTGGAACCAGATCATCTGGAATGTCCCTTCCAACCCAAACCATTCTATCACTCTGTGATTCTTCAGAGGGAAAAATGTTGAGTAAAAACCACCAGTGAGATGCTGGAGAACTTAGTTAAAGACCTGAGTTAAAGACCACCAGTGAGATGCTGGAGAACTGAGTTAAAGACCTGCTCCTTCCTGGCCCTAAGCATAGAATTTCATCTATCCTGGTCCTTTGCTGCCTCTTTGTTAAAAAGGGTAACACATGCACAAATCTCATAAAATGGTGAGAACTTCTTTTAGCAGGGACTGAGTCAATATAATCAACTGCCAGCAGAACCATACCAACAGATACCAACAGTACATGCAAACCAAATTTATGCTATCTGAAGCTCCCTGTGAATGTGTTCATCAGGACATCACCACATTTACTAGAATACAACAAAAGTCTTACTGAAATAATATTTTAGAAAGAAATAAAATTCTCAGCACATCATACTAATCTGAGTTAATTTACTGGGTCTATAATAGATATGCGATATCAGTTTGTTCCAAGAGTAGCAATGTCTCAATAATTCATAAACAATCACATACAAATATTCTAATCTGCCTGCAAAAGCTGCAACTCAGTAATTTATTATTACAGTTCTGGAGGAAATCCAGCCATGCTGAGAAAATCTGTGCTGGGAAAGAGAGTTTGGAAGGAGTGTTAATATGTTTTATTAGATGAAATCAGACCAAATACAAGGACTGTAAGCCTGCAAGATTGTTTATTTTTCCAATTATATCTGATAAAACATAATTATGTTTTGCTACAAGCCTAACCTTTCTTACAGATTGCAGAAGTATTACTTGAAAAGTAAAGCATTTGCAAGAAACCCTTGTACAATAAAGCCAATAAAGCTTAAGATAACTTACAAGTGAGAAAAGATTAGAAGACTTATAATAATTTAGGTTGTTCTCTACATAGCTCTAAAGTTGTGGAGTCAGCTACTAATATTCCCCTGCTTATTTGGATTTTTCTCATAGCAGTGAAAAGAGCAAAAATAAAAAACTTTGAAGTGTTATTTCAAAAACAAAAATAGAGAATTCACTGGCATAAAAATCCTTGAAAGGCTTTCAGTTAATTTTATCTTTAAGGGACTATAGTTCAAGTTCATAATATCCCAGAAACTATGAGAGATGTTTTGTTTCAGCCAGATTCCTCACATATGTTTATCTTGTCACTGTATTTCGAGGTGTCTGCATTTTTTTCTACTGTAATCTGTGTTTTTCAAAAAAGACTCCACTTCTCATAGCAGAATCTGAACTAACAACAGAGATCTTAATTGTCAGGAATTAACTGGTATTTATGGTTTATTCAGACAAGCTGGAGAGCTGGGTGAATTTTTATAACTTTTTGATTAATGATTTGCATCCAATTTTCATGTGTGTGTGTGAGAGAGACAGAGAGGGCGGGAGAGAGAGAATTCTTTGAATTTATGCTTGGAACTCAAGCAAATACTGCCTTAAGGAATCTCTCTTTTAGTTGCAAGAGTTAAGAAATACTTCAGCAGTAACTCTGGAAAGCTCACTGGTTGTGAAGTTACCATTAAAAGCAGGAAATTTTGTCTGTTACTGTCATCTGCTTCTAAATTTGAGTACTTCTATCTTGTGTTGCTCCCACTGTTGATACTGAGCAGAGATGGGCTGTGAAAACCAAGTTCTCCAGTGACTCATAAATATGGAGTTTCAGGACCAGATACCCACATCTCCTAAATCACACCTGGAACATCCACCTATATTACACACGGATTATCTCAACACAATGCTGTCTGGTTAAGACTTAGATACTGTAATTCCTATCCACATATTATAGTACATCCTTTTCTGTTCCCCCTGGGCTTTTAAACTTTCTTCAAGTGTCCAGTGTGGGATCTATGGGAAAAAAAAAATCGGGTCTACTTTATTGTATACAGTGACACAAAAAATGGTCTTTTCTGAGAAAGCAAGGGCTGGGCTGCCAGTCTGTCAGATGGTTTGAAAACTGGCTGGATGGCCAGGCTCAAGGAATGGCTGACATGCAGTAGTGAGGAACACAGTGTGTGTCACATGGTGACACAGAATACACCCTGAGCAAATTTATGGATGCCAAATTAAGGGGTGCTGACATGAGGATTGGCATGAGGACTGGCATGAGGACTGCAGAACTTCATCCAGGGTAATCTTGATCAATTTGAGGATTAGGCCAAGAGACACTTGAGGCTTGATGGAGAACCCCATGAATGAGGACATGGGAAATTGGCTGAGCATCAGCCCAGGGGAAAGACCAAGGAACCACACTAATGTCGGGCTGAGCACAAGCCCATTTAGGCCAACAGTGCATTCTCACTGCAAATAATGCAAACTGCACCCTGGCCTCCATGGAGAGGTGTAGCAAGGAATGTATTACCCCACAGTCATCAAAACAGAGAAATGAGAAGCAAAAAAAAATGTTACAGAGGCTGAAAAATTCTACTTTAACTCAAAGTTCATCCAGTTTGCAAAGAAAGAAGAGAAGAAGCTGTTCATAAAAATGGGTGTAGCCTAGCTGGGAAATTAGAAGGTAGCAATCCTTGCCAGAGCAGTGAGTTTCTGGAATACTCTTCTGCCTTCAGCAGCAGGATAAAACAGTCAAGCCAGTTGCAACATGGAATTTAATAGCTTATAAAAAGACTGATGTAATAATGTGGCACATGACAGCAAGTGGTCATGTAGGACATCTCATCCAGTCCTACATTCCTGGATTCTTCCTGCATGAAGAGTGATAAAAAATGAAATAAGATAAAGAAGAGTTTCTGAAATATAATAAAGGGGGAGAGAAAAAAGGAAAGAAACTTATGGGTGTTGGCAAACAAAGTCCCAGGAGGTAATGAAGAAGGAAGCATTTTTCCTTGAAAACTTGGTCGAAGATCACAGCATTGTCTCAACATGCCCTGATGTCACAACCTTTAATACCCCTCATTTCACAGCACAATTTCACTGTGACAGCTGCTGAAAGCTTTATGCCTCCAGCAAAACAACAATAGGATGTTTTATACACTGAATGCCAGGAGGTGTCAAGGAACAGTTGATCCAAAGCAAGGCCTTTCTACCATTTGGCCGTGTCATCATTCGCAGAGACAATCTGAAGCACAGTGCATGGGCAAATATATGACTTTAAAACAACAAATTTATTTCTGTGCAACACTTTGTATTTTAGGTCCTACGGGTTTTTCAAAACCTCTAATGGTTTTTAATTTCACTCATTGTTAGGTCTAATTAATGGTATTTGTACTGCTCATAATGATGTGTTCTTATTCATTAGAAGTAATTGAGAAGGTAATTGAGCTCTGAATTCAGAGTTTCATGCTTTTAATAACAATTTTAGTTCCTCTTTTTGTTACATTAAAACATTAAAAATCTTACTAAAATCAAGAGTAAAAGAAAGACAACAGAAGAGGTGACAAAGGCAACCAAAAAGTTCTGTTTCCAAACAGATGGGTGTTTCCTTAGGGATGGGACCTCTCAGGTAGGTGTGCTGCCCTACAGAGACCTCAAGGAAATTTTTTCATCACTGCTCACCTTCAGTGTTCAGGCCTCATCAGCCACTACCACACATCAGAGTCCAGAGTGGGAGAACATCAAGTTAAACTGCTCTAGAGCAAGACAGAAGGGAAATTACTGTCCTGAGTTCAACCTCTCCCTCTTCATGGGCCTTTTTCATTTTAGGTCTTAAGTTGCTACATAATTTTGAAGTTTATTTGGGAGGGAAAATAGTCACAAAATCGTGTGGCTGAAGTTGCAAGAGGGTATGACAGCAATGTAAGCCTAACCCTGGACACAGGCAGCTGGATGGAGAACTACTGAAACATTTACTGGCCATAATGCCATGCCAATCCAATTCACAGCATGTACCAGAACATTTTTCATAGCTTTTATCTTTATTTATCTTTATTTCTGCCAGAGGCTTTGCCTGCCAGGGAAGGGAGCTGGCTGTGTCACAGCTGACACAGGAGGTTCCCATGAGGAAGCTTCGCCTTAGACTTGAGGAAGTCAGATAATCTGGTTTTATTTGAGTAAATTCTCAGACAGTGTTTCCTTTCAGATCACATTGCTACAGCAAAGTCTTAAAATGGGTCAACTAAAACTCCCACACAAAATTATGCACCCACACAATTAACTCATAACAAGCAGCATTTTACAAACTGAATTACTATTAAAAGTGTATAATGTATTTACAGGTATTAAAACTGACATGAAATACCATTTTTTTTAAAATTAGCTACTGCTTAATGACAATTAACTGTGTACCTTAGACCCACTGACAAACCCCTGTTGTCAGTTACCAAACAGGATATTAGACTTGTGCTACTACCAGTCACTCCATTACTCCCCTGACAGCTCTAAAAATTTAACCCCACAGTAAACTTACGTGCCAGTTGATATCAAATGATAACACTTATCCTCTTTTTCTGCTCTGAAAACGTAGGAAACTGCACTTTATAAGCACATTGAAAAGATGTGGTATTTAGAACTCAAGATACAAACATGAAAGTTTGCAGAAAAGCTGCTATCCAGTCCTGATTCAGGCAATGATGGGGGAGCAGGAGGATAAATTATATGCTAATACACAATCTACTGCTTTGTCTGCCTTCCTGGGCTGGCCCCTGTCAGCATGGCATGAATCACAGCCTGAAGCCTTGCTGGCTCAGACTCTGCCATATTTGCCATTGCAGGATGAGATGCCAGGGGAACTGCTCATGCCAATGCTGTGTCTATTGCACACGCCTCAGATCTTCCTTAAAATCAGTAAAGCAGTTTCTTGTTCACAGAGAGATCAATGCCAACACCAAACTGAAACTCCTGCCTATGAGTGTAGCAGATGCTGTGCTTCTTTTCCTTGAACCAGGCAACTTCAGGCTCTACCCCTGGGACACTCAGGGGTACAAACAATTACCCTGAATCTGTCAGGTTAACACAGCACTCTGCTCTGGGTAGTGCAGATAGACAGGAAGACAGACAGGCAGACAAACAGACAGATAATTTTTCAACAGGTAACAAGGTAAAACTGCAAGCTGGTGAATTAATGGTTTTGGTGTGAGACAAAGCTGCAGCTTCCTTAAAACAATTACAAAGCAGATTCAACAAAATGAACCCTTGCCTATGTCTGGCTTTTATTTCAATACTGTCATGTCTGGGTGAATGAATCCCCCAGTCAATTTTGTAGCATACTCCAATTCTTCTCAATAATTTCATATTCAACATCACCATCTCTGAAATAGGGGCCTGCAGCTCAGAGGAGAAAACATCTGCAGAGAGTTATCTGTGCAACACAACATCTTGAGGGATATAAAGCATTCCAGAGAAATCAAGTATGCCCTTTCCAGCTTTAGAAATCCCTGAGGAATGAGGGATTATTTGCCATATCACACTGAAAATCACAACTCAAGCTAAACAAAATTTAGGAGAAAAGTTATAATAAAAAAGCACTTTATTCCAACAGAAATTTTAGGTACAAGTAGCTGGCAGGACAAAGCTTGTACAGCTGGCTGGCACTTTGTCTTAATCTCCAGAGAGACGGATGCCTCTTCAGACAAGAGACAAGAGGGACAAATTTGCAGGTGATAGGGCTGGAGCCAAACTGACAATGCAAATCCTTACATTCCAGATACACAGCACAGAATAGGCTCCCTTCCCAAGTCACACTTGAGATAAAAGCACAGAAGTGATCACAGCAGCTCAGACTAGATGGCCACGAAGCTCAGTGCTATAACATTGACAGTGCCCAAAAATAGATGCCTGGAGGGAAGCACAGGAACAGTGAGTGTAACAACCCTTCCTCAGCTTCCATCAGCCTGCAGTTCGGCTCTCCTGAGAGAGCCAGCACCCGATCCCTCACTCCCTCTGCTGAAACACAGCTGCCCTTTCAGGGGACAGCCAGTCCTCCCCCCCCGAGCTGGTGGAGTTTGTGCCACCTCACAGAACCAGCTGAACTCTGTTACAGCTTCTGCTTGAAAACACCCAGCTGTGCAAACGTGTTCTCTGATTTACCTCCCCCAACACAACTTCAAAAGGAGTTGGTTACTTTTCTGCACAATTAGAAGGTGAGAACATCACTCGTTTTGTCTGCTTAATTGGATTTTTTTACACTATCTCATGGATTTTATCCTACAGATAAGTATGTACCAAAACTACCAATACCAGTCCCCACCTTTAGCTGGATATAATTAATGGAGGACAAAGATTATTAGTGATAATTACATGTTGATTATATTACCAACTTCTCTTACAGCTATTTTTAAACCTTTTGCGGTAAGTAATTTCCTATTCTGTTTCAAATTTAATAATTTACCTCAGTCTCTTAGTTACAGGGGTTTTTTCTGTACAAAGTAACAGATAAATAGTTACTTGTGGATAAATATCCCCCTGGCTACATACTGAACTCACATACTGTATGTCACATACTGGAGAGGCCAACAGAAATCCTGGATATTTATGTGCTACATAAACTGCCTCAACTTTGATTTTGCTGTTCTAAAATGTCAGCTCACTGCATACAAAAGGTCTGTTTTAAATCAGATTTGAGTATACCCTATTAGATGGTACCAACACAATGTATGATTAGGTATAGAAAAAATTCACAATGTACTAATATATAATTTATTCACACAGAAACTCTTTGCTTCAAAGTACTTCCACACTGACAGAACTCATAGCACCCAAGAGACATTCAGCATTTTGGATATCAGTAACATGAACAAAGTAAAACACTCCACAATGCCGTATTCGGATTTGATGTTAAGAAAAACATTTCACTGAAAGGGTAGTTAAGCATAGGAATAGGCTGCTCAGGGAAGTGGTGGAATCACATTTCCTGGAAGTGTTCAAAAGACGCAGAGCTGTGGCATTTGGTGACATGGTTTAGCGGTGGCCTGGTCAGTGCTGAGCTGATGATTGGACTCGATGATGTTACAGATCTTGTCCAGCCTGAAGAATTCTGTGGTTCTATTTTGCGGAAATATAAAGCTCCTCGCCAAAAATTGCTCTGCTCTCCCAGAGAAATCGGGTTGTAAACAACGTATTTTAAAGGCAGAATGTTGCTAAGAAAACGTTTTCATTCAAAAACTTAGGAGAAAGGAGCCAGCCGAAACTGCTCCGCACTCCTACAACTCCTGTACTTTAATTTCAACCAGAGACGCGCTTAACTGAAACGTTTGTGCTGCACTAGAAAGCCCCCTAAATCTTCCGGGATTTAGGCAACGGATGAATTTTTATTACTTAAATAACAATGAGGCGAATCGCTAGGGAACAGGAATGTATACACTGCGGGTTTCTGAGCGCCGACCCCCGAGGTCACCTCCTCCATGACTGAAGCACCCTGCAGCCAATCTCGGGGGAAAACCATGGCGGAGAGACTCGGCCCGGGCTGCCCAGGCTGGGCAGGGCTGGCAGCTCCCGAGGAAGCCGCGGCTTAAAGCATTTCAGGGGGCATTGGCGGCAGGGAGCGGTGCTGGGTGGGAACACGGAGCGGGCGGCCCGCCCAGGGGCCCTGGGGGCTGTGAGGGAAGGAGACGTGGTGCTCCGCAAAGCGCTGCGCGGGGCGGCGCGGAGCCACCCACCGCGGGCAGG
>JAHLSL010000015.1:26198296-26313520 GCA_025920805.1 Petroica traversi
AACATGATTTTCATGTTTAGTGCCTGTCCAGAGAACAAGCTGTCATCCTTGTTTGTGATAAACGGGGTTGTGCTCTGGACAAATGAAATAATCAAGGCCAGAAAGGGGGATGGCAACTCATGTAAACTTGTGAGTTTGCAAAATTCTTCTGAACTTAGTGTGAAAATCCAAGTAGCATGGAAGAAATTAGGATTGCAGTGTTTAGAAAAATCAGTGGTGCTTTTAGATTGAAAAGAGCTTCAAAAAGCTTAGGGACTTTAATAAATAGCACTCATGGCAACTCTTTGAGGGAGCAGCATTCAGGCAAACTGAAATAATTTGTTGAAATGCTTCATGAGTGGTCATTGGATGTGTAAAAACATTTTAAACCAAACCTGAGGAAGATGGCAGCCAGCAGCTTTTGTTAGCCCTGGAGATAAAGTGTATGTAGAGAAAAGCAAGTCAGTCAGTGTGCCTTGTATTAAAGTGGTCTGTTGTGTTACAAATGTAAAGCTCTTGTTACTGCTGTGACAGAATTGTGTGGGATTTTTCAGTTTGGTAGAGTCCATGAATTCAATCACAAGTTTAATCTTTCATTGTAAACTTACGGTGCTTGATTGAGATCTACCCTTAGCATCTTTCATTCTCTCAGGAACATGTGATTTTTTTTTTTTGTTTGTTTAAACTCGGAGGAGGGCCTTAAAAATGTTAAAAATAGAAAAACTCCTGAGCCAGAACCCCTTAACTTTGCTAGTAGGCCTGCTATTATCATTACAGGCTTGCTACTGTAGATGGTAAAAATAGCTGATGTAACTAAACTGCTGACAGAAAGGGCTGTTTTCTTATCAGATGCTCATCATTTATGGTTAGTTTGCTAAGATAGGTGATAAATCTGTACAAATAAAACTAGCTTACTGTTAGGGGTTTCAAAATTTTAATTGGCATGTAGTACTGTGCACACAATATCCAGCAAATAGCTAAAAATGAGTGTGTTCAGAAGGGCTGTGCTGTGCTCATCTCTGCAGCAGCCTTTGCTTGTGTGTTGGGGAGTGCAGGAAGCGGTGCCTTCCTGCCAGGACAGGGTAGCTGTTACTGCCTGGAAGTGAATTTGGCGCTTGGAAATCGTTCCTGTGTCTGAAAAATGATTAAACTGAACTATTGGAGTACTTAATTATTCTCTTTGGAAAGTCATCTGTCTTTTCCATGCCATGTGCCAGTCTGTATCGATCGTGTGCGAGAAGCACCGAGCTGGCATTTGGAAGCTTAATTGTATTGGAAAATGTATTGCATCAGCTTTGTAAAGCTTTGGGGATCTCAATAGCAGCTACAGGATATGTTACATGTAAAAAGATGTTCCCCTATCCAGGTAACAGATTCAACTGAGATATATTCTCTTGAAATTTTTTTTTTCTGTTTTCTGTATAGTAGCATTTTCATGAAAGCTTAGAAGAAT
Organism: Petroica traversi; assembly: GCA_025920805.1. Lineage (NCBI taxonomy): Eukaryota > Metazoa > Chordata > Aves > Passeriformes > Petroicidae > Petroica > Petroica traversi. The sequence continues at coordinate 26,199,729 of JAHLSL010000015.1, forward strand.
CCTTTGGAAGTAGACATTTGAGTAAAAAGCAATGTGGGAATCAGGGAAACGGATGGCATTTGGTTTAGAAGGAATTTAATTACTCCTGGTCCTTTCTAAATCTCTGTGAAAGCTTCAGTCTAGACAAGTGAATCTTCAGTGAGCTCTCTTGAAAGCTCAGTCCTTCACTTATCCTCATATGTAATATCTTTCAATTTTTGTAATGTTTTTGTTCAACACTCCAAATACTATACAAATATAAGTGACTTAATCCTCATAATAATCTTGTGGGACAGGTAATAAACCTAATTTTTATCATGCTGTGAACCTCATTACTGCATGTTTGTTCCTGCTGACTAATAAGAATAATTTGCTCTCATTTTCATTTTAAGTTGTATTTTGTAGGCAGTTATCAAAAATTCCTTTCCCACTGTAATTTTCTGGGCAGGACTTGCAAACTCTCGAATCTTATGGCTTTTCATCTGCTAAATTTTTCTAGATAATTTCACTTATTTGAAATTATGCTTAAAGCTCAGTGTAGTGCTGACCAGAGTTTCAGTTGTGAATTTGGCAGAGTGGTTATTTCTGTTTATTTTGCATATGATATTCTTGTTAACCTGATTCACAATGGCAAGTGCAAGCTTTCTTTTTATGTCAGTGTTTAATTTATTTGTTCAGGGTTAGACTGTGATGTTACAACCAAGTCTGGAACAAGGACTGTGCTCCTGTGCTCTCTGAATTATCTTGAGAGGAAGATCCCTATCCCAGCAGGGACCTGGGCTTTTATTACAGTAGAAATCAAAACTGTTTCATTGTCCTGGCTTATGTGCACCAGGGGCCATCTATGCATGGAAGTGGGAATTGTGAATTATGGGTGCAAAGGAGTAAGAGGGGACATGACACTTGCATTTCCTTCTGTATTGAGAACACACAGGCTGCTGTGCACCTTTCTGGCTTGCACTTAGAGTTCATAGTTATCCTGTGATTTAAAATAGTATATTTTAATTCAATATTTCTCTTGGCCACTTCAGCTCTTTTTCATGATTAAAATGCAAACCACGTACAATAGGGGTATTGATCCATCCAGGGTTTGTATTGTGCAAATATTAGTGTGTTTTCGATCCAATGCTTTTAGTTTAATGAAAATGCTCTATAATGATAATGCAGATACCTATTAAATACCATCTTTTCTATAGCCTCTGAAAGATTAAAGCTTCATTTGGTTTATTAGCCAACTATTGATGCAGTTGTCTAAAAGTATTGTCATACATACTAATTTAGGCAGAATATAAAGCAAATAAATGGAAATTCTTTGCAAGTAGTCATCTTGGAGCTGTCATGTTTTGTGTTACTAGTAACACTTCTTTTCTATACCTTCCTACATTCCTGTTTGTCCTTCCTGCACAGCCATTATTAATCTCCCTTTGTCTCTGTTCCCAGACACTTCCCATCCTGCCTGATCCCTGCTTGCTGGTTGTTTCTAGTCGTGGCCTGTGCTTTTTCTTGTGTGCTAGCAGGCTGAGAAAATACTTAAAGATCCTGAAGTTTTAGGTGAGAAAGACACTGGGACATGTTACATCAGATCTTGTCATTCATACTTAACAAGATACTAGTTGGATCTAATGGGAATCTCACTGACCCAGTGTTGCAATCTGAGAATTAAGAATTTGGGATTATGGCTGTGCCCTGTAAAGTAACAGGAAAACTGCATGCAGGATTCCCTGTTGAGCTGCATTTCATGCATTCTCAAACCATAAATGAAATGTTTTCAGTTGCCAGTTGAACAGTGAAGTGGAAACATGTATTTAAATTGCCATTTGAAGACAGAACTGAGTCAAAACTTGAATCCAGGCATGTTAAGTGCAAAGCCATATTCAGGCAAGGTCTCTGGTTAGCTCACAGTACTTGTTAGTGTGCTTTGCTTCTCTCTGTGTGATAGTGACTGCTCTTCCACCATATTCTTTCTGTCATGAGGGCCTTGTGATAGTGCTGTTTGCCCAGTGCTAGGCAAACAAATTGTTTCTGTGCTCCTTGAAGGACCCAAAGGCTTGTAAAGCAGTGGGTTTTGGCATAAATAGGCTGCTGAACTTTAGCCCTGAGAGCTGTGGGGATGCAACGTGCCCAGACAAGAGCTCTACAGGAACTTTCATAGTATAGGCATGTAGCTCTTTGAATTTTTGGTACAAATAGGAGTTTTGTGAAGTAGATACGAAGGGTGAATTGTGAGGGTGCAAGAGACATTTTTCCTCTAGCTATTGCCTGACTTTGCTTTGATGAAGGAAATTACATTCTGTACACTTACCTGCATTAGTGGTGTCCACAGGAAAGCTTGTAAAAGCTATGAATTCATCAGGTCTTTCGGGATGTTTTAGGTTTCCAGGTATTTCGTGTAAATCAGTACCTTGATTCCTTTAGGACGGATAAGAGAACAGAAGACTTTTCTTTGCTAGAGTTCAGTCGTCCTCATCCAGTGTAGAAGTGATTTTGTTTATGAGTTTAGGGTTAGAGAGATTGGCAAGTGTGTGGAGGTTCTGGTGGGGTTGTGTTAACTGAGGAAGAAATGAACAAAGGAGAACAGCAAAGACTAGAACCTCAGAAACTGATTCTTTCCACTGGGGTAAGCGCTGATTAAATTTGACAGCACATTAAACAGTGCCTGGTCCTGGGTATGGGCTCAGTTTAATCCAAAGCAAATCAATGGCACTGCTGAAGATGGGAGCTGGCTCATGTAGTGTCATCTTCCTGCTCCCCTCTTTGCAGTTCTGGTGTTTGTGTGATTGCTGTCAGTCGCTCCAAGGAGCTGGTCAAGCTTGAAGCTACAGAGATGCTCATTTTGGGTCAGATGGTCTGCTCGAGTTTGTTTCACAAGCACATAATGTGTGAGCCCTCAAACATTCAGAGGGTAAAGGACAAACTGGCTCTGTAGTGGACTTGTAAACCCTTCCAAAGTGAGAGGGCAATAACATCGTGTCGATGAAAGGACTTGAGAAACATCAGTGTTTGTTTGCCTCTGAGCTTTAAAAGTGGAGAGGAGAGGAATGGGGAGCAGAAATTTAACTTTTATTTAGAGTTGTATCCATACAGTAAGCTTATTTTGTTAAACCTCTTCATATAAGAGTGCTTGAAATAAAGGGAAAAAAATGCAGCATAAAGGTGAAGATGAGCTTCTTACTTGTCCTCCTGTGTTCAGAAACATGATAACTGTAACTGAGCTATATGTGCCACAATGGGTTGTGAAAAATCAAAACTCATGTATTTCCTTATGCTTGTATATTGTTCAGTGTTAATACAATGCAGATAAAGCATGGTAAACTATGTAATTTTACTGTTGTGTTTTGTGGCTTGTTAAACATGCAGAATATCTCAAACATCTTAGTTCTCTGTAGCTAATGCTGTCATGTGTACATGAAAATTTACTTAGAAAAAAACAAGTGTTCAGTCTTTGGGGGTTTCTACTTACTTGTGAATAAAGCAAACAACGAGTTTAAGATTCACTGCGTAAACTCTTGACTGTAGCCACCTTGATTTTCTTTTCATAGTGCCAATCAATATGTTGGTCAGTTATTAAAAACATACTGTTACAATGAAACTTTTAAAATTAATTTCATACATTATTTTACAATTTTCAAAACAGAAAAATAGCATTTTTCTGACTACAGAAACCTTGAGTAGATGGAAAATCTTGTTACTTGTGGCATGTTAGAGGGCTGTGTTTACTGCTGTAATACATAATTTTTGTCAAACAATACAGTATTGATTAGGGTATTTTGGCCTAAGCTCAAGTAAAATTTTGAAGACCGTTACAATGCAGATATAAACTGCATAATTGTATTGTAGGCTGGCAAGAGGCACATCTTCATTTAGATCTTCATTTGGCTGCTGCTTCTAGTAAAAATGCCCAGTTCTAAACAAAGCCTTGAGCTGCCAAAAGCTCAAAACAAACTTGAGTTAGATTGGCTGAAAACAGTTTAAAAAAATTACCTTGGTTCATTCTTTGCTTGGTTCTAGAGTTAATGTATAACTGTGTGGAAACAGTCTCCCTCTTCCCTCCCCCAGTAGTAAAACATTGTGCATGTTTGTGTCTTTTTAAAATAAATCCAACTATAACCTGTTTAAAACTGTTTCCAATTGGTTGATTTTCTTTTTCTTTTTTTGTTAGATGAAAGGGGCACTGACTGAAATTATCCAGCTCGCTACCTTGGATTCAGACCCCTGGGTCTTAATGGTAGCTGATATTTTAAAATCCTTTCCAGATACTGGCTCCCTTAACCTTGATCTTGAAGAACAGAATCCCAATGTTCAAGATATTTTAGGAGAGCTTAGAGAGAAAGGTAAGCCTTTTCTGTTGGTGAAAATTGCAGGAATGTGGTGCCTTTTTTTAGGAATAACCTGTCATTTCACAGGCAGCCTTGCTGTCTTAACAGAAGAGGTATGAGAACAAGCACTGTCTTGTCTCTGAAGTACCACAGTTCATGACCTGGAATGTTACTGGACTGGGAACTGTGGTATTTGAGGAATGGTAGCTTCTTAAATTATCTTTTCACATATCATCAGAATTTAATGTCAGTTATTGCCTGGAGTGTGAAGGGCAGCACAAAAGTTGCTGTGGATCCATAGTATCACAGACAGGCTGTGCTGCTGCTTAGTCACTAGAGGTTTTTTCTGTGTTGCTCCCTCTCACATTTGTGATACCCAGGATGACAGCAAGTTCTGTCTTTGTGCAAGCACCAGCACTGTCCTGGGCAGGGGCTGCCTCTGCTGGAAGTGTCTGGGCAGCAGGTGCTGGAGGGAGCCTGATCTCAGGAAGAGTTGTGGTGAAGTAGCACAGATTGCCCAGCAGCTGAAAATACGAGGTCAGGCACTTGCACAGTTGCTGCTTCAAACAGTAAATGGTGATGCAAAACTACTCCTACTTCAGTGGGTTTATTTGAGCACATTGTCTAGAAAAAAGCCCTCAGGTAACCATGGACAGACATGATCTCGTGCTGGGATTGCAACAGAACAATAATTAAATGACTGGGAGGTGGAAACACTTTTATTTCTTTGTATAAACAAATGATCATTTGTCTGTCCACACTTGGGATGTGGATTTTCATTCAGTAGTTTGATTTTCATATATAGTTTTTAAGGAATCTGAGAATTCAATAATTTTTATCTTTTTTTTACAATAGTAGCATATTTCAGATACCTGTAATTTGACTAAGTATAATTAAAATGGAAGCTTTTATGAAGCTAATGTGAAAAACAAACATACTAATAACTGTTTATATATTGTGTCATAATTGGAACTAAATTACTCTTGGTGTTTATACAAGTAATCTAAAATTTAAAACCACCTGTACAGCCTAGTTGTAAAATGTTCTGTCATTATCTGTCAAAGAGGTGCTAATACCCCTGTGTGCTGTGTTAACTCTTTATGCAGTAAGTGAATGTGAAACTTCAGCTATGTTGCCATTGGAATGCCAATACTTAAACAAAAATGCCTTGACAACACTTGCTGGGCCACTTACGCCCCCAGTGAAACATTTCCAGCTGAAAAGGAAACCTAAAAGTGCCACTCTCAGAGCTGAACTCTTGCAGAAGTGTAAGTAGTATTAAGGTTGTATACAAATTAAATGGTGAATGGAAGATTTATATTCTATATAATCAGTCTTATTCTCCAGGATGGTGATACACATTAAAATTTTCTGTGACAAGAGCTTTCCTGGTTGAGGGTGGACTGATGTTTAGAAGAGCAGGTGCAAGTCATTCCAGCCAGGACTGCATTAAAATGTTAATCTTGATTTAAAAGCTGTTCAGATTTTAAGGCATCTAAGGATCTGTAGCTTTATGAAGCACAGATAGATCCTCTCATGGGTGTATTTAACAGTCAGTTGGGAGGACTTCTGAGGGACAGCTTTGGTTAAAGCTCCTGAAACAAAAATAAAATGAAAACAGTTTTATTTTGCCATGTGCTTTTGGAGCAGGGAGCAAGAGCTGTTAATTAATGCCTGTTTTCACTCAGTATGGCTGTGTAGGGTGTGAAAACCAAGAGGATTTTCTGTTAACAAAAGGCAGCATATGTGTACATGCATGTATTGGTAGCTGGTTGAACTAAGTGATCTTAAAATAGTTTACTACAGCTGCTGTTCTGTTGCAGCAGCTTGCTGCTTTCTTGCATGTAACTCGAATTGGTCTGGTTAAATACAAGATTTGTAACTTTTCATAATCTGCCATATAAGATTACTTTTTAAAATTACTTAAATTTCTGTTGAGTAAATTGCCTGTTCTGGTAATTCCTCTTACCTTAGGCCACTTTGTCCATTGCATAGTCATATTGCTTTTGCATTTTCTCTAAATACTGTGCTTACTTCATCTAAATGACCTGGGGTTTAATTACAATGTAATGCTTTCTTTGTTACTATTCCTATCTCTTTATGTATTAGTGAATAACATTTTATGTAAGAAGCAATGTGTTGCATATTTTCAGCACATGTTCTGTAATAACTAAAACCATTTTTCATTTTAGCAACAGAAACTGCGCAACAGCTCAAGAAGACTGCAGGAGTGCCTTTCCATGCCAAAGGCAGGGGCCTGGTCAAGAAGATAGATACAACAAGTATGGCTCACTTTCATCAGTTCTCAGAAAGAAAACCTGATAAAGTGGCCTTGATGAAGAATAAAATTACCATCTTTTTTTTTACAAAAGCCTAATTTTTTTTGAAGCAAAGGATTTTTCTCTTTCTGCCTCCCTCTCTCCTGATACTTAAATACTTATGACATGTCTTGTCAGAAAGAACAACAGTGTGTGGGGTTTTTTAAATGGCAAGTATATCTGCCATGCTTCTAAACTGTATGCAGCTAGATCATGCCTATAGACTTTGATAGGAATTTAATTTGCATCACTCCAGAAATAACTCCTGACTAAGCCATGTTGCTCCAAAAGGGAGCAGAGTGGATCACAGTAGTCAGCTGTGCTCTTTGAAATGTGAAGTAGACTGAAACTATCTTGTATTTGTATAATCCTGTCTGGAGAAAGAAGATGGGACAGTATGTTCTCTGCAGCCAAGGCTAAGCAGTGAATTCTACATGGCAAAATTGTAGAATGACCCTTCAGCTTGGTATTAATGTGTTTTCAGCTGTTTGCTGAAGGTCCTGACCTGCTTGAATTTTTCAAATAAAGTGTGAGAAAAGAGTTTAAAATTAGTTACATTCTCTAAGTCACTGCACAGATAAAACTTTCCTGGCTATCAGTGATGCTGAGGTGTGAAACTTAGAGTGATTTCTTGGTGTTGTGGCTGGAAGCTATGAAGTACTTTGTCTTGATGCTATTTAAGATATTCAGCTTTGACGGTTGAAGTTTGGTCTCGTACAGAAAATGCAAAAGGTCCAGTTGTAATTTGAACTAAAAATTGTTCCATTATAGAAAAGCACTGTTAGCTCTTGGCATTCTGTGTAGCTGTTGAATTGCTAAAGCCAGTTCTTAGACTGGGCCTTTAGAGCCAGTTGGCCTCTAGAAACAGTAGTTGGGGACCTGCTGAGGGTTGCTCTGCTGAGATGTACTTATATGGGTCAGAGCAGTGTCTTACAGTGAAAATGTTTTCAGTACAACATTTAGAGGGATACAGAGCCTCTAACCTCAAACTGAAGTTCTGTGTTTATCTTCAGCTTAAGAGGGCCGGATGAGATTGTCAGGAGGCCCAAAGACCTGATAGATCTGTATAGGTCTCCCTAATCTTTTAATAGTTGAAAGATTGCTGTGTTTTTTGATAGCATTAAGTGTGAGGTAGAAGGGCAGCATCACAGAGATGGGGGGAAACAGATGCTTACAGGTATAGCTGATGCTGCTGAGTATTGAGAGAGCAGGTGTTCTGTTGTGTAATTCTGTCTGGAGAAAGAAGAGGGGACTATGTGATCTCTGCAGCCAAGGCTAAGCAGTGAATTCTACATGGCAAACCTGTAGAATGACCCTTCAGCTTTGTAATAATGCATTTCAGCTGTTTGCTGAAGTTGTGCAAACAGCAGCTCTAGAAGTTCAAATTCCTGTGTGAGGCAGTAACTTAGCTTTGCAGTAGATCATGAGCCCCTGCCTCTGCAGAAGCTTGGCTTAGAATTTTGGTTACAGTTTTGCCAAGTAATTAGATCGTGAAATTGAAAGAGCAACTTTGGCAATAATTGATTCAAAACATTTATGTCCTATATTCTTTTACATGTTCAGAGATACTTTTTTACAAGTGAGGAAAGCATCTGTTTGTGTAGGAAAAGTAGGTTTTCTTCAGTGCACCTGTTTTGATTACTTCATTTAGAATGGGGTTGCAGGCATTGGTCAGAGATTGGCTCCTACTCCTTTTTTGAAGGGTAAAACCCAGTCTTTTTGAGTTTGGCCTTTGAGGGACATGTAGTGTTACAGCCAATTCCACACTATAAACATTTTAATTTAAAGGGGAGGTAGCGTGTGTGTTGGAAGGGAAAGAGCTTAAGAACTCGCTAAAGCGTTTTTCAAGTTTGTCAATTAAACAAGTATTTCAGTTGTTGCTTTCTTTGCTCTTCCCTAAGCACCACTCAAAGGAATACCAAAACAAGCTCCATTCAGGAGTACTTCAGCACCCAGTGTTTTTAGTCCTTCTGGAAACAGAACTCCTATTCCTCCTTCAAGAACACCTTTGCGCAAAGAAAGAGGAGTAAAGGTACGTGCACGCCTTGTTTTTCTGCACAGTTCTCTTCTCTCACCTGAAGTGAATTTCTGCTGCTGCTTTGAATCACTATATTAAAGGAAAAAAACTGAGGATGATATTTAGAGATAAACTCCCTACATTTAACAATGGCTATTTAGTTCTTTGTGGTCTTTCTTTTTAGCTTCTAGATATTTCTGAGCTGGATATGGTAGGTGCTGGCCGTGAAGCAAAGAGAAGAAGAAAGACATTAGGTTGGTACAGCATTCTACTTACAAAGCCTATCAGTACACCTGCAAATAGGATCAAGATTTGTAGTCCCATTTTGTTCTTAATTTGCTAAAGCTTATTCTGAGCTAAACTTTAAAAAATGAGGGGATGTGTTACTGATCAACTCTTACTGATCAACTCAAACAGGTTTTAAGGGAGGATTTACACTTATTTCAGTGCTCCTACTCATATTGCCTTGGCCTAGGTAATACAGTTCAATCATGTGAAAGGATTGAGCTCATTAGTTTCGCTTTGGGCAGCCTGTAGGTGTGTGAGTGGCTTCAGTACTGGAATGTTACTGAGTTATTTTGGTATGCTCATTTCTATTGGCTGTATGGGCAAGTAAATTAATTGAAAGTAATGTTGAAGAAATTTATAGCACTCTCCAACATTTTGGCTGAGAGATCTTTGCAAATGAATAATATCTGGTACGCTGCTTTTAAGGCAAGTGACAGGGTAGTGCCCTACTCAGCTGTATCAAGAAGATACACTATGCAGCATATTTATCCCAAAACAATGTTTTTCTATTTGTGACAAAAAAAGAATGCCACTTCAGAATAAAAACATAATTACAATTAAAATGGGCTTGGGCTTTTATGCTTTCTAGTACCAGATCACTCAGTTACTGTGTTCTGTACACTGTGATTCAGTTCATTATTGGGTTCATTATAAAACTGTGTTAGGAGTTTACGGTATATATTTCAGTGTATACCTCTTCAAATATGTTTTAGCAGACTTTGAGAAATGCATTTTTATATATTTGTTTAAAAAGTATATTCAATATTTCTGAAAACGTTTTTAGGCTCATTTCTGTTTTTATGCAATAGATACGGAAGTTGTGGAAAAGCAAGCCAAAGAAGAAACAGTAGTAGAAAATGCTACCCCAGATTATGCTGCTGGCCTTGTATCTACACAGGTAAAGTCAAGCAAAATCCATCAAACAAAAACCAACCAGTCAAAAAAAAATAGTCTTGACATGTGCTATTAAACCACCAAACCGCTTAAACACTATAATTGTATTTTACTCACTTGTTGAAACATATCTCTTTATGTAAAATTTTTTAACACAAAATTCCATCCTATTTTCACTGAAGAAAAAGCAAACCAGTTGCTAGAAGTTGTTCAGTCAGGGAGTGGGGGGACAAGTTGTGTGTAGGCTTTTTTCTTCCTCCATCTGATACAGTATATCAGAAACCATGGTGCAGTAGATTCTACTCGAATGTTATGCCCTGCCCTTGCTTTTGAGTAAGAAACTGTTGGGCTTGTGTGACAAGCCAAGGCCAACACACAGGCACTTCTTGGTAGATGAGAGTCAGGAGTGAAGGTCATTGCCTCACGTCCTGCAGAGTGCTAAGAGAATCTTTTCTTTTAGCGAGTTCCACATTTTACATAATGTCTGTATTTTATACAGTAGGGCTACCTTAAATGATTTGTCTGTTAGACTTAACCCACCAAAAACTTCTTTCCTTTCTCTCCACCTTCTGTTTACAAGGTTGGATCTGGCAGTGAAATCTTCAACTATGCTGCTGTCTTTATGCTGTGTATGCAGTGTCATGTATAATTAAGTACAGAATGAAGCTTTTTCTGTGGCCTTGTCATCCTAGATGGCAGCAGTCATGTTGGTGTTGACTGCCTGTCAGTGGGAATGGGGTTTTTACCTCTGCTGTTACTGCTGCCTCCTGCTTGCCTGTATCCCAGAGGCATTTCTGATCTCCTGGGTGATACCCTAGTGGGCTTATGCCCATGCATAAACATGGTTCTGCTTGCTGAAGGTGAAGAGCATGCTTGCTCAGGCAGATCACTTAATTCTAGACTGTAATTCTTCATAAGGTGCCATCTGCACAAATTTCTAATGTTTGAAGTAGAAAGTTCATGTTAAACAGGTTGTTACATAGGACTCCTAACAGAGGAGTCTGCAGTTAAGTTCCCAGAAGGAATACCTTAGTAAAACGAGTGTTGAAGTTGTATTTAAAATGGACAAACAGGCCATGAATCCTTGCAGTGTGGCTTTAATACTTTCTTTTCTGTTCCGTAGAAACTTGGCTCGTTGAACAATGAGCCTGCACTACCTTCTACAAGTTATTTACCTGCTACCCCCAGTGTGGTGCCGTCTTCCTCCTATATCCCAAGCTCTGAAACACAGCCAGGTAACAGACCCTTCTTTGCTCTTGGGACCCGATACCTCCAAGTCTGTGCAGTTCTTTTGTCTGGCTGCTCTTTTATTTACAAACCTACTGTCCCTTAAATTGAGTGAAACTCCACCTTAGCAATCGAAAATCCATTGCAAGACTCCAGCGTTTGGGTTTGGGGTAACCAGACGTGTTGTTTAACCTGAATAAAGAAAATAATTATTGGCTCTAACTTTTAGAAGGAATGATAGTTAAAACAAGTAGGCAAAACAATTTCCTGATTTATTGTTTTTCTTAGTAATAGAAAATGCAGCTTTTGTAATCCCTAAAGAGACACCAGCAATAAATATAAGTCTAGAGTATATATTCCATATACACGCATGCTGGCACGTACAGAACAGTTGCTTTCAGAAATCAGTTTTCTTTCTAGAGGCAAGTGCATATTGCCTTTCACACTGTTTGGGATTAAGCCATCCGTTTTAATTTTACCTTTGTATTACAAAGAGAATAGCTGGGCTTCTGCATATTTTAAAAAGCGCTGTTATTTTCAATTCTAGAAAATTGGCAATAGTAAAAAATAGTTTGTACAAGTTGTTTTTTTCCTAGACTTTTATTTTAACCCACTTGATTTTATTTTTCCTTCCCTGCTGTGTGTGAAGTTTTAAAGGGATGTATCAGTTTGTGCTAACAGATGTATGTGACTGGGATTCATTAACAGAGAACCAACATTTCAGTTTAATACATTATTTTTGCTTTTGCTTATGAGCTGTGGGCGCTATAGAAAACTGCATATGCAAAACCCAGTCATTTCACTTGGCCTCAGAACAGTTCAGAGTTTCTCTGAAGATCCATACACATCTCTGGCAGAAAATTGGCATCTCCAGAAGGAATGCAGCCAAGAAGATACCAGTGTGTCAGCAGCTATAGTACTATTTTCCAGAGTGTTGGCATTGTGTTCAACAGCAGGAAAAGTAATAGTTAAAATTCTCTATTCTATATTCTTTCCTTTAGGAGTACAGAGTATTTAGCTTTTCGTATGGACCAAGAACATTAAACTGTTAACTTGATACAAGATGCACACACAAGATCCACAGATTTGGCCTCATATGATCTGAAGTTGCATAATTAAGACATTATTTTATGAAAATCAATTATTCTGACGAGATAAAACCAGTAATGAAACTTGTACAAAGTTAAGGAATAACTAATGTTTATCCCCTCAATTGTTCCACATCTGCTGAAAAATACCAATATGTCTGTGCCAAGGTGATGTCTCATTTCCTAAAATCTGATCTGAAGGGCATCAGTGTAGCTCTGATCTGCCTTTAGTCTGCTGTGAACACAGTGTAAACAGGTCAGCTTAAACCTCATGAGGTTTGTGAGGGGTGCTTAAGCAGCTGTCCCTGTGTCTGAGAGCTGCAAAAGAACATAAGAGTGTCCACTGGGTAATTACCACTGGCTGCACAGATGACAACTTGCATATTCAAGCTGCTGTGATTTCATAAGTTTCCTCCAACTGCAGCCCGGTTTGGAACAGTGTAAATTCCTTAGTGCAGGTAAAAGGATCAGCTTTGAGCAAGAACAGAGTTAAGCCTTGTCAAAGTTGTGGGGTTTTAACTTCTAGCAGTTAGTGTTTAAGTAATGAGTGGTTTGTGAAGACTGCATTTAATTCTGACATCTGTTAAAGTATATTTGTATTTTCAGTATCTGTTCTTTAATTGCCACTTCCTTTGAAAACTGCAGCCACATTAGATGAAAACTGATTAAATATTTTTGATTTGCTCTATGTGATAGTACAGCAACAATCCTGGTAGGATCAAAGTACAGTTGTTATAGCTATATAAACTAAAAGGTAAATAAAGCTGTTTCAATTTGATAAATCTGATATTCATTAAACATCAAATTTCATGCTAAATATAGTGTATCCATGTTGAACAGCTAGTTACTCTGTTGTCTAATTATTTTTAAAGATAATTGAGTGGAAAGAGCATTAGCTCTTAACTTTTTCATGTGGATGGCATATTGAATGGGGGTGCTAAAATGGAATTATCAGAGATCTTAGTTTTCTTTAAAGGCCACTGGTGATGCTAATCCCTAGTTGTGGATAATAATTTTCTAATAATCCTGACTGGTTTTTGCAGCTGGCTCTGCACGAGAGGCCTTGCAAACTACCAGACAGACTGAAGAGCCTGCAGCTCCAAATGCTACTACAACTCTCCCTGCACAGTTCAAACAAAGAACACCCATGTACAACAGTAACTCTAATCCCCCTGCAGCTACACCTACCTCACCCCTGACACCCACCACACCTCCTGCCATCTCCCCTGCGGCACAGGCACCACAAGTGGCCCCCCAAACTCAGCAACAGCCACCACCGAAGAAAAGCCTCTCTCTCACAGTAAGTTAAAAACAGGTTCTTTTTGACTGATGGTTTTGATTTGATCTCATTTATATATTTGCATTTCTTGGCCTTAGGATCATGCAGTGGTTGAGGCTGCTTTTTCATAACCAAAGATTACAAAAATACTTTGTGGTTTAGCTTTGCTGTCTTAATGTTAATCATAACATTTTTAGTTGTGCAGTGTTTATGTTGAAGTAAGATGTCATTATTTAATGCTATTTGTTTTATAAAATGTGTTGCTCATTATAAAGAATCTTGGGAGAAAGGTGTATTTCCAGCAGAAATTGCCCAGCCAATTGAACACAATATAAATTGCTTTGAACTGTTGTGACATTGCTGTAGTAGGGGAAAATATATCAGTAGATTATTTTAACGTAAAAGATTTTATTTCTGATTGACCTCATCCCCCTGCATTATACATTTTTCAAAGGCTGAAAGTGGGGATACCTCTTAAAGCTTCTTATTCCTGGTATTTTGGTATATATTATGTGCATGCTTGACATTCAATTCAACATGCAACTGATCTGGAGACTTTGTTAAGCACATCTGTAAGCCAGCCTTGCAAGACACGAACTTGAGCAAGCTGGGTGACTTCAGTACCCTACTGTATTTATTAAAAGAAAAAAAACCTCTGAAAGTACTGCAAACCTGGGCTTGTTGGCTTGTAGATAAAACATTGGATCATTTTCTTTTTTTCCCTAATATCATAAATGACACAAAATTGATAGTGTAAATGTTAAGCCTTTCACATGTTTCTGTAACTATTGAAGGTGGGGTGTTTTTTCAATGCCCAGAGTTCAGTTGTCACTGCTGTGAGTGTTAGGTGTAAGTATTACAGAGGGGAAGCCTTGAGGTTAAGATGCCTTTTTTGTTAATTTTTTATAGGTTCTATAAATTTTCACCTCATTCTTTTATGAATACTCATCTGTGGGTATCAATGTCCCTGTTGGCAGAGTTTTTCTCCACTGAATTGACATTTGTTTTGTCTGTTACAGAGGGAGCAAATGTATGCTGCACAGGAAATGTTCAAGACTGCAAACAAAGTTACAAGGCCAGAAAAGGCTCTTATACTTGGATTCATGGCAGGATCCAGAGGCATGTATTGCTACTAAGTTCACTTGCTTCTGAATACACAAATCTGAAATGCAGCCTAGCATTTCTAAATGTGCATATGAGTGTTTTGCTTTAGCTTTGTCTGTATGTTCTGGACTCTTTGCTGTACACTGGATTCTACATAATTTTATGAATTATAGTTCTAACTACCTGGAGATAGGCCTTTAGGGTCCATTTCCAGTAAGTCAACTGGTCTGTCAGAACAGCTGCTGACCACAATATAACTGAAGTCACTGTAGAATCACAGCTTAGGGTTGAAGAGAAAAAAGGCAGCTGATTGGCAGTGAACAAAGTGGTTGGGTGCCACTGCTCTGCCTAGAGGACCAGTGAGTGCAAATTCTTTTGTGGCAAGTTGTTGTACAAGTCAGGTAGTACAGAACCTCTTTGCTAATTCCTTGCTTTAGAAACTGGCAACTGCTCTCTCAGAGACTCTAGATAACAACTGGTGCTGTGAATCACAGGGAGATAAGCTGTCTCATAGCTGGATCCTGTAATGTACTGGCCTTGATAGACCAAAGCTGTCTTACCTAGAAGATTATCGGATGTAAGATGAGAAGGGGCTTAAAGTCCTTAAGTGAACTCCCTCATCTGCACTAGCTCTGGTTTCTAATTTGGTATTTGAGGGCTCTTATCACCAGAGTCCTGCAGCCTAAGTGTGGCTCATGCATTTGGATTAATGCAATACACTGGTGAGGATGACCAGAGTTACTGTGGTGATCCCTGAGCTTTAAGTTTGGTGCATCTTCCCTTGACTATGTGCTTTCACTACTCAGTGCTGCTTGAAATTGCAGTAGGAGGTTCTACACGGACAGCTTTTTCTAATGCAAGCTAAAATATTGTTTTGGAAGTATGTTTGATATAGATTCACATATACATATATAGTAAATTATATATTAAATGGATTCCTTCAGTACTAATGTCAGAACCTTCTGAAGGTTGGATAAATAACTGCCAGCTGATATTCCTGAGCATCATTCCAGTACCTTGAAGTGTAACATTTAAAACTTCTACTCGCATGGAACTGAGTCTGGGACAAGTGGTTTCAGTGAAGCTTTTTGGGCTTTCTTAACAGCTAAAAATTTTTGAGGCATTTAACTACAAAATGTCTCCCAAATAAAGTAACTCTGGTAGTTCAAGTTGACCAACTCCATTTAACTACAGGCTTCTCTTCTGACTCTTGAGGCAGAGAGAAATGACACTGACAGGCTTCACTCCCCTCTTTTATTGTTCTTCAAATTACTTTGGCCTTGAACTTCATTTTCTGGAGTCTGATTTTGTTATCTTTGAAACTTGGTCTCAGGAGTATGGAGGGAAGGAAGATCATTGGCTGTGGTTTGCTCAGCTTTGGGTTTGAGGTTTGTTGTTTGTCTTTGGGATGGGGATTTAAGCATAAGAATTCCCATCTAGTTTTCTCTGTTTTTTCTAATACACTGTTGAAATGTATAATGTGTTTCTCTTCTTGTTTCTGCAGAGAATCCTTGCCAAGAGCAAGGTGACATCATCCAAATTAAACTTAGTGAACATACAGAAGATTTACCAAAGGCAGATGGCACGGGCAGCACCACTATGTTGGTTGACACAGTCTTTGAAATGAACTATGCTACTGGTGAATGGACCAGATTCAAGAAGTATAAACCTATAACTAATGTTTCCTAAGAGATGCAGCAGCAGCAGACTGGACCAAATCAAGCTTAGAGTCAACCAGCTCATAGAGTATGTCAACTGTACAAAATGGCATTCATGTGTACATTTCTTATTACCCTCCAGAGTAGAAGCTGTGCTCTTCAACCAAACTGAGCTCAGTGAATACAGAAGATGTTGGTGTCAAACTCACTTTATTTTTTTTTTATTAATCTTGGGAGAGGGAAAGATGATCTTGAGGGGGGACATTGTTGGTGTGTTTTTGTTTTCCTACAGTTCAAGATGCTGAAAAAGGAGATCACAGCTGAAAGGTTACAGATGGGAGCAGTTCACTGCTAAGTACCAGAAGAGAAGACTACTGCACAGTCATTCACGGTTTACTGTTAACTGAGGGCACAGATCTTAATTGTAAAAACATTTTTTTTTTGGCAACAAGAGTTCTGTCATTAGAATGGATGTTCAAAGCATCACAGGTCGGTGCTTAATAATTTGTATTTCATCTGCAGTGTAACTGTTGCAGATGGTAGATGTCAGTGTCTAAAGGTACATACTGTATGTTTAGCTTATTTATGCTTGGGTTATAAGATGAGATTGAGCAGCTTTTTAAACTCTTCTTTTAGGCTATGTTGTCAATGTACATGCCCAGCATGAGTTAATCTGTATTTGGCATTATTTGAGACAGACAGAAACTGAGTATCATAACTTTCTGAAGAAAAAACCCATCAAAATTATGAAAGTAATGGTGGCTTGTCACTGCCTGGAAGTGGTGGTTTGTTGCCATAGGAGTCTTGGGGTAGAAGTTGATCTATGGCTCTGGCATAACAAGCACTTTGCACAGCATAACTTACCCGGAGGAGGGGAAACAACTACATCTCAAGATCAATTGGAGCTTAATTTAAAAATGGTCCTAGAAATGGTTGAGAGACATCTGAGTAGAGCAGTTTTGTTGTCTTGAGGTACTGTTAATGTATGATTGGTTGAGCAGTCATACTGTGTTTGATTGCCAAGCCCTGACCCAAAAAGTTCTGAATGACTGTAGCTGTGGTTCTTACCAGTGTAGTTTTACCAGTATGATTGCTAATGTGGCCACAATTACACTGGCATATAAATGTGCCTTGTACTTGTCCACTGCTAGTAGAAGCACATTTTTATCTTTAGAACTGTGTTCATACCACTGGTATAATCTGACTTTAATAGTACAAACAAAGCTGGCATTTACTGAGAGGATTTATGTATATGAGTCAGGATTCCTTCTTGGGAGACTTGGATTCATTATTTGAAGGAGTCTTGGATTCAGTGTATGGTTTCTGCCAGTACTTGTGTGTGGAGCTGTGCTTGGTTGGGAATGCTGCTTAGAAGGAAGAAATACAAAGATGAGTAGCAGAGTGTGATGTGTTGAGAAGGTACCTTGGGCTGACTTAAAGGTTCATATTGAAGTGGAACTTTTAGGACAAAATGAGTCTTTTTTGTTTTGTTTTTCTGAAAAGAAAGCAGACCAAATCCCATAGTACACTTGTATACTAATAAAGACATTTAGATGTTTGATTAGTCTTTTTTTTATTGGGGAATTTTTATTGCATTTTAATCTTAGTTTTTCAGTCAAACTACCCAACAGGACAGGGCAAGTATAAATAAAATAAAAAAACAAACCAACTCTGTATTCTACAGTGTTTTAAGATGTGACCAAAAGTATAGATTTCTTAACTTTATTTAAGCAAATACAGAATGTTCTAGCTCCTGTAATGGGCAGGTTATTTGATGGTAACTGCTGCTGTTACAGAGTGTTGTGCATGTTTTAGTATGAAAGTTACTCACATATAACTGTCACATTGGGGCTGTCCTCCCCAGTTACCCATTTCAGAAACAACATCAATTGTAATTTTGATTGCAGCTTTTCTTTTTAAACAGCTAGAAAACAGCTTGACAAGTGAGGATGAGTAGTGAGTTTTAGGTTTTAGGAGTTAAGTAGAATATGTTATAACTTATTTGGTTTTAGAGTGTTACACAGTGAGGGCTAACGATAGGATATGAAAGTATTCATCTTTTAGAAGAAAGGCTTAAAGAAAAGTGACATTCCTTTTGTTGTCTGCATTCAGATTTTAAAGTTTCCTTGTGATGAGCAGTTTTCTGTAAATGTGTATGATACTTCTGTCTTAACTGTTCCTGCTTGCTAGATGAGCTGCAAGTATCAGATACAGTTGTTGAGAATGAGCATTTAGGAAATTGGCTGGCTTGAGGGGCATGTACTGTCATTGTAAACTGTTGATGCAAGACCTGTGCAGTTCAGTCGTGGTCAGGAGCTGCTGTGTGTAGCTCTTTTGGCTTGCTTGAGATTAGTGGTGGTCCCTCACTAAACTTTCTGGGTCTGCAGAAGTCTGTATTTCAGACCTGTGCTTTGGGTAGAGATAGCTGTCCCTTTACTCTTCAAGAAGCCCTTCTGGAATGCAGTGGAATCACTTGAGTGCAGTAGTATGTAGGAAGCTTAACCATGCTGCTGTTTGTAATTGCTGCATAATGCAGTTGGTCTCCAGGCCTGTTTGTCTAAAGTCAGTCATATGCAATAAATGGAAATTTTAATTTAGAACTATAGAATATTTTTAATTCCGTTAACTCGTTAGGATGAGACAACACTGCAAAACTAAATTATTTTTTAAAGTCACTCTATGACCCTCAACACCAGAGCATCACCTCAACTTGATCTGTGAATCTAGAAAGTGTTTCTTAAATGCCTAAAGAAAGGGAAGTTTGTGCAACACTGTTAAAATGATACATTAAGTAAAACTAAATGGAGTTCTTTGGTTCATGAATGAAAGCATCAAGTCTGTGTTCAGAATAGTACGAATAATGCCAGACAAATCAGAAAGGGCAACTTCAATATTGAAAGTCCAACATATTGGAATAGTTACATACAGAACAAAATCTGGCCCTGGAACTTGATGTTTTTTGTCTTGAATAGCCAGTCACTTGGATGTGAAGCTATTCAGTGAAGCTCAGTGTGTGCTGTAAGGTTAAACAAAAACATTTCTTTACTCTAGAATGACTTGCAGATGTACTGAGTTTACCAGAGAAGTAATTCAGAGTTTTCTTAAAGCTTTGCTTGTGTCCTTTCCTCATCCCTTTATCGAAGTCTGAAATTTTAGGAAATAGCAAGCCCAAACTTCAGAACTTTGGGCTTGAGCTGCACCTCATCAAGAAGGATGTCCCAGTTTCTCTTGCCCTTGCTTGCAGAGAAGCCCTTGTCTGTGCAAGCCTAGGCATGATATGAATTAGCTTCTTTGAGTATGAAATACTGGAGAAAGAAGCAATAAACGTGGCTTGTGTTTTCCCTACCCTGTCCAAACTTTGTTTTTAGGGGAGAAAGAGCACATTCATGTCACCCAGGCTTCTTCAGCAACTTGTCCTCTAGTGAAGTGCTGGGTTTCTGAAGGCTCCATTTTCTTCTGTGTGTGCTGTGAGGACCAGAAAGAGTGAAATGAGTGTAATGAAGAAAGGGAGCCCAGGAAGGATGCTGAGCAAGAGTTCTGATCACAGATTCCATCTTACTGTTCATTCTTTTGCTACTGTAATGCTTTGTAGTTATCTCCATACTAATCAGTCTAGGCTTGGTGCAGTTACCACTGTAGAATTTGGCTGATACTCTGTGGCTTAACCTGATTTTCAATGGTGGCTTTGCCATTTAATCTTTCAGTTCAATGCCATAGGATGCTGGATGCAGTGGGGAGGAGCCTTTGGTGGTTGCTTGACATCTCCAGTGGAATGGGTCACTTCTCTCACTAAGCTGTGTCAAAGTGCAGACCACTTGTCTAGATAAAAGAATCTTGAGACTTTGACATCACACGGTTTAAGAGTGAATCACGTTTTCATAATAAAATCTGACTGGAAAAAAAAGACTAAAAAACGTTAAGCCAGAGCCCTCTGGGAATCTGGTGCCTTTAACAAAAACTGTCATTTTGTAAAATGTCACATCTATAGCATAGCCCGTATGTTTTCTATTGGTTTTTGTTTGGGTTTTTTTTTTTTTTGTACAGCTGTAAATTCAAAATATTCTGTCTTTGGGTACGTATTTTCAGTGTAATACAGTATGTATAATAAAAAATTTAGATTTTCTAAGGAAATTGACTGATACTTTTCTTAATAACCAAGCTGTTCATTTTACTAACAGTTGAGTTGTTGAACCCCCAGCCTGAGACCAAACAGCCAAATTGCCTGATAATGTGTATCTTCTCAGATTTGTGGCATTGTTTCTGTAGGTGCATTTCAGAGTTGGCATTTCAAAGCTGACAAGTGCTGGTTTTGGTGGTTTAGGGCATTTGTGAGTCGATTTACTGAGATACTCTTGTTCTGTGTGTGGGTTGAGTGAAAGGTGGTGAGCCCTGGGTGCTGTGTGTGCAGTGTGTGGGTGTGCATGTACTGAAGCACTTGAGCCACAGCTGAGGAAGATCTGCCATGCCCAGGTTCTGTGGATGGGGTGTGGAAGTGTGGAATAAACCCTGTTCTTCAATGCTGCATTCATCTGAATTGGAGCAGTGGTGGCTTCTCAGTTTGAGTGCTGCAGAAGGTGGGTGTGTTTTGGGATTGGTGGTTTTTATGGAGGTGTTTGCTGCAGGTTTTTGGAAAGTCTCTTCATGCTCATGTACTGTTCCTAGGGTCTGGTTCTGTGATAAGCATGAAGGTTTCTCCTACAGTGTTATGTGGATATGTGTGGCTGGCCTTATCCCAATTTCCTCGTGTGCAGCTGTGTGAAATGGCTCTGTTCCACTTGCCTGTGCTGGGGCAGTGCCAGACATAGTCAGAAGTTCTCTTTTCTGTGTCAGGTCGACCTTATCAAATAGCCAGAAAGGGAATTCTGTTCCAGGTCAGCTGCTCTCGTAGAAAGTCTGGGACGAAAGCTTTGGGAGAGGTTGAACTGCACACTTCATTTGTTATTTCCCAGGGGACTTGCTCTCAGATTTCCTGCTGCCTAGAGCCTGGTACACTCCACATGAGCAAGGGTGTGCCAGTTCACCTGCCTGCTGAGGCTGGCCTGGGCAGAATCAGACCCAGCTGATTTTAGCAATCTCTGTGCCACTGGACACTTCGGAGAGGCTTAGCTGGTACAGGGGTGTAATGTTCAGGATGTTGCTATAGTGCTAACCCGTAAGACTGATGAGGGACCAAACAGTGACCTCTTCCAGCCCTGGACAAACCCATGCCAAGATGCTGTCCTGTATTCTGAGTGCCTTTAGACAGAGCTTGAACATCTCAGACTCCTCCTGGCCATGCAGGTGTGTGTGTACAGGCTCTCCTGAAAGACATTTTAAGGCCGCCTTTTTAACTGATGAGGGGATTAAATAAGAATTTAAGGGTTCTGTGCTGCTTGTGAGAAAATAAACTTCTGGCCTCTGTTTATTATTATGGTTGGATAAACCATCAGATGCCTGCTAGAGTAAAACACCTTTCCTTTGGCTAGCTCTACTCTTTTTTTTTTATGGTTCTTTCTAAACCCAGGACCAGAGGAAACTTTTTTTTTTTAAGTGTGAGGTTTTTGTTTCAAAGTGACTGTAATAACACTTAACTTTTACTTTTTACTCAGATTTCTCCAGCTCCCTTTTGTGAGTTTCGTTATTCCACCTCCGCAACAGCCGCCGCTGCCGGAGGAGTCGGTGCGCGGCTTGGGAAGAGCAGCTCCGGGTGTTTTTGGGTGAGAAGGGTTTGGTGCCGGCCCCGGCCCCGCGGTGTCCCCTGCCCAGCGCTGTGGTGCCATCGCGTGGCCGTTCGTTCACGGAAAGGTTTCGCCGTCGGGAGCACAAAAACCTGGCGTGTTCCTCCGGGAAAGCTCCCGGTGCCTTTTCTTGTTTTTCACCTGAATGGGAGTGTCTTGGACTCCTCTTGGGCACAAAGCTGTTTATTGCTTGTTAGACCTGCATCCCTAAAGTCTGGACACCTTTCCTGTTTTATGGAAGTCAGTGGATATGCCTTGGAATAATTTTGCATTTAAAAGAGGAGTCTGAATTTGCTTCCCAACACAGCCCATGGGGTGGTGCATCCCAGAGGGATCAGGAGTGCTTCTGCTTTTTTTGTCTGCGGAGGAGCAAGTGATAGCTGTGGCTGGTACTTCTCCTGTACAAAGTCAGGTTTGGGCATGAATCACAACCCGTATTGCTTGAAGAAAAATATTTTCCGAGGAAAAGCCCCTGTCAGAATCCAGCTTGCAGTTTGCCTGAATCTGTTGCTCTTTCCCAGGCAGCAGCTCAGCCCAGCCCCAGTTTCTAGCTCAGCTGAAGGCTGTGGGTCAGATAGCTGGATACAGCACACCAAGCACCACCGTTCTTCCTGCAGCCATGGGAACAGGACAGCTTTGCAGCACCTTGCCTGCCTTGGAGCATTTGCCAGTCCAACAGGTGCCTGTTAAGCCTAGGACACCAACAGTGACAGTGGAGTGGTGGATAACCATGGAAAGAGCCTAAGAATACAAGGATAAAATAATCTGAGTCCAGAGGAGAGCCAGTAAGATACTCAGAGGCCTGAAGCACCTCTGCTGTGAGGACAGGCTGAGAGAACTGGGGCTGTAGCTTAGAGAAGGCTCCAGGGAGACTTCACAGCACCTTCTGCTTCC
This sequence comes from Petroica traversi, assembly GCA_025920805.1. Lineage (NCBI taxonomy): Eukaryota > Metazoa > Chordata > Aves > Passeriformes > Petroicidae > Petroica > Petroica traversi. The sequence continues at coordinate 26,222,508 of JAHLSL010000015.1, forward strand.
TCAAGGGGCCATGAGACAGCTGGAGAGGGACACAAGGACAGGTGGTGATGGGACAAGGGGAAATGGCTTTAAACTGAAAGGGGAAAGGGTTTAGATTAGTTGTTAGGGGAAAAGAATCTTCACTGTGAGGGTGGGGAGGCACTGGAAGATTGCCCAGAGAAGCTGTGGCTGCTCCATCCCTGGAAGTGTTCAGGGTCAGGTTGCATCAGTCTTGGAGCAACCTGTTTGAGTGGAAAGTGTCCCTGTCTGTGGCAGGGGCATTGAAATGAGATGATCTTTAGCAATACCTTTCAAGCTCTCCTCTGCTTGTAGTTAATACCTTCCTGACCTTAAAGAGTCCCCCTGTGAGCTACATTTTCAGGCTGATGGATGTGTCAGTCTGCTGTCAGCTCACACATCCCTCTCCTTTGCACTATCCCCACTGCAGGTGGGACCTCACCTGGGGCTTTTCACTCCCCCAGCACTCACTGTCACATCCCAGCTGACAAAAGCTGAAGCAGTGGCAGTCACGTGTGGCACTGTGAAGAGGGCTGGTGTTTGAGAGAGTCTTTCTGCTTGGTGTTTCTTATTAAGCAGGCAGATCTCCTTGTAAAGAGATCACTTGAATATCTAACACCCAGGTGACTTGCAGACAGTTAATGCAGAGCCCTGTGCTGGCCCTTGGGTTTGTAAATCTGGGAAGCTCAGAAATCCAAGTCTGGCCTCAGCAGATGACACCTCTAGCGCACATCCTTTGTTTGCTCAGCTTGGATGGATTGGGGCAGCCTTGGACAAGAGCTACTCTCTCCAAGCAAGGCCAGAGAGCTGGCATAAACTGCTGGAGAGTTTGAACAGGATGCCATGTTCTTGGGAAAAGTGTCACTGTTCCTGTCTCTCTGCCCTGTGAGCTGTGAGGGTGGAGGGCACTGTCTGGTTTATTTGGGGACACAAGGTCTGCCAGCTATGGAAGAGCAACAGAACTGACAAGAAGAGGGCCCTGTGCCAGCCTAGGACATTGCTTTTGATAAACAATGACACTGCTTTTTATTCTCTGCGAACCAACTAGCAAAAGCATTTAATCTCAATGGAGACAGGCCCAGGCAGGTCAGGAGCTTATGAACTTGTCTGTTTGTACTTTCTTGCCCTGAAGTGCAATTAGACTTTCCCTGTCGGAAGTGTATTTCCAGCTTGCCCAGTTGCTAAACAGTTGAGAGGAAAGCAGCCTGTCATATCTCTCACCTGGGCTCTGGGAGCTCATCCAGAAAAGGGGCTCTGAGGGTAGAGGAAGGTCTTTAATGCACAGTGTCCCTTTCTCTTCCATTAGGCTGAAACAGTGAAAATGCTGCCACATCCACCTCTGAACTGCTTTTCCAGTGTGCACATGTGTGCAGTAGCTGCCCAGCAAATGTATAACTTGGTTCTGGGCCTGGGGGGTGTGGGAAGGCTGCCCACTAACCCAGGGTGCAGCTTGTGGGATAGAGGGGACTGATCTGTTGCCAGCTTCCCTAGCAGGATAAATCTCACTGGGTAATTGTTGGCAGTGTTTTACCAGGGCACAGAGCTGCTCCATCCTGCCAATGCTGCTCCTGCAGAGGTTGATCCTCCCTGCAGAGCCTCAGCCCACTGCAGAGTGGCTGGCCCTGCACAGGTCTGGGTGGAACAGACAGGTCCTGCACAAGTCTGGGTTCTTTACACAAACCGAGATCAGAGACTTGTACAGCCTGTAAAGCCAAGCAGAACAATGTCACACTGAGAGCTCTGGTGCCTGCAGGGAAGGGACAGCCCTCACCCACCCTGCCCTGCCCAGAGCCACCGGGCAGTGTCTCTGTGAGGGGCTGCCAGGGCTGAGTCCCTGAGCCTGATGTCTTTGGGATCACTTTGGCAGTGGTCAGTTCAGGTTTAGGTTCTGTCTGAGAGTGTTGGAAGCCAGCTGGTCGCTGCCTGACCTGCACCCACCCAAACTGGTGATACCAGAGCAGAGGAGGCTGCCCTGTCTCCGTGCAGCTACCATGGAGCAGGACAGTCAGGCAGGCTGTCACTGCCAGAGACAGGAGGACAAGAAAGTGTCCCTGGCCCCAAACTGACCCTACCTGGGCCACTGTGAGGAAAGCCTGAGGGTTTGTGATAGAGCAGGCAAGTTTTGGCTCATCGTGTTAGGTCCAGTTGAGGATCCTGGAGCACAAGGGCAGTGCTCCAGTGCCTGACAGTGCCTGATCTCACTGCAAGTGTGGCTGTGGGGGCTGCGTGTGGAGCATTCACAGTCCCGTATGAGTGGCCCTGTTCCCTGAATTTGGGCAAAGATGTGATGTGTGAGATGTGGTGTTCAGCTGAATGCTGAAGGAAATGCTCTCACAGTGAGGGCTTGGCAATACTGATTGCTGAACAGTGGGGACAAGGGGGGGTCTTTCAAGCCAGGGCTGCAAGGTGAGGAAAACATGGGGACTCCTGTGTCCTCAGGTGGCCCAGCAAGAAGCATAGACAGTATGGCAGGAATAAAGACCCAGGGAAAATGGGGTGGGGCCTTGTTAAACGTAATGCCTTCACCTCCAAATCATCATCACCACAATCCATAAGCTTGGCCTGATAAAAACATGATGCATCAAGCTGGACACCTTGGGGGCAAGAGGGAGGGAGGGGGAGTGAAATGTTGTTTGGGAAATCCTGTGCTCACTAGGGGCTTTGTTCTGCTTGTGACATGGTTGGCCCCACTGAAAATGGGGACTCTTCTGGGGTTGTTTTTCTTGTTTCTCTTCTTTCAGGAAATCTCGTGTGTCTGAAAAACGAAATCCTCTCACTTGAGGAGGTCACGGGGGGCTGGCCCGGAGCCAGGCCGGGTTCCCGTGCTGCTCTGCCCGTTCCTCCCCGGGTTCCCATCGCTTCCCCCGAGCGCTGCCCTGGCTCGCGTTCCGGCTGGGCTGCGAGGGGAGCTCTGCCTTTCTGGGTGCCTCAGTGCCCTGCCCTCGGGAGGCCGCATCGTCCCCAGACCTGCTGCAGCCTCCGAACATAAACCCCCCCTTTGTTGGGGAGAGGTTGACTTGACTGAGCCGCATGATCAGAGTCAGGTGACAAAATTGGGCACAAAAGCGGAGGAGAATGAGCAGCTGGGTGAGGGAAGTAGCTGCTGATCTTGCCTTTTGACAGGCTGTGTTCTCCTCAGGGAAAAATGAGTGCCTGGCCCTCTCCTCTGCTGTGGAGCTTAACCATGGCGTGTTTAACAGGTAAGTCCTCCCAACAGGGTTCCCTCCCTGGCTGGGCACAGAGGTGGGTAAAGCCATAATGGGATTGTCAGAGCCTTCCCCTCCATGGGGTGAGGCAGTGGGCAGGGCTGGGGGAGGCAGGGAAGGAAGGAAGGAAGGAAGTGTTGAAAGACGGGCAGTGTTGGAAGTGGGATGCATTTGGCAAATACAAAAATTTGCTTTTACAAGAAGAAAAGAAAAAAAAGGAGAAATAGAGTGTACTCCATTAATATTATTATTAAAATACTCTGTGTATTGGGGATTTGCAGAGGCTTTATCTTAAACCCCAAGGAACAGGATGCCTGCTGGTAGTTTGGGAAAGATCAGCTCTGTATCATTCCCTGACATCCTCAAGGCTTTTGTTCGTACCACACAAAATAACACATCCTTCAAGTTTCCCTGGAGATCTTTTTGATGATTCACAGTGCTCCTTAAAAAGAAAAAAAGGCTCTAGAAAGCAAAAGTGCTGTTCTGTGACATAGACAGTGTAAGTGCAGGAAAGAAAATTGTTTGTCTGATGAAGCTGAGGCTGTTTGAGTCCTGTTTTTTCACTATACTGATTTTTTACTATAACTGGTAAAATGAACACACACCCTTTACTAGATGCTCAAAACTTTTTTTTTTCAGTTGCTGACTTCTTTTTTTCTCCAGAAATTGTTTAAATTATTAAGAATTACTGGCTATCAAAGGTTATTGCTGGCTACTGAAGTTTTGCAAACAACTCTACTATTTTAGTTGTATGTTACGGAAAACCACTTTCCGTAACATTAAAAAAAGTAAATTTAAAAAGATTCCTCTTAACAGCACCACCATTTGACATAAAAACCAACCAACCAATAATACACTTTCAGCTAAAAAACTACCACCACATCGAAATTCATCCAGCTGTGGGCAGTCCAAAGTGTTGAAACCTCTGCAGTGTCTGTGGCTGGCAGAGCTGAGCTGTTTGGGACAGGAGGGAGCTGTGATATCAGACTCCATCTCAGAGGTCCTGCTGAGAGGTTTTCCCAGGAGAATTTGACAGCACCCTTGGCTTCACTGCTGGTGTTTACTTTGAGATTAGTTTAATGGATCTCAGGACTGACTCTGTTGCCAGAGGCAAGGAAGGAGCAGCAGACAGGCTGCAGCCCTTAAGGCAGGGGAGTCAGATGAGGGGAATGGCATCTTGGCTCTGGGTGGAGGTGGCCACAGTAGCAGTGTCCTGTGTGGGCTCTGTGGAGCTGCTCTCCCCACCTTGGACCAATGCTGGCACCTCTGCCCCTTGGATTTGAGCCCAGGGCCAACCAGCAGGTTCCAAAATGATCACTGTTAGATTTGGTGTCTCTGTTTTAGGGCTGCAGCAAGAAAATGGTGTTTAGTTCAGTTGGTGCTGAACATTATTAACACAGTGCTAATAATGCCAAGGTTATGGGTTTGATCCACTCACTTAAGAGCTGCAGTCCATGATCCTCTGGGTTCTTTCCAGCTCAGACTGTTCTGTAAATTCCTTAAAATGTGGGCAGTGGCCCAGATGGCTGAGTGCTCCTCTGCTTTACTCAGTCCTCACACCAAGATGGCTTTTGGCACTTGGTGAGGCACAAAGCAGGCAGTCAACAACAGGAGGGAGCACTCCCAGCAAACTGTCTCCATGTGACCACAACCTTATAAAGACTCTTTTATCCACTGTCCTGATCCTGGCGCAGAACTTTAACTGGAGCTGCCATCTGCTTGGTCTGTGTATTGATGTTCATAGCAAGGTAATGCTGTGCACTGGTGCTCCCAGTGCCTGGCCTTGCGTGGTGGGGACAAAATTGAGAGAGAAATTAAAGGCAGGGCTGGGAAAAGCCTGCAGGGATGTGGGTCTGACACCTGACAGCTTCTGCTGTCACCCCTCTTGTCACCCTACCCGTGTCCTTCCTCATTTAAATTCTGCTGTTGGGTGTCTCTCTTTGACCTCGGTGAAAACCATAAACCAACTTTTAGGAGTCCTTTTGTTTTATGTGCCACTGGGCATGGATTGCCAGGGGGGCTTGGCAGGTGTGTGCTGCTTGGGAGAGCATTTACACCCCACAGAATCAGCTCCAGTGCCTACTGGTGCAGTGTAAGGTTGGGTGTTTTCAGAAGTTGCAGTAAGCATTGAGTAAATCCCTGCCCTGAGTTCCTGAACCCAGCTGGTGGCACAGCTGCTGTGGTGGGAGATGCCTGTTTCAGTTTTGCTTTTCTTCCTTTTCTTAGTACCACACTGCTAAATTAACAGTAACTTGCTGCTTTCCATGCTTAGTTTCATGGTCTCCTCTCTGTTAGAAACTGCAGGACATTCCCTGTGCTTGTGTCTTCCATCAGCAGGTGCTGTTCCAGTCCATCAGGAATCACAGCAAAACAACCTGAGCTGCAGTAACACCCCCTTTCTCTACAGATTCCAGCAATCCTCACTCTGAGGAGGGATTTCAGAATTAAAGCAAGTCTTGGCCTGCAGGTTCCCTTCTGGTTACTGGATGTACCACCAGAACAGCTTAAAAAAATCCTGAGCCCATGACTTTTCTTGGCTGAACTGTTTAAGAGAGATGTAGTAAAGCAGTCAGCTACTTGACAAGCATCTTAGATTGTCATGAGATCTTAGGTAAACAGTCTCAAGGAGCTAACAAAACCTGTGTTTCAGGCAATTCTCACACCCTTTTATCCAGGAGAGCCAGACCTCCTGGACATTGGCATCAACTTAGTTGTGGTCCCACGGACCCATTAATTTATTTCCTTGGTCAGTCTCAAGTGCCAGACATGCTCAGATGCTGCCTCAGACCCTTGCTCTGTAGAGGGACACAGCAGAGGGGACTTTCTGGGCATCAAACAAGGATACATGGTTTAAGCAGTTGATAAAGACCTAAATGGGAAGTTGTCATTAAAGGAAGAACAATAATCCAGCCACTAATTATGTTTTTTTCTTCTCCTAGGTATAGCTTTAGGCCAGACAACCAGCACTGAGGTTTCCATCACATCAACCCCAGCAACTCCCAGTACAACCAGCACTGAGGTTCCCATTGCATCAACCCCATCACCTCCCAGTACAACCAGCACTGAGGTTCCCATTTCATCAACCCCAGCACCTCTCAGTACAACCAGCACTGAGGTTTCCATCACATCAACCCCAGCACCTCTCAGTACAACCAGCACTGAAGTTTCCATCACATCAACCCCAGCACCTCCCAGCACTGAGGTTTCTATCACATCAACCCCAGCAGCAGCCAGTGCAACCACTGCTGCAGCCTCTGCTCCTGCAACACTCTCAGCTGGACTGACCCCAACCTCTGCCAACCCTGCTGCATCCACAGCAGCTCCATCTGCTGCTGCAAGCACAGAAACCCCTGCCCAGACTCTGCCCACCACCACAGGGATTGTCCCCTCCCCTGGCAGCAGGACCACCTCTCCAGCATCTCCAGCACTGACGGCCACATCCAGCAGTGTCCCAGTGTCCCCTCCAGGAGTGACCACGTCCCCTGTGGCTCCATTCCCCACCAGCCCCCAGCCCTCCAACTGCAGCAGTGTGAATGTGACAGCCTGTGCCCCCTGCCTCCCAGGGACAGTCCCCAGCCAAGGTAAGGGTCCCTGCTCTGGCTTCTGTGTTAGAGGGGAAAAAGGATTTGTCCGGGGAGGTGAAGTCAGAACTTGTTCTTTTGTTGGAAGGTTGGAGAGGCAGCAGGAGAAGGAGTTAAATCATTTCACCCTTCTGAAATCAAAGACTTCGTCTTTCCCGGCCTTGTGCTGTGTTTTGGTCTTCCTGTCACCAGCGGGGTGACAAAGTAGTGGAATTATGGCACAAAGTGCAACACAAGTACAGTTTGATTTATTGGCAGAAGAACACAATTTTGGGGTCCAGGGCCAAATACAAGGTCAGTTTCCAGCTGCCTCGAATGTTTGAAAGAGAATATCTGCTACAGCAACAGCCTTTTCCCATGGCCTTGAGAAAATACTTGATCAACCTCTGCTGTGGTCAGCAGTGCATAAAATATCCTTTCCCAGAAGTTATTTATGTTGTAATGTGGTTGGATTTTGATTTCAATCAACACCACCCCATCCCACAAAAAAAGTCTCAAACAAAAGAAAATAATTATCTGCAATTATTTGCAATTGTATTGTAAAAATACGAGCCATGTACCTTTTGCTTATTCCTTGCACTGCAGAGCATTTTTTAAAAGGAGAATAAGCAGCTCTGGTGCTTTAGGGTGAATCTACAGAGTTAATTCCCACCTCCCTTGTGTGCAGGACCTTCCTTGACAGGGCCTTCTTCTCTGGCCTGTGTTGGTGGTGCAGCTGCATTAAATCCCACCCAGTTCCTCTGTGTGGCTGAGATTGGTTTTGTGGGGCAGAGAGGGGTAGAACTTGCCTGCTGGGAATGCCATGGTACCTGTGCTCAAAGAAAAGCTCTTGCTGCTTCAGGCAGATGCTTTACTCCGAGGCTTTACTCATCAGTTCTGCTTCCTACAAGTTTAAATTATCAGTAATCTAAGAAGTATGCTGGTTTAGAGTTTTTTCGGTCTTTTTTTTTTTTTTCTGTGTGTGTGTTGGAGGGAAAACAAAAGAAAAACAAAAAAAAATTTCCTGCCCCTTCAAATTAAAGAAGGAAAAAGCAGTCAGCTTAATTACTGGAGATCCTCACTGATAGATTTGGCTCCTTAGATCATCTTATGGCTGTTCTGCACCTTGCTAACAGTGGACAGCAGCATAATTAGCATGGACATTGCAGTTTCTTCCCCCGAGTGCCTTGCCAGAGGAACTGCATCCCAAAGTTTCTGCCTTCAGACACAGGGGTTTCAGCCAAGTCTTGCAATCCTGATCCTGACTTTTTGTTCCAATTTAGGCACCTTGAGCTGCTGGTGCTGTGCAGGGGGCTCGTGCACAGAGCCCAGTGCCTGCAGCCCCTGCCCCCCAGGCCACTTCCAGCCCCACAGTGGGCAGCCCTCCTGCCTGCCCTGCCCACAGGGCTCTTACACCAGGTGAGTGACTGAGCCCCTGGGTGTGGGGACTGGATTTACCTCAAAACCCTTCCCAGCTGGAAAAACCTCTTCCCTTGGGCTGTAGGAAAAGTGCTGCAAGGGTGGTTTCTCAGAGGCTGAATTCTCCTCATCAGGTGTGGATATCCTTGTGCTGGGGGCTGCCCCTCTGTGGGATTCCCCTTTTTACCCCTTTTGTCTGCACTGAGGGAATGGGGTGGGGAGTGAGGTGTGGGTTCACCTCAGCTTTTCTCTAGGGAATGTCTGACCAACAGGCTCCATCTCCCTGCTTTGCCCATTCACTTTCTCAATCCCTGCTTTCTTGCCCCCAAGGCATCCGAAGCTCAGCTGACAGAAAAAGCTGTGTGGAAAAGCTGTCAGGACATCCCAGACTTGCAATTCCACCAGGCTGCCTCACCCAGGGATGCTGCACAAGTGTCCTCTGGCTGCAGGGACCTGAGCCTGTGCTGTTCTCTCCATTTCCATCAGATTTTCCCTTGCTGTATCCATGTCTGCAAACGTTGGGCTGTGTCCTTTGTGTGGTGGCAAGAGCCTCCCAGGCCTGGGTCCATCACAGAGCAGCTCCATTTGGATCAGTCCTGGGGAATGGGAACAAAACCTGGCTGTAGGGAAGGGTGACCTGACTGTGCAGTTTGTTTGCAGCAACCCTTGAATTCGAGGTGCCAGCAGGATTTTCCTCTGTGCTCCCCCTTTGCAGTTTGTGAGGACCTGCCTTAGAAATGCACCCCAAATTGCTTTAAAAAAACAGGAGCACACAGGGTACCCAGAGCTGCTGCTGGGTGTGGGAGAGGCAGCAGCACTCGGTTGGGGTGAGCAGGGAGCAGAAGTGGGGGGGCTCTGGAGGGGATCTGGGGGTGCAGTGTGTGTGTGGCAGCTCCTGGGGCTGCCTGGGCCTCAAGGCTTCCATGGGACCACTGAACCTTTCTGTGGTATTTGGAGAATTTGGCCTCCCCGCAGCTTTGAGGGGCTCTGGCTGGTGCAGGCCCTGCATTGGTTTGTTTTCAGCAAAGCATTTTTTGTGTTTCCAGTTGATTTTGGGCTTTTTGGTTTGGTTTTTTTCTGCAAATCTCACAAAGCCCTGGAGTTTCTGAAGAGCATGTCCTTGTTTCTTCCAAATAATCTCTGAGTATGTTATCAAATTCCTACACCCGCAAACTAGTTGAGGGGGATTTGGCTCTCTTAGTGATGAATGTAAAAGCTTCCTCTTTCCCTGCCTTTGCCTCGTTTCCCCTCCCTCCTCCTGGTCTGAAATATTGCCTCACTTTTCCCACAGTCTCTGCTGTTTAAGGTCAGGGCTCTCACACATCACTGCCTGTGGTTTAGGTCCTTTTTTCAGCTCCAGATTCCCAACAATGGAGCAGATCCTATTGAAATTGCTGATGGATGCTGAACAGCCAGCACCTTCCCTACTCCATTTTCAAGAGTGGATTTAAGAGTCTGACTTTAAGCCAAAGGTTCTAAGCCTGACCACAACACATTTTTCAAGACTTTCAATTCAGATGGTCCCTTTCCATATAGCCCACGTGCACAGGACATCTCTAATGTTAATAATACAGAAAAATTTACTTTTTTAGAGGACCTTTAACATTCAGGTGAGTTCAAACTAATGTTTTTCTGTCTGAACTCCTTTTGCATAATTGCTCTATTGCTGGACTAGTCAGTGTCGTGCTCTGCTCTCTCTTCTCCAAGTGGACAGAGGCTTGGGTGACCTAAAATCGTGTTCCCTTCCCTCCCAGCTTCCCAAGGAGCACCGTGTGCCTTCCCTGCCCACCAGGACATTTTGCCAATGAGTCTGGGGCTGCAGCCTGCAGAGCCTGTGAGCGAGGTAGGCTTTGCTCTGTGTTCAACCCCCAAATGCATTTCCAACACGTGATGCTTTTTCCCAGGGCCACATGCAATTACCAGGTAACTTAAAAGCACTGAAGGGTAAACAGGCTAAAAATAGCCCAGCAGATCTCTTCCCTACTCTGTTGTTATGAAAACGAAAAGAGCAGATCTCAGCCATGCTTGTTTTTGCAACAGGTTAATGCTAACACTGCAATGAATGTCAGGAAAAAAGGTTTATGAAATTCAGTTTTAGTGCAAGGGGGGAGCAGTCTGAGGAAAATAAAATATTCTCTATTCCTGACAGCAAAAATGAGTCTAAACCATCTTTGCTTTCATTTAGGCAATCTTCTGCAGTCTGAATATTCAGTGTAATACTCTCCTTATTTTACACATTAAAACTGGGGTTTTAAAAAGGAGCTGCTTTGCACCTGGCCAATGCCACTCAAGGCTGGCACAATGTGTCTGCAGACTGGGTAACAGCATGTGCAGAACAGAACAGCACTTACTTATGCAAAACCCTAATTATCACATGCAGTGCAGCAGCTCTTCTGCACCCAAATGGGGTCCTGCTTGAGCTCTCACAAGTGTTCCTTTGGAAATCCACCCACTGAGCTGCTGGGCTGTACCTAAACCTTGGCTGTCACTTGCTGAGTTTGGGAGGAACAAAATCCAACTGGTGACAGAGGTGGGGTCTGTCACTCCCTTTACTCAGCAGATTTGATCACTGTGTTAGACAAGAGGGGAGTCTGTGGGGGTGGCCCATAAATCCTGCAAGTATAAATGTAAAAAGTTCCTTTTTCCTTGCAGGGAGAGGGGAGGCGGGTTTGGTTTCTCTGCCACAGCCTCTGCTGCCTGGTGCAAACCTAGGTTTGAGGCAGATCTTACCCACACCACGTCCAGCTCCTCTCTGAACCTTAACTCTGTCCCATGAGGGCAGTGACCATGTTGAGCATCATCAGGCCCCTTCTAAACCCACCTGAATTCCCAGGTGCTGCTTTCTCAGCTTCCCCGTTGGTGTGGTGGGACTCTCAGGTTGGGTCCTGCTGGCCCTGGGCACTTTGGGGCACTTCATTCCCTGTTGTGCTTTGGGAAGGACCTGTACCTTTCCTCCTGCCCGTCCTGGTCCTCCTGCTGTGGGGAAGGAGGGTTTGCTGCACCAGCAGAGCCATCTGGGCTGGTGGGTCTCATGTCCTTCCTTTTGCAGGGAAGACGAGGCACCCCAGAGTTCCTGGGGTAGGGGAAGGCCTGGGGTGACCTGAGAGGTTTCCCTTGGCCAGGGACCTGCTCCAGCTGAATAACCTGGGATTGGCACTGGGATCACCTGTTCCAGCTTCATCCAGTTCAGCCTGTGGTGCTGGGAAGGGTGACAGGTTTCTCTGTCTCCTTGGTGTGGTTTTGAGTGATGTGAGATGTGACACCAGGGAATCTGCCAGAGCCCTCCATGCATCCCTCAGTATGGCAGAGGGCAGCAGGGAACTTTCAGAGCTTTTGAAAAATATAAACCCAAATATTCTAAATTAACCCCAGAAATGCCACCCGAGGGATGTTGTGGGGAGTTGTTTGGTTGCTTGTAAAATGGACATGAGCAAATACACAATGATGTGGGGCAGAGATGTGAAGGCAAGACCCTGAAGCCTTGCTCTTCTCTTTTCCAGGCTATTTTAGCTCCAAGCAAAACGCAGCTTTTTGTCTGCCTTGCCAGCCAGGATCGTTTTGCAAGTAAGGAGCCTCCTGGGGTGCAGGATCTCAGGTGGGCAGGGAGGGGGTTTCTTTTAGCCATTGAGCTGGAACCACCAGTGTAGTGCCCAAAGCCACCTGCCATTTCAGCTGTAGGACTGGGCTTCGAGTAACTTGGTCAAATGTCCCTGACCATGGCATGGCAGGAGATGATCTTTAAGGTCCCTTCCAATCCAGACCATTCTGTGATTGTGAGAAACTGCACTGGAGACATATCTGTGAAATGGCAAAGGTTCCTGGTTGGTGTGGCTGGCCCTGGAGGCTCCAGTTTGTAAGAGCTGGCTTTGGTGGGCTGGGCTTCTCTTGGAAGTGCTCACCCTACAGCGTGTCCTGCCTCCTCTCCCCTGCCAGCACCAGCAGCTGCTCGGCCTGCCTGCCCTGCCCCGGGGGACAGGAGGCTCCTCGGGAGGCGTCGGAGGGCTGCGAGTCCTGCCCGCCAGGTAACGCAGGGAGGGGAGGCTGTGCCCAGCTGGGAACTCAGCTCCAGCTCCAGCCCCTCCTTCCTGACCCATCCCATCCCTCCCCGAGGCTGCAGGTCCTTGCAGAGCAGAGCTGAGCCCGGGCAGTGAGGGATGGGCTGGTTTCACTGGGTCCTGGTGGAGGCTGTGCCTGTGCCTGACCTTCCCACCAGGCTGGTCCATGGCTTGGAGCTGAGCTGGCCCCTGGGGTGCCAGGGAGCCCAAATCCACAGCTGGGTGACAGTTCCAGCAAAAGCATCTTGCTGTTGGTGACTTCGCTGAGGACAGCACAGCCCTGCTCTGAGATGGGGATGCTCTGCAGGGGCAGCTTGGGGCAAAGGGACACAGGGAGGGGATGTGAGGGACATGGCCCTGCTCCTTCCTGTGCTGTCTGGAACAACAGCAGGCTGCTGGAGGCTGCTGGAGGCAGCAGGAGCTGGGCAGAACTCAGGGAGAGCCCTCCAGCCACCCCCATGGCAGTGGCCAGCCCCAGTCTGGACACAGCACCAGGGCTGTCTTGTAGCCAAGCTGCATTTTAAACATGCAGGAAAGCATTTCCCACTTTGAGACTTGGAACTTCTGTGACCTGTCTCTCCCACAAAGCCTGGGAAACGGAGCTGTGCTTTTAAGTCTGCTCAGCAAGTTTCAATCAGCTGGAAAAGGTGTTTGAATCCAGAACTGGAGAGGATGAAACACTGCTGACCTCCAGCTCCAATCTTCCCTCTACATTAAAGCCAGAGCTCAGTACTAAACCCCTCTCCCACGTACTCCTGCTCACACTACTCAGTTTGCCAAGGTCTGACCCCAAATGCTCTTTAGTGCCTCTGTCCCTGTTTATTCTGTTCTGACCCTTTGCCACCGAACCAGGACCAAAGTCCAGGCTCAGCTTTTGTTATGCACTTTTGTGAGCACTTAAAGCTTTTTCTCCCTGTGGCTTTGAAAGCTGATTCATCCATATGCAATTGCAAAGGTCCTGGGGTCTAGTCTCAGACCTTAATTTTGTACTTATTTGCTTTTTAGGTATGTTCAAAGGTCCCAGTGACAACAGATGCAAGGCCTGCCGGACAGGAGAGTACCAATTACAGCGGGGCAAGGAGAGCTGTGACCTGTGCCCAGAAAATCATTACTGCCCTGTGAGTCCCATCAGCTGGGGGCAGCTTGTGTAAACCAGAGCTGTCCCATGACAAGCTAAATACGCTTCGATTAACACTTTTTTTTGTTTGTTTGTTTGTTATCTGAGCTTCTTTTCTCTTAAACATAGACAGGGCTCTGATGCAGGGAGATGGTTAAAATTGGCTCCAGGAGCGTGGCTTTGTGCCTGGAGCTGCCTGCTCTGCCTGGGCCATGAGGGGATGATGTGTGCACTAATGAGAGGGTTTGATGTATGGACTTGCTGTGAAATGACACCTTCTGCTCTCCCCCATACCCTAACCCTACAGGGGCAGGCAAGGCTGAATTGAATGATGGCAGGTTCATTCCTTTATTTATTTTTCTTTTCCCCAATGCTAAAGTGTCACCTCCCTTTGTCCCGGCTACCTCCTGCAGTTTGTTGGTGCTGAGTCACTTCTTCTCTTGGGCAGAGCCCAGATGTGAGCCCGGTCAAGTGCCCTCCTGATGCCTTCTGCCCCAGGGGCAGCGTGGAGCCCACCTACTGCATGGAGCTCTTCCTCTACAAGGCAGGGGACTCCTGCCAGCTGACCCCTGCCACCGTCATTGTCCTGGCCACCTTCTCAGCAGGTGAGTCTGGGTCCTCTCTGTCCTCTGGTAAAACCAGGCACCCCTCTGCAGCTGTGTGTTAAACCAAGCATTCTCTGGGTCGTGTGTTTTGTGTTTTTGGAAAGCTGGATTAGTAATGAAAGTCCTTCTGGCTGCTTTCAGTGCCAGTCCTTTCTCTTGCTCTGAAGGAAGGTGGCACAGTGCTGAATGCTGGCTGTTTGTCCCTGGGAAGCGGGGATGTGGGTGGACCCTCAAACAGGGATGCCTTGGCTGCACAAACGTAGGAAAAAGGACAATTTTGTTTTAGTTTGAGACTTTGTTACCTGAAAGCATTCCTGCCTGGAGTCATGGCACAGCACCCAGCAGGATGCGGAGCTGCTGGCTCATGCAGTGTTGGCTGTTTTGGTGCCATAATGTACCTTGTAACCAACAGAATGAAAGACAGCCTGAACCTGCTGAGTGTCAGGAGATCCCTCCAGATGCCACCTGCTGTAAATAAGCTCACTAGGGCAAGCTAATCAGTGGATGAGCTTTTCAACTATGAATAATCATTCCAAAACAATGAATATGCATTTTTAGCTTAGGAAAGGGAAAATACAGTTCTCTTGTTTTTAATCGAAGTTGGGGGGGAGGTTTAATCAGAGAGTTATGATGAAAATGAGCAACTGTTATTGCTAAGGATTGCAAAAAGGGCAGATGAGGAAGCTGGGAGGAGGAATTTGTCACCTGTGCCCAGAGAGAAGAAGAGAAATCCTTAAGTACCACTTACACTACCAGAGATGAAAATCTTGTGTCAAGAGAGCCAAGTCATAGAGATGAATAAGCTGTCAGAGGATAAAGAATATCCAACAAGCCTCATGTTCATGGCTTCTGTGTTTCAAGTGTGTTTTATGTACTTCCTGAAGACTCATTCTCCACTTGGCTCACTGTTGTTAAAAGGAGAGAGAGATTAAATGCACAGCGAACAAGACACACGGCAAAGCTGCTTCTCCAGCAAGAGAGCAGAGTTCTCATCACACTCCTCTCTTGGCTGGTGAGGAGGGGACTCCATGAAGGGAGGAGACAAGGCCAGCAGGGTCTGGAGGAGCTCTAGCAGCACCCTCTGACTGCTGTCTCCATGGGGCTGGAATGCCTGGGGGGACAGATGAGGGTTTTGCTCACAAGCTGTGACTTGGAGCCATGAGAAAGCTCCTCCACTGACCCCCATCCCCTCATGCCAGGCTGTTGTCCAAAAATCTGCCAAAACAGATGCCATCTGAAGCGAGCATCAATTTGAAAGAGTAGATTAAACTGAAGTATTTGAAAAGACTGTCCAGAGAGGGACAATGGCCCATTAACCAGCATTTGTGATAGACAAGTCCAAGGGTCAGGGAAGAGCACTGCTGCCTCTCCCAGAGCTTGCTGCAGAGAAAGGAAACAGCCCACGCAGGAACCCGCGAGTGTTTCACGGCTGGTCTCACAGATCAAGTGTTTACCATGAGACTGTCTGCTCACACAACCCAAATTTGGGTGTATTTGTCTGGCCATATTGCATCACAGCGACAGATTTGTGCTCTTCTGTTCAGATCAGTTTTCTCTGATGATGCTTCTGCCAGAAACAAACGAACAGAATGTCGCAGTACTTGAGATTTGCCAATTACTTCCACGCCTGTGCCCAATCCAAAAGTAATTTCTCCTGACAGCCCTGATCTTGGTCTAGACTCAGAGTTAATCTAGGTTAGTTATTTCTTGTGCTTCAGTGTGAGTGACGTACAGAACAAACTAATTTCTCAACAAGATCCTTTTGGTGGGGTCTGCTGTGGGTAAGATGCCAAGTAGAAAATTGGAGAGCAGAGAGTAAATGGGAGTAGGGAAAGCAAGTTACTGAATTATTTCATTAAACTTGCTGTTATTCTTTGCAGCTTCCAGAGTTAAGTTGAACTGCTGAAGCTGTGTTATTATTGCTAGTGGAACCTTTTTTCCCTCCCTCTTTTTGGAGGGGACAGAATACATAGAAGAAAAAAACCCCTTATTTTACCAGAAGAAAATACCTGAGTTGAGAAGCCTTGGAGCGAACACCATCTGACACTTTCCCTTCCCATCTGTGAATAACCACCATTCCTTTCTTTCCAGGTGGAATCCTCGTTCTCTTTCTAATAATTCTGAGAAGGAGGCAAGAACACGGCAAGAAGTCCTTGCAGTCCCTGCTGCTGCCCCGGGGCTCGGGGGGACACACCTCGTACGGGGGCACGGAGCACACAGAGCCAGTCTATGCTGGCTGGTAGCACAGGCCAGCACAGCACCCACCTGCCTCTGTCCCTGGGAACACAGGTGTTTAACCACGAGCAATGTATTTCTGAGTAGCTAAAATCAGTGCTGGGAAATAAAACTCAGTTTTTGAGCTGTGGCTACTTGTGTGAAGCAACCCAGCTCCCGGCTCTGCTGCGCTGGGCTGATGGGAAAAGACTTCCCCTTCCAATTCCCGGCTTTGTTCACAAGTAAATAATTTTCTCCTTTCTTCAGGGGGAAAAACCCCCAAGCAGCAAACAATCATACCTGTTTCTCCATTTTAATAGTTCCACAGAGGACTGATTGCTCCAGTTATTGAGGTCCCCTTGATACAACACCCACTTTCACCCAAGCACAAACTAACATGAATATGCTTCCTTTTAGTAATATCCAATTTTTTATTTTGCTCCCCATTCTCAAAATTTTAACACAAGTCAAGGGAAGGGATTCTAAAGCTTTCCCCTTCCTTTTAGCTGTGGACACTCCATTCATCCCCCACCCAGGATCGCAGCATGAATGGTTTGTACCTGTTTGCTGTGGCACCTCAGGCCTTCTGAGCACCCAGCCCAGTTTAACCACCTGGTTAAACTGATGTGATTTGTGTTTTCCAGAGATGATGTCTGTGTTTGGCTGGCTGACTCTTAACTTGTTTGCTCTATGTCCCCTATTATTTTTTTCTCTGGGTGATGCTTAGCCAACATCCCAGGCACTCAGAAATGCCCATCTCTGTACTAGAGCCAGTGTCAGCTGCTCCATGAAACCAATACCTGTGGCCTCCTTACCTTCCCACCTTGTTTTCCTTTTTCTCCTACAGTGTCATTCCCATACAGGTGCTATATAAGCCCAGCCCAGCCAGCTGTGACCCTGAGTGTCAGTGCTGTGCTTCACCAGCCCTCGACTGCCTGCAAAAACAGCATCTCTGTCAAAGATCACAATTTTAAATGACTCTGCACAGAGGTGGGAGAAAGTGTCACTTGTCACTTCAGTCTTGTAGCAGCAGAGATGGCTGAAGTGACCCAGCTGTAGGAGGGTTAAGTGGTTCCTGCCCTCAGCTCATTCTCCTCTCCCCAGGGAAGGTGTTGAGATGTTAAAAAAAATTTATAAAATACATTCAGTTCTCTGGTCTCTCTCAGGTCCATCAGGTGAATACTGGGTGGAAGAGTGGTACATCAGCCACTGTGGTCAGACAGGTTCCCCAGAGAAGCCATGGCTGCCCCATCCCTGGAAGTGTTCAAGGCCAGGTTTGATGGGGCTTGGAGCAACCTGGGCTGGGGGGGAAGTGTCCCTGCCCATGGAAGTGCATGGTCTTTAAGGTCCCTTCCATCCCAAACCATTCTGTGATTCTAATCTGGATCAGCAGCAGCAGGGATGGTCCTGCACCCCTCCCCACAGCCCAGCACCCAGCACAGGCACAGCTCCTTGCAGTCTCTCCCACTGCTGATTTAGGAGACATGAAATTTCTCAACTGGCCCAGGCTGGGGTTTTCCTCAGAGCAGCAGAGGGCCATAATCCTGATGCACAGCACCAGGTGACCTCAGCAGAACCACCACAGCCAGCAGTGTCAAAGCAGATCTCTGAAATGCTCTTTTATAAAATGTAGCTGCTGTCACACATGGGAGACTCCACATGTGAAGCCAAACCAGACCCAAAAAACCTTGTCTGAAAAAGCCAAACAGTCAAATCCAGACCTGGCCAAGCAAGACCAGCACTTGTGACAGCACAAGGACCTCGAGGGAGCAGTGCTGGCTGGGCTGGGAAGCTCCAGCTCAGTGTCACTAAAGCCTGTAAAATTATGAGAGCAGAACTGGAAAACCTGGACTGCAAGAAATGTCAGCATTTCTGTAATAAGCAACAGTGTGAGAAAAAGCCACAGCACATTCATTGTCACCTCCATGGAAAATGTAAAACAGTATTTTCAGGGGATCTCTTAGGAAGGCCTGGAGTTCCCTATGAGAGAACAAAGCTCTGTTCTCTCTCTGGCAAACCTGGCTTGCTTAGTAGGTATCAATTTCACTTTTTTCTTTAAAGAAAAAAAATGGTGCTAAAATAAGTATATAGATCTGTTTTACAAAAGAGACTTAGCAACTTCTTAAATAACTAGGAATAAAATTCAACATTTAATAAGACATTGAAATTTCTCAAGCAGTCAGACATGGAATAATGAGACTCAACAGTGTGGAAAAATCCCATTAATACATCTTTCAAGATATTTTGCTTTTCCAAGTAATTCAAATAAAAAAAACCTCCTAAAACCTGACCATGAACACAAAGCTATTGAACAAAACAGACATTTACTCTGATTATTTTTCCTAGGTTGTATGAAAATACATCTAACATACTCAACTGAAAATTGTTTCCATGCTTGCTCCTGTGATAAAAGAACAACAAATTCTGAAATTGGCTGTCATGAATCAGATTTTTGCTTGAAAAGGAAAGACATTTTGCTACTTTGATGGGCAAGACACAAAGAACATCATTTAAGGCCACATAATATGCCACAGTTAACGTTGTTTAGATTAATTTATAACAGAAAATCCTTCAACTTGCTGAATGCTAAAAAGTATAGAGTTGCATCATGAGAAAGCTCAAGTCTTGTTTTACCTTGTATTTGAATGGTGGGAGAAGGAAAACAATGTCACAACTTTTGTCTTCTTTTTTAACCAAAACGTTAGCCTGTTTTCCCAGGCTGCAGAGCAAGGTACAGAACCCTTCATTACAATGAACTTAAAGCCCACCTGTCCTGGTACAGAAACCAAAATCTTCCCAGATCAGCAGCTGATTGCGGAGTTGAGCTCACGGGGTTACAAGGGAGAATTTGAATTCTTCCTCCAGATCAGTGTACAGGATGAGCCCAGCAGAAGAATGAATTCCTAGAACTCACAAGCCAGCTCCTGGTCTGCAGTCTCAGAGCTGTGGCCCAGAGAGAGCAGCAGTGAAGAGCAGGCAGAGGTAGAAGGAAGCAGAAGGACAAACAGCCCCTGGCTCAGATCTGCTTGTGGGAACACAAGGAGTCTCTCTGTGCCCACAGACAGACACAAGGGTGGCTGTGCTGCATCCTGCTGTGCTGAATGTGCTTGTGAGCCCCTGAGAGGTGCACAGGGAGCTGTGGGCTCCGTGCCCCAGCCCAAACCCCGAGGGTGCTGTCACTGCAGCAGTGCCTGCCAGGAACAGACCGTGGCTTCTGCAGGTGGAGATCTGCCTCTTAGGACATGGGCATCACTGTTCCAGAGTGACAGAGCTGTTACACCTGCACATGAAGAGGAAAAGGCAACAAAACAGCTAAAAAAATACAAAATTAACAAATTATAAAAGCAATGGAATGTAAAGGAAAAATTTTATAATAACTTATTCAAAGGTATTCTTACAAAGCCTTCCTTACATGGTATAGTATTTGAAGAATGGTCCCAATGATATCAAATTCCTTCATTTTGTTTTAAAGCAATGAGGAAAATATTTCTGCTTTACTACCTGACCTTGTTTTCCTTCCCTCGAAACCCAGTATTAGAGGAACATCCATAATATCATTTTTTTGGTTTTGATTTTAGGCACAGGACTGTTCTTCAGTCCCATGGCAGAGGAAAAATTTCCCTCAAAATCAATTAAAGAATATTGAATTTTAACTTGAGTGCAAGGCTTGGCATACCATTTTAAAAAACGCACACATGCAACACTTCCCCTGATTTTGAACTGTGCTATTTCTTCAAAATTATTGGAAAAAAAAAATTAACTTTCCAACAGTGTTTACAAAAACTGAATAAAAATCAAAGAGTTTTGGTCATAAAACAGAAACAAAAGTGTTCAGCATAGGGCAATGCAACATTTGTAACCTCTTTCAATTATTATCTTCTAATAAAACCAAAGTTTTTACGTGTGGGGAATAAATGGGGATTTTGGTAAATTCGAAGAACTAAATCAAATCATGAAGAAACACCTTGGAAAAAAACCCATACACTTCCATGATAAAGCAAGGCTTCATTTTCAAAAGGGCTACACAGAGTTTCTGCACTATTAAGGGCAAACTAAGCTAGAACATACACAAATGGCTCCCTGGACATGGAGGGGCACGTGGTGGGTGGGTGACAATGGCACAGCTCAGACCCTGTGGGAACCCTGCCTGATCACACACCAAGGACAGGCATTGGGGAGAAAACTGGCAAAGACCTTTTTCTTTACCATTTTTTCCTGTTTCCAGTATTTTTTCCATCAATACTAAGTCTTGTATGTTCATCTCACTGTGAGGTAGTGAGGACCTAATGCTACTGGGATAGAGGAATTTCAAACAGCTTTGCTATCACAAGGCAGTGGTGACAGGATAGTCAAGAGCAGAGCTCCCAAAAATGTAACAAAAAATTTCAGTCTGTCAAGTCAAGAAGCCAGTTCTATATGAACTTTATCAAAAGGAACAGAGTAAGGCTGAATTTCTCATCAAAATCCTTACGTGCTTCTACAAAAATCTATTTCACTTTTACTTAATTGTTTTGAATTTCATTTTTGCACTTTAGTCAAGTTTCACTTTCTGTTTAATTCATGAGGTTGGTTTTGCTCCTTGCTGGAAATTTCTTGCATTATCACAAAGTTGAAATGCTTGGACTCCAAGCATTCCAACAAAAAGTTTGCCTCTGCATTTTACCTGCCATTAAAGAAAAAAAAAAAATCAAGTAATCCTTTCCAAATAATAGCTTTTGAAAAATTTATTAAGACACAAAAATCCTAGAGTATTGGGCCTAGATTGCAAGCCAATATCCCTTTAAGTTCTGACTTGACAGCTCTGCAAGATCAAATAACTTCTATTTTGCTGGGATGAAACACAGGAAAAAACAGTATAGAAAAAAAATCTCTTACAAAGTAAGATTCCTCTATGGAATCGTACAAAGTAAGACTCCTCTACAGGGTGTGCCTTTCCCACCACGCACCACATTTCTTGGTGGAAGGATATTTACGGTCATGATTGCTTAAGAATCATTTTTGAAGAGCACAAACCAATTTCTGTGTGTGTGGCTGCAGTGAGAGACACACCTGGGTCATGACTGGCATTCAAGCACTTGCTCAAAAACACACAAGGCAAGCAAATCTCATTGGGACCACAGACCAAGCCATTTCTTACTCAAAAGGACTTGAGAACTAACAACTTCTTTCAAGGATATACTATTTTAAACATCTGTTGGTTGACAAATACTATCTCAAAAAACTATGCTTACGCCTACCTGGTTTGATTTTAACCTACCTCCAACCTGCAAGTATTTTGGAGGGAACATTTTACATTCGTAACAATTCAAGTGTAACTGTAATGCTGAGTAATAAGTTTGGTTTGTCCTGAAGTTTGCTGAACTATGCAGTTCGTTATCAGTGCAGAAGCAGCAGAAGACTGCTGTGGTTGGCTCAGTGGATTTATAAAAACAAAACAAAAAAATCCCCCCCCCATTGTAACCTTTACAGAATATATGTAAAATTGTGTCCTTCCCTGGTCATATTCACAACTTATCTACAAGATAGTGTTAGCAGTAGAAACTGCAGTCCATGACTATTTGCATTCAGCTCTCATCCATCTGCTCCTCTTTCTCCTGGGCTTGAACTTGTTCAGTTTTTTGCGGGGTTTCTCAGTCTTCTGGGTTTCAACAGAATCCACCCCGAGAACGTGTTCAGAGCAGCATAACTGTCCATTCAACATGGAATTTAGTACTGTCCTGTCTTGGTGCTCCTTGCAGAAAGAGTTTGGGCAGAAGTGGCAGAAAGAAACAGAAGGCTTGCCACAAACATCACAGTGGTGCCAAGGACACTCCCACTTCCCTGCAATCAAACCAAAGAGCCCATTAGTGGGGAGTAAAACACGACATCGTCTCTTGAAGAAGTTTTGTGTTGTAGCAGCTGAACAAGGCACGACTTTCCTGACAAAGCAAATGGCAGCAACTACCGGGGCTGATCCCAGCACTCAAAATGCTACATCACACTTCTAAAGCTCAGCTGGCAGCTGCAAGGAGCAGACTTGACACGCTCTCATTTAAACACAGCAGTCAGCTCCAGCCAGAAGAAATGACTCAGGCTTCACTCAATAGCATTTTACAGAACGTGCAGGCTGCTGGAGCATCCAACCATCCGGTCAGCTGCTGCCCACTCCTACAGCAGTCCCCTGTCTGTTGCCAGTTTTGCTCAGGGATGATTGGTGTGCTTCACTTACAGCTGCTCTGTCACCCCAGAACACTTCACCAGCCCTTGTTTTACTTGTTTCTGGGACAACAGGCTTTGTCTGCTTCCCTTCTTCATATCCCACCTGACATGGCTGAGTGGAACCAGGTAACTCCTGTGATATCTGCAACTGCAACTTGATGTCTGCTGCTCTTAATTTCCCTACTTGCCTTCTTTCAGAAGATGCTGCTGTTCTTCTGGCTTGAACTCAAAGGCCTGCATGCATTTCTTAGATATAATCAACTTTCCTGAGACAGGGTCACAGTGCTCCTACCAGGTGATGTACTCAAATACCTACATTTGTAAAACAAATGCCTCATTTTGCCAGAGAGGCAGGAGGAGGCCACCATTTTGTCTTCAAATCCAAGAGGAGCTGCTCCCATACAAAGCACAAATTTCCTGCCATACAAATCCACAGTTTTCAAGGTGACACCCCTGACAAGGCTTCAGTGCAATAACTGAGGTACCTGCACAAGTTATTTATACAAGTGTAAGACGTGGGCTGACTCACCAAAAGGACGTTTCACCAAACCAAGGCAGGAGAGATGATAAGCTTTAGTACAAGATTTCCTGTCACACAATACTAGCTGGCCTCCATCACCACAACGGAAACAATCATCTTCAGATTCTTTCTTCCCTTCATTTTTCGTTCTGCGTCTCCGTGTTCTCTTTTTGGTCTTTTTACCTTTTTCTTCTGAGGCATTAGTGGAAGAATTCTAAAAGAGTAAGATATACATCTGTAAATGCCAGTTTTGCAAAGGAAGAACATTGCACAACCTAGCCAAGCTGTTGGCACACCTGGCAGACCGTGCACACAGCCAAAACTTGACTTAGGGCACACCTGCCCAGTGCTTCACTGTACTGGTCTGTGTTGACAAAAAACCTACGCTGACCCTAATGAAATGTCATCCTGAAACCAGACCTTCTCCCTGCAGGACCTTCCTACTGCAAAACCCTCTTCATTTTCTTGCCACTGACAAAAGTCTTCCAATTTCCAGTCTAATCTACTTGTGGCTAATCTACCCTCATTATGTGTGCCACCTATCACTTCAATATCCATTTTTCTCTTCCAGTTGTGAATACTAATGCTGGAATTACTAAAACCTGCCCCCATTTCTCTTTGAGGAATAGACAGCAGAACTTTAGGAACTGTGGTTAACAACAGAAAGAATATATCAAACCTTATTCCTATTTCAATCTGACATTCTGCTGCTTGCACTTTAACTCTCCTTCACGAAATCATATAAAATTTTGGATGATTTTTCATCATCTCTACTATAATTCCCTCCCTCTCACACCAGTAATCATTATCTACTTTAAAATCAGCCCTTTCTATCTACCAATGCAGACAGCCCCATAAAACTAAACATTTAATTCTTCATGGTTGTCTGTGTAAATGTTCACAAACTTATGCGAAACCTCATTTAAGTCCATCTCTTAACAAAAACCAGTTGTGTGGGTTCTGAAGATTACCAGTCCACCCTGAGTAGTGGCTGGTACTGAGCAGAGCTAAGGACCACAGGAAAGTGCAGCTTTTCAACATCCACAGGTGGTACTTGTGCCTTCCCTCACACTCCAATGTCAGCCCTTCAGGAAGCTCCATCAACTTCTGCTGGATTACAGGTCTCAAACTTACCTAACAGGAATCATACAGATAATTTCTTGATATACTTTGGTAACATTTTTTCCTCATTCAAAAGTCACATTTTTTATTCTTCAGTTCAACTCAGTTTTGGTTTTTTTAAATGAATCTTTACAAAATAATCATACTGTAATGTTTAGATGGAGAAATATAAACCAGAATGTCAGAATAATCTCACTGAATACAGTTAGGCACATCCTTAGTCAGTTTGAAGCTTCTACAACCCTTCCCCTGACAAGACTGTCAAAATCTCCTGATGTATACTTGATGTATTACTTGCCTTTGGTCTGTCCCCAAGAAATCCACTGCAGTTTGGGGCACCACATTTGCAGACTGTTTTTTCATTGCCCAGACAGTCAAGGTTGTAATTAAAAGTCAGCTCCGTCCCTGAGTGTGAAAAGGACAAGGTAACAAATTCTATCAAAATTATTACAAACAAATACAGCTTTTGCTATCTGGCTGCTGGTTTGGAACTTGCTTGTTGATGTATTGTCACAGGATTTTCCCTCTCTTTACTGCTTATAAGCACTATCAATGATTAACTAGATGTTCATATAGCATGATGTCTTTTGCAATTACATTTTACAATAAACTGGTTTGACTTGACAAAACTGTGCTTGTGTCTGGCCTACACACGTATTATATCTATCCATCCATCCAGCTAGATAGAGCTGAATAGAGAGATAAGATGAATAGATAGATAGATAGATAGGTATGCATGTGAGCATGTATGTACACAAACCAGAACACAGATACTTTTAAACAACCTACTACACCCACT
This sequence comes from Petroica traversi, assembly GCA_025920805.1. Classification (NCBI taxonomy): domain Eukaryota; kingdom Metazoa; phylum Chordata; class Aves; order Passeriformes; family Petroicidae; genus Petroica; species Petroica traversi. Next base: position 26,247,320 of record JAHLSL010000015.1, read on the forward strand.
CCTTAAGCTTACTATGTTCATGGAAAAGATGTATTTGAGAACTCCAAAACAAAAACTTATTAAGGATACTTGCCCTAGAAGGAAGCAACAGAAAGCAGCCATGGGACTCACAATTAAGAAACATTAAAGTAAAAGGCAGATCACAAAGCATCTCCTCTGTGTGCTGAGTTCTCTACAAAAATATTTGCACTGAATCAGTTAAACCATGACTGTCCTATCAGTAACTGCACCAAAGGTTTAACTTAAGGAATGAAACCAAAGCCAACCCGAGCTGATGTACCTGCAGGAATGTCACACACAGCAAAGAGCCCGACACGAGTGTCTCCATTCACTGTCCACTTTAGAGTTTCACAATTTGGTTGGCAGCTGTGATTCATAAACCGAGAGTAGTTTCCTTTGGGGCCAGCATCAATAATACGGTCCTGGAGAACAAACCAGTGACAGGATGAATGCTTTTTCTCTCCCCTCTCACAAAAAAAATCCACAAAAAAAACAACAAACCAAACATCCGTAACTGATTTCAGTAGTTGCATTCAGAGCTGCCATGGTGTTGCCCTCCAGAGCACACAAGACAGCTGCTGGTACATGTTGTATTGGAAACTGTAGTGTCCCACATGGCCTGGAATGTGACACTCCCAAAGCAATACTTGTGCTCTAGCTCACGTTTTCTCATCACCCATCACAGCCACATGGCAGGACAAGTGTTCTTGTGAGCATTGTGGTGGGCATGTTAAGGAACCCCCTTTCCCATGAAGCTTCAAAACTCAGACTCAGTCCCTTTTACTTTGGAGTCAAATAAATATTCAGTTCAGATATTTAACACACTGATGGAGTATGTCAATCTAGTAGTGGGGTGAGAAACTTTAAGTGTTCAGAGAAACGTGGTTTCATTATTCTGTGGCAGGAAGTCCTGTGCAGGAACTCCACAGTTCCAGGACTAATGAAAACAGTAGCTGTGGAAATGCAGAGCAAGAGCCTTTGGGAAAAGAATGGGGTTTGAGACTCAAAAAAATGCAACACTGCCAATATATGAAATTGTGGAATATCAAAGGTAGCAGTGCCCTACCAAGGTGATAACAGAAAATCAAAAATAAGGTTAACAGACAACAGAAAACTGTAACAGAAAACTAACAAGGCTGTAAGTAAATAACGGCAAAAAAATCTAATATCCTACCTTATCAATAGTAAGCATATAGAAGTGGGTGATGTCATTTTCATGTGCATATTTGATTCTTGCCATACACTCCTCTTCATCAATCAGCTCTCCCACATACTCATTCACAAATTCCCCCTGAAAGACACCAAGTATCACTAGTGAAGTATATCCCACACCCAGCAACAGCATCGCAGGGCACCAATTCTCTGCTGGGTGAGAACAACTCCTACCTTTTTAATGTCCCTCTTGGCAACCAGACCCCAGCCTTTGCCATCAGTTTTGATGATCTTTGTCTCAGGATACTGGCGCTTTGTAAAGCACTGGTTCTGGCACCTCTCTCCTGCTGGACAAACTTGTGGGTGGCACTCGTACATCAGCATCCGATTGAGGCACTCGGAATCAAAGCCACAAGGGTTTTCATCTGTGGGTTTGCAGTTGCACTTGGGAATCTCAGATATGTCAGCAGTATATATCTGCACTTTACCACAAGGTTTATTCACCTGAAAAATACATTAAAATAGTGCAAATATCACTTTAGAACAGTTGATCTTATTGCAAGAGTTACGCAATGGCTGCTAATTAGGTTTTGCACCACTAGAAGTTCCAACGAAAGCAAAATTTTACCATCCCATGACTGTACAAGCACAGTTACTATCATTACAACCTGATCCCATCTCACTGCTCAGCTCAAATCTTTGAGTACCCAGTGTCATCTTCTCAAACTTTACCTTAATATGTTTGTATGGTGGAGGTTTGCGTTCACTCTCCTGGGTTTCTTTGGCTTCTCGCTGTAGCTTTATTTCTCGAAATCGAGTTTCAGCTTCTTGCAAAGCTGGAAAAGATTGCAGCATCAACAGAAATGCCAGAAAGAGGATTGCTCCCCCCCAAACTGACTTGCTCATTCCCAGTGTCTACTTCCTTGTCCCATCATTCAATTTTCTTGCAAACAAGTGGTAATGCTCTTAACAGATGTATAAATTCTACTCTCTCAGTCTCCCAGTCTGAGAGAGTCTGAGACTACTGTCTTAGTCTTTTTCTTAGCTTTACAGAAAGTAAAAATCATCAGATATAATTTCAGTTAGGTGTCAGTCTTTTACAGGACATGGAAATAATTTTGTGCAACGACAGCAATAGTGACTGCTGCCCAGGACACCACATTAATTCAATATTGTAAAACAATTGTTCAAAACCCAAGGCTGTGTGCGAAGAAAGCAGAGCATGCATATCCCAGGATTACTTTTGTTTCCTTTTAGCTATGTACCGTTTTTGAAGACTTTTCCAATTCCTTTGATCCCTTGGTATCTACTCCCTCTGTCTCCCTCCATGTAAGGGAACACCCGTGCTTGGTGCGTCCAATAGTAATCCTTAGAACCAAAGAAAAACACAGGAAATTCTCCGATTTCATGCTTCATTTTCTGGATATTTGGGGGAACGTTTTTCGGATGGCAAACTTCTGCAGGCCACCATCTAGCATAGAAGTACAAATAAAAAAGTACAGCATTTTAGACAAGCTCTTTTTGCAAGAAAGAGTTTAACAAAAGCACTCAAAACAGCAGTAATTGATTATTATTTCAAAGATCCAAGAGGATTTAAAATCCTTTCCTCCCCTCCCTCAGTGGGGAGTGAGAGAAAACTAGAAAAGGAAAGCCTGGCACTCAGACCTGAGAGACTTCACCTGCCTGCAAGGTAAGCACACACAGAGGATTTCCTATGTCTGGGTAGCAAAACATCATCTTTACAAGACTTGCAAATACTGTAATTGTCAAAGAGAAAGTTGATAACACCTATTAGTGTTTCAAGGATAACCCCCAGCTACCTCTATCTCATTCAAATCTCATCCAAGTGTGAAACACTGATCCCAGCCTAGGAGGGAGTAATTTAGCCAATTATCAGTTATACCAATTTATTGGCAGAGATCTCTGACACAAACAGGGGTTGAAAGCTCATACACTGGAGGCAGAAGTCAGAAGACTCGAGGAGTCCTGTATGAGTAATGCCTTGGCCCAGGGCAACAGCAAAGCTGCAAGTCTTTGAACCTGAAGCTTGCAAGGAGGTGAGGGCCCTAGTTCAGAGAGGAGTCAGAAATCAGTGTGCAGCACGGCTGGCCTTCAGGAGCAACCAGTTGTATAATCCTTAGTTAAACATGCCAGTACTGTAAAACAATACAAATTCCTTCATCAGACCTGTAATTTCCCAGTTTAACCCAAATAATATCCTGGAAATGGAGCTTCTTGCCCGCCCTGCAGTCGTTGCAGTACCAGCTCCCATCTGGCATTTCGATGTTTAAGCAGTCAGGGTGAAAGGCTGCCGGGCACGACTCGCAGCACAGCAAACTTCCTCCTGCACAGACACCAAAAGAGGAGAAAAGGTTGGAAAACATCAAGATCAAAATAAAGGTTATGCATTCCAGACAGGTTAGAAATTATACACATGTGGCAGGTTCAATTAGAAAATAAATGGTTAAAAGATGCTGACCCTCAGCAAAAAATACACTCATCACTTAGCAGCCAAAAAGGTCCCGACTAATCTGAATGCCTGGCAGACTCAAGTTAGTAACACATGCAAAATAACAAGCAAGCTGGTGATAAAAATACTAGAATAATGCACAAATTATAATTACTTTGCTGTACTTTAATGACTACAATATGCTTAACATAGTTTTAATATATATTAACATTTCCATGTAAGAAAAATTGCAACCACAACAGATTTCTCTTATGATTTTGGGGGTTTTTTCCCCCCCTCGAGGGGAGAGGAACAAGGTTGTTAGTTTGTTCCACAAATTATCAAGTGGAAAGTTGGCTGCAGCTTAAAAGCTGCTATGCTGCATGTTAATTTGTTAACAAATCAGGTAAAGTTTCACTGCTACAAGTTTAATCAGCACTATGCATTTTGTGGTTCTCAATAAGGAACAGATTTATTTTACAAGATAAAACAAAACACCCTTAATTAGTGGCAAACCCAGCAAAAACTAATACTGATTCAATTTGCTGTTTGCTGCTAAACTAAAAGCAACCCTTAAAATATTTATGGTGTAATATTACATATTAGCAATAAAGAAACATAAAAAGCCCTAGTACATTGAACACATGGGAAAGAACAGAGAAATACTCATTAGGTATCTCTTGTAAAGAATTAAATTTGGCTTCTGATTGTTGGATAAAGCCCAAGTAAAAACATACCTTAATAAATTATTTCTGAAAAAACAGGATATTTAAAACCCTGAAGCAGCATAAGTCAGTTTGACATTACAGCAAAACCTAGCAAAGCCTAACTTTAATATGCCACATTTCTAATGATTAGCTATGAGCAGATTAGAAAAACAACACTTCAGGTGAAGAATAAAATGTTTTGACGCCGCATTTCGGGAGGAGTTCACCACTCATTTACCTTTGGAGCACACAAAGCACCAGCTGACATTGACATGGGCGTGGTGGCTCTTGCCCTTGGTGGCAGTGAAGTGGTTGGTGCAGACGATGCTGTTGGAGGCGATGACGGCGCAGCCCGCGGCAATGCAAACGTCCCCGGCGTGGTACGCCACGGGGCAGCGCACGCAGCGCATCATCTTCCCTGCAAAGCACCACACTCACAGCTTACTGGGGCAAAACTGACTTCTGGCAAAGCACAGCACTGCTGCGCTCCTTTGGGACAAAACTCGTTTGTTATTTCAGCAAAAAAAGATGGCAGTGCTGAGACAACCTGTACACACACAAACCCCCAGCCATTATGTTTTCAACGCTTGCATATTCGCAACAATGCTGAATTTATAAAGGTTTTTAGAGAACCCTACACCCAATTTAAAGCACTCTGAGACTTTAATTATGCACACCAGGGTAGACCAGCTCTTCCTGAATCATGTAATTTTGTCTGCAAATGTTGCCCAAAGCTAAAAACCTGCACGGAATCAAATGTCTGCACATTCATCGAGTCATGCTGCAGTGTTTGTACATTCTCAGGTCCCACCCTCACAGCTCTGCCTCTCTCCTCATCACCTCTACATTCTAGATTTCATTCGCTCTAGAGAAGAAAACCTGGTTAACTACGGATAACTGAAAGCCAGTTAAAAAAAAGCACAAACAAGGTAAATACTAAACCCAACTAAAGCTTACTCTATTACTACTTTGTAAAACATTCTGAATCAAGTCCATTTATTCCTAACAAAACTGCAGCTAGCAGCTGCATTCCTTACCTTAACAAACCATAAATGAAACTAATTAATCAGTCATAAAAACGTAAAATGAAACTACCTTTTGAAATTCGTGGATGTGAGGGGTTACTAACATGACAACTGAGGCAGCTGTGGAGAGGACATCGAAAGCCCCTGTTCTCGAACACAGTGAGATGGAACTTTTTCACACAAGCTTCATGGTAGAATTTTCCACAGTGAGACACAACACAGCGTTTCACATCTGCCTTTCTCTCCTTACACACGAAACAGGTGTGCACACCTAGTGGCAAAATAATAAACAGAATGTAACTGGTTTCTCATCCAAACACATGGATATAAAACAATTCTCTTGTGCCTTTATGTTATGCATGAGGGATTTGCTTTTTTCTTGTGGAGGAAGTTCTTCTAACAAATCAAATTTCATTACTTGATGCAGCAATCTATTTACTTTAGCTCTTTAGTATTAAATACTGATCTGCTCAGATACAAATAAAACAAAGTTACAAAGCAAACCCATTTGCAGTTGAAGTGTACACAGCAACACCCAAAGCCTCACCAATCTGATTTTATGTTCTTATTTATAAGCCTCAGTACACCAGGACAACTATGAATTTTTATTTTTTAAATGTTTTTAAACCAATGAAATAGGATGATGGGTTGTCTGTGGTCCTGTGAAATCTGAAGCAGGACTACAAACCAAAGACAAGCATCCTCTAATCTTTTTTCTGGACTAGTTGGAACAACTTTATTTTGAAGCAGCAGTTCCAACAAGGTTTACTGCATGTACTGAAATGAGCTTATGAGCAAGAATGCAAATCTTATGTAAAGTTTTGAGATTAAGAACTTCCAAGCAGTTATTACAGGATTAAAAGCAAATGAAATTAATAGCAATAAGGTAGTCTTTTAACAGGAAAAGCAAAAGATTGATATAGACACACAAAGGACCGAGAAAGAAAACATTTCACATGCTGCTCTTTTTTCTAGGATTTCTTAAGTCTTTGTGACAGACTGTAAACCTCATCTGTAATTGTACTCAGAAAGCAAATAATCTGCAGTTATTAAGGATGGAATTCTGATTAAATTAGCCACATTGCAAGAGAGCTCTCACTGAAAACTTTGTGAACTTTGTAAAACATGGCACACTTAGTGGTACTCTATGAACTCCCACCCTGTCAGGTCCCAAGAGATAAATAAGGGTTCTCTGAGGAAACATACTCTGTCCAGGAGGATGTCCTAGAACAAGATATGGGAAAACGATAACTTTCTTTTTAAATTAATAAAAAGGGACAAACTTGCCTGATGTACATTCACTACAAATGAATTTTCCTGCTGGTCTTCCAGAGAGCCCAAGGCAGCTTACATGAAAAGCTCGATAGCAAAGTCCTTCACACAGGAGGAGATCACCTGTTTTTTCACACAGCTTTTACAACACAAAGGCATTGAATGTTAAAGAAAAGTTCATATGTGGAAAAAAATCTGTTTTCTTTATTCCTTTTCATATACTGCTCCTCAAAAATATCTTTTCCCATTGTTGAAATAAAATTTAACAAGTGAAAGATAATTTTACAAGCATTGTCGTATGCCCTGGCTTCAATTTGAAACAAATAACAGAATCATTAAACCACTAAAAATATCCTCTCAGACCATGGTTCAGGAGTAAATACAACCTGACAGACAAAAAGGAACAGAAAAAAAAGCTGTAAGAAATATTCCCTGAGCACACTGATGCATCTGAGTAGGGTTAAAAAGCATCCTTCCTTTCCTTTTCCTTGGCAAAAGGAAATCAGTCCAGTTGGCACAATGATGCTTCTATGTCTGAGTGGTTAGCAGTGACACATGCATAACTAAAAATGAACCAAACAGTGCTGGCAGAATTTAAGGATTACCCAACATTTATAGACAGACACACCCTCATCCCCACTACGTACAAAAAATGGAAACGTAACTGCTTGCCCAGTTTCATGGAAACCAATTTGATCTGTCCCCTTGGATTGTGTTATCATTTCACAGCCTAAGAGCCCTCTAGAACAGTCTGAGAAAGGCTTCTGCTCTCAGTGGTTTCCTGCCCACCACGGCAGAGCAGTGCTGCCATCTCTTCTGCATCAGAGCACAAACCCCCCTGGGCTGGGCTCCCTGCTCTGTGCTCACACAGAAACCAGCAGCTCTCCTGCAGCATCTAACCAGTCACCTGGCAACACTCCTGTGCTTCTGAGCTACAAATTACGCTTATCTTACACACCTGAAACTCAAGCAGAAAGGCTAAGTCACTTATTGGAGGTTAAGAAAAAAAAATTAGGTATTAAGGATTCCATTTTCTGCCATGGCAAGTCATCACTAACAGACATCTCAGACACAGGTGATAAACCTGTTTCTGGTGTAATATTGTCATTTTCATATTTAAAAAGACCTTTTCTAGGAAAGCTTGGGAAATGCAGCCCAGCTAACATCTCTCACCTGACACACATATTCTTTTTTTGTTCCTGCTCCTCGCTCAGATTTTTTGGATGATATAGACACTTCAGTCTGAGTCTCATCAGCACTTTCATAGGGGGACTCTGAGCGCTCATCTCCTTGGCCATCAGAGATCTGAAGATTAAACACAGGTGTTAGAGAAAGCAGGCACAGATGGTCAATTTTGCACAGAATAAGACCTGATGGAAGCAAACACGCTGCAATTCACACTAGCAGATTTAGGCACAATTTTCTGGTTTTGTTTCCCCCACTTTCAAAAAAACACCTTAAATAAAACCAGAATATGCATTTGTATAAGTCTCATCAAAAGGACTGTACAACAATTCCCCTCACCAGCAACCCAACAGCAGCCAAAACAGAACACCAAAACTTTGTAATATGGCATTTTATTTATACTCAGTTCTATAATACAGTTAGCAAGAAGTGCCTAGTCATAACACAGGGAAATCTTCAAATCCCTCTATTGAAGTCTGAGCATGTGTTTTATGAGAGAGTAAATGACAATTTTTAAAAAGAAACTTGGTAAACTTCAAGCTGGCACATAAAAGTCTCTGACCCAAATATTCTCCAAGAAGTGTGAACAGCATATAGAAGAGAGGAAGAAAAGAACAAGCAGCTCTCAATATGTTTAAGGAAGATTACAGTCAACAATAAACTCAAAATACTACAGAAGATAACCCTGTTATGGATAAACCTTATATAACACATCTAGATGTAATAAACAAGGGTGTTTTTAAAAATAGTCATAGTTTACTTTAAAAAACCCATCCTAAGTAACGTATTTAAGAGAAAATACAGGCTAGTTTTCAGTTCAATAGAATTTAAGGAGGTAATGGACACCCAAGTCATTTGTCTCATCTCACATTACACCAGAAGATGCAGAGTTTCATGCAGTTGCCCCCAGATGGTACTCTGTGAGTGAATTGTGCCTCCCCAAGTACATTCTCCAGGAGAGCACCACCAATTTGGAACTGCAAAAGAAACCCTTCATTTCTCTTTGAGCTTATTTAATGATTATTCATACATACCATCAAAAGCACTGCCTCCTGTCCCTTTTGGGCTTTCTAACTGCAACTCACAGTTGATGATGCCTTCTCCAGGCATTTCAGCTCTATTAAAAGTCCCTTGGAAGCAGACATTTTCCTCCTGTGGAAGCATGCTGCAATTAAGCCCGTTTCAATCCTTTTTGTTCCGCCCTCTAATTTTCTCCCTAGGGGACTTTTTCCAGCATCTAGAGCATTTTAGTGGGGTTTTTCTAAACCTTTTCTGTGCTTTAAAAAGGCTGTTGAAAAATCAAGCAGGAGAACTGGAGGCAATAACCCATTACAAGTCTTGTAAGTACTGTATCCAAAGCAAGCCAATATGATACTACTCTTTTCCACTTATGTTCTGCTGTGCAAGAATCCCCCCAAGTCTCTTCTATACAGCACCGAAAGTCACTCTAAATTGCTATGCTATTTAAGGGATCATTTTTGCCAATAACCATTTGTCAGGACACAGGCACACCACTTTATATGAAGAATTTACTCTGTTTTCAGACACAGAATCTCAAATTTATCTGCAGTAAACCACCTTTTTCTAAAAATGGCCTAGCTACAAGCTGGAGACAGCCACATGCCATCTCCCTATCAACCAATCCATGTAATGTGCAAATTTATTAGAGGTGATTTATTTTAAAATCAGAAAGAAAAATATAAGACCAAACCAGGCCTAGATTTGGTCTTCATAAAATCCATTTAGAAACACTGGTTTTGAGTGATTAATTCTTACTGCTGCTGCCAACTAACTTGCATTCCTTCATTTAAGATTTGCTTTCCTTGATAATGTTAAAATATTTCTGAATTGGATCAGACTGACAGTTATTGGTTGGTGAGGTCTTTTTCCCCACATTACTTGCAAGGGTACTATCAAAGTGATTCATACCTCCACTTCACCTATGAATATTTTTACAACTGGAGTGATTTGGAGATTCTGCCTGACCATTTCAGTGGTTAAGAGAAACTGCAGGTATAACCATTGCTTTGTTCAGGCACCAGAAAATCTCTGTCCCCGGGAAGGAGCTGTGAAATAGTGAACTGCAAAGTTCTTGCTGGGAAGGGGCAGATAAAGGAAGGCAGCGTGGGAGCATGGCAAAAACACAAAACCAGTTTCCCTTATAGTTTAAGTAGACTTACACACATGCTCATTTCTGTTTAAACTATTCCCACAGAAACATTAATTAGTGCAAACAGCGCACTGCACTAACATTTTTTAGTACCTCATTATGTTCTTGTTTGAACTAGCCAGAATTAGTCATGGTTTGAAAAGGAAAAAGGAAAAATAAGCTGGAAGGTCTTAAGAGCTGTATTTCTATCCCACTTGAAAACAAAACAGAACTAGACAAAGTAAAGCAAAACAAGCGGTCTTGCTGTAGCGTGACATTAGGTTTTCCACCTTTTCCCCACACCACAAAATACCTAAACCCAGAGAAAACCCATTTGTGCAGCACTCCTCGAGTTAACACCGTCTTCCCAGCTGCAAAAGCCATAGAGCCTTGCCCTAGAGGAAGGCGCTCCTCTTCCCCCAGCTCACTGCCTTTGAAAACAGAGCAGAAACAGAACATATCCAGTGATATATTCAGTCAAGAGAATGAGTCAAAGCAATGTTTTCCAAGATTTCCCTTGGTTTATACACTCCGTTCAAATGAAGGATGCAAACATCTTTATGGAAAGGGAACCTATTGGCAGAGGGCAGAATTCCCCTCAATATGGGTGACAAAATCTCAGCCATTTGTGAACCTAAGGCTGACAACAATTTTCCTACAGAACGGAGATTTTACTGCCTCAGAATTAATGCACCAGCCCTTTATTCAAATTAAATGGTTACTGAGCCAAAAAAAGGAGCAGTGCTGGCAAGAATCAAACTCGACATCACAAATGCAACCATAGAAGCCAAATTCTATCAGCCCATTCAAGATAAAACTTGGCAATTTACACCCACCTATAGGTTAATGCCAGGTTTTAAGCACAAATACCAACACACAGAGCATGAACAAAATACCCTCAGTTCATCAACTAAATGGCTACCAGGCTGAGAGTATCTTTCAAAATCTCTCCTTTACAGTTGTAGGAGCCTCGCATACTTTACAAATCAAATGCTCTATTAACCACCAGTTTTGTATTACACTGACAAGACTGGATACCTGCTCATGGCTGTCTCAACTCCTAAGAGTCAGTGCATTTACAAGCAGCTCAGAGACACACTCCTGTGGCCTGGTGCAGGCTGCTGAATGCACCTCTTCATCCCTGCCACCACGACCAAAGGTTTAACCATTCTCTCCAACAGCCATAATCCATGCACAGCTCACACACACTTCACTACCATCCCAGATTTCGTAGTTCAGGGCCATGATAGAGGGGAAGGCCAGCAGATTCCCTGATGCAACAAAGGGGAAGCGTTTCTTTTGGATAAATTAATTTGACCCTTATTTGTATCTTGCAGAAGGTGAAATGCTGTCTACCAGACATATTTGGGGAAAGCTGCCATTATGATGAGAGCTGGAATTCATCACCTCACCTCCTGAGGTTATTCCAGAATAGCCAATGGAAATACCAGAGAAGTAAAAGAGATTCTGTTCCTTGAGGCCTGCAAAGAGGCTGAGACAACCCTTCATCCAATGTTTCTCAGAGATGACTTAGAACCTAAGGGAGGTACAGCATGAGGTGGTTGGGAAAACTCTATTTGTACCCCCAGAAAGCTGTAGCAGCCCTAAAGGGTTCTGATTCACCTGGGGGACACTCAGTTTTGCAATTAAAACACAGGTAGATTGAAACAGTCACTAAGTAAAGATGATTTACAAGAAGATTGCTAGAAATCAATTCATGTTGACGTGATACAGCCAACTCTGCAATGAAATATAACACTTCTGTGGAAGTTTTTATCAGTTCACATACCAGAGTCCAAATCACAGCCTTCTATTCAAATCTGGACAGGTTTTGCGGGGCTTGTTATTTTACTTAAGTTACAAATATAAATCTTTCCCTTGTAATCAAACCAGAGCTTGACTTGTCCTTCTTTTTGTAACATAATCCTCCTAGCAAAGAAAATTGTACATAATTAACTCTTCTGAAATGCAGGCCAAGGTTCAAAGTAATTAACATTCAGATTAGTGGCAAAACGTGTTAATTGGCAATTTGTAGCTATTTTATTCTGCTTTACATTTGGAATAATTTCTTATTTGTCATAAAGGCAAAGGACTGTTTTAAAGATGGTAAATTTAGAGAAGGAAAAAAAAAAGCCAAGGCTGTTCACTTCGTTTTTTTTAGCAAGTGCCAAGTTTCTGCACTGGAATTGTACCTGAATTCTGTCATCGCCACTTCTTGTTAGCAATTACTGCTGCTGTGACATGGAAGACACCCCTCCTCTGCTGCAGTAAGGATCACTGCAAGCACCATCAGCCTTCACACACTGCACATCAGCCAGGCTCTCCTTCCTACTTCCTTCAATTACTGAATGTCAACATTATTTTGTGAGGACTCGCCCGCAGAGGCCTTCACACTTCACTGCCTGAACACTGAGCAAGGGTGGTATTTCAGAAATCAAATGCAGCTCTTTCTACTGGAAACTCTGCACCTGCATACACAAGTGAGAAAAAAGGGAGGAAAACAGCCTAAAAACCAATTCATGCTCTTCATGTGGGGCGGGTCAGAACTTACTTCAGGGATTAGTGAGGTTCCGAATGCCATTAGCGCTCACAGAAGTGACCAATTTCCCGTCAGCTCCCAAGGCAGTCCTGCCTTTCCCACGTGTCTCAGTCATTATTCACTACTTACACACGTAAGACTCAGAAGGGAACATGTAGGGACACATTACTGCATTTTTCCAAGTTCCCCATAGCTTTATTATTGAAAAAACACCACCAAAGTCAAACTGGGACAAAATTTTGGCATCTCTGTGAATTCTTTGTGTTTAGTATTGTATTTTTACCCCTCAAAACACAGAAATTGTAGCAATGGGTCATTAAAGAATTGGGTTTACTCATTGCAAGCCATTTTGAACATACATTTTATACTACTACTGTATTTTTGAAACAGTTACTCAGGCCCACAATGGTACAGGGATCAGCATATAAAGACTTGAAATCCCCCAAAGAATTTTTAATTTTCCTTTGAACTATAAGCTAAAATTCTGTTCACAATAACCAAAAGAAGCGCTTAAGGGATTCTTTCAGACAAACATCAACCTATTTTTGGAAAGACTATATAACAATGCTTATAAAAGCCATCTTCAGCATTAATTCCTAACTGAATAAACATGCTTTGCATACAGCAATATTTGATGTACAAAGCCAGATTACATCAGCAAGCACTGCTGAATACTGGGTAATTGTTTAATTGCTAAATTTAAGATTTACTTTTTTTCCCCTGCTTCCTGGACTACTTTTACCTGTTATGTGCAAAAGGGACCTACACATGCATACGGATGCAAGGACTGTTGGTAGAATAATGGAGTTTCCTTGGCATGATTATATTGAGTAAATAAGTGTTTGGTTTTCACAGAGGTTGCTGAACAGGCTTAGAGGATGAAATGTGTGCAATTCTATACAACAGTTACAATAAGAAAACACACTTGAGCATTGAAAGGAATTAAACTGAGTCAGCTCTGTGCATTTTCCAAGTTTATATGTTTATATTCTTAATTTTGTCTTTTGTCTGAAGCACTCTAAAATGATTGAAAGGGGGTGAGCAGGAAGTCAATTTGACAAAGACTCTGTACACAGATTTTGTGTACAAAATCACTTCTCAGTGTTTTCCTCCTGCAAGACTTCCTGCAGCTGCAACACTGAGTCCGAGATAACTGCACAGCTCATTGCACCACCAATTAAAGGTGAAAGGATAAGCACTAACATAGGGAAACATTTCTCAAAGTACATCTAAATACTGAATTCAGGTCTATTACAATATTTAAAGCATTTTTTACAACCAGGTACCTGAGTCCAGTCTCAGCCACACACCTTGGCAGAAATGCGAGGCAATTCTTCGTTCTCTCTGGCTTTTTACACAAAAGAGTTAAATGTGAGCTGGTATGTACACTCAGCTTGCATATTTCTAGAACCACGTGGGTGAACTTTGCAAATGCTTCTACAACTGGGTGGCTGAAATGTCACTTATTAAAAAGAAAAAAAAAAAAGGTAGTGACATAGTCTCAGTTGGCATCCAATCATCTTGATACATGATACAAGCTGTGAATCTGTGAAGGGATAGACTGGAATTTAAAAATTCAAATCACGCTGTGGTTCAAAGAAGCAGATGAAGTCAAATACTGATGTGGACATCTGCTCCACCCCTTTGAAAAAAAAATTCCTCTTAAAATTGTCTCCTTCCTTTCAGACAGTTCCAAAATCAGAGTAAATACTAGAGCCAGCAAAATCACTGCTCTGTAATTTCAAGGGAAAAAAGGTTCAGAAATTCTAGGTCTGAAAATAAAGTGCTGTACTCATACAGTCTGGAGCCTGGGAATTTAAGAAGTTACCACAGGAAGAACAAAAAAATGCAAGCGTTCTGCTTGATCAGCTGGTGACCTGGCTATTAAATGTGCCTTTTGTTTTAGATTTAGGATTAAGTCTTCATTTTTAACGGCTGAGCTAAGAAAGCTGGCTCAGTGTTACCCGTGTTATCCTAGGAGGAGGGGAGGGGATCATGGCACATCTTGTTTTTCTTCCCTTGAAGTACTTCCTGGATAAAGGCTGTCCTAAAGGACCAGAGCATCAGTATTTGTTAAGGCAAAAATTTCTGTCTCACAGAGCAGAATCAAGTCCCAAATGCAATTCACTGTGTGTTGGCAATAGCAGACAGAACAACATCCACATTTCTGTGCTCATCGGCATCCCTGGGACTTCCCTCTCCTAGGTCCAATTCAAACAAGGTTTACCTGCCATATTTGAAGGCTCAAAACAAATTTGGAAATTTAGACAGAATAAGTTGTTAACATTTGAGCATCTATGGTGCCCACACTGAACAGGCTCCAACAATTGCTACTACACCAGCCACACATCTCTTCAGACTTTTCCAGCTACCCAAATGCAATTTTTGTTCAAAAAATTTCTTCTCCAGAAAATTCACTTTATCAATTCATTCAGTCTAATAAAAGCACTTCTTGTATTACTCATATTTGCTTGTGTAACAGCCTTCTTAAGCCTTAAGAAAACAAGCTTTGGTTTTAGTCATTCAAGACAATGATGTTCTTCTGTCACGTTCTCTTTAAGCAGTAACAAAAACAACTAAAGGGCAAATTTTTTGAGAGCCAAAGAAGGAACCCCTCCCACTTCCCGTTGGTTTACTCAAGCATCACTTGCTTCATAATGCAGGCTGTAGGACATCAAAAGGAAACACACCCCACTATGTACACTTATCTTTAAGCTAGGGATATATAAAATGAAAACAAAGCATGGTAGGAAATTATTTCCTCCTGCTTGTTTGGCAGGCAGGTCTCCTCCTCTGCACGAGCAGCAGGATCCATAAAAGAAAGGGCCCACAAAGAGTGACCTGCACCTTTTACAGGGATTTCTTAAGCAGCATCCTCTCTCAGGTCGCCTGCCATTACATGTATTAGGATCATATGATATAAATATACCATATAAAAAAGACACACAGCATCTTTTCTCAGCCAATTTAACAGACATGTCTTCATGAGTTCTGAATGCTGTTGACCACTAAGTTTCACTTTCCTTAACACTCAGGACACTGCTACAATCTCAGACTTCCTGACAAGACTTCAGAGTCGGTGATTTCTACACCACAGTCCCTCAGGAGGAAGTGGGCTGGGCTGGCCAAGAGCTCTCTAGAAAGCTTGGAGTATGCATGTTCTGATAAATAAACCCTTCAGTCTCCAACAGATAAAACCCAACTGCATTTCTTGTCTTATTAACAAAATTTGAGTAGCTAGAGGGTTGGGGTTTTTTTTACTCTAAGAACAACTTATGTAAGAGTAAGTCAATAAGCAACATTCAAACAGGTCAGGCTGTGTTCAAAAGACAATCTATCGTGCACCCACACAGAGACAGAAAAACTGACAGAGCCAATTGAGTTACAGTTAACATTTCCTTTATTTCATATAAGAATTCCTGAACTGAATGAAGAGTGATATTTTGGCCCATACTGCTAGACTAGATAAATTCTTTAAGTATGCGGTGCCACAAGTGTACACAGTACTATAATAGCAAAAAAAAGACAGCCTGGGACAAGTTTCATTTTTATTATTAGCAGGAGTTAGACGTTTCAGATAAGGATAGTATGCATTTCTGAATTTGCCTGGAAAGTTAATTAAAACTATGAGAACATTTAAAAACAGTATCAAATTGCCTACAGATACTCATGATACTTTGGTAGGGGCTGTGGAATAAAAACCTACATCATGTAAACATTTAGTTAACAGATTTTCTGCACTCTGAAGCCTAAGTAACACACAAGAGGAGAGTAAGTACATAAGAAACTTAGTTTTCTTCACAGAATGAGCTGTCAAAGAACAAAAGTGAAGCTTAGAACTTTTTTCCACATGAAAATAGAACCGTTGTAACAGAATTGTATGCTCTGGTGGGTGATGCAGGTCATGTAAAATGTTAGAGGCTTTAGCAAGGAACAAGTCCAACTGCTTGCAGTGCTCCATAAAAATGTACCCCTGCCTGCTTACTGGTGCTTACCAACAGGGAAAAAAAATCCATAGGCATACAGAAACAAACATAGGAAACCACTGTCTGCTTAGTCACACGATGTAAGGTGGCATTACATATTAACTTATCCTTAAGCAATGTTTAGAAGAGAAAATTATATTTGCAGGAAGCTTGAATGAAATGCTAGAAGCCCAGTGATTTTGTTTAACAACCTGCAAGGTCAACTGCAACTGTTTTTTCTTTAGGTCAGTAGTTCATTTAAAATATCATGAATTCCCTTCTTCCTTCCTGTTCTTAGGATCAAAAAGTCAGTTATTTTTACCTTCAGTAGGAGCTGTTAGTTGTATACTCTAGGACAACTAGACTCCATGGTTGAAAAATGGGGCTGATGTACTTTGAGTTGCAAGCTGTGCATGTCTCACAACTGCCTCCTCCAGCAAACACCTTACCTTTTAAGAGCTGTACGTGTTTTCTCCTTTGTGTATACATGCTAATGCCCATTAAAAATGCAGATAA
Source organism: Petroica traversi (assembly GCA_025920805.1). Lineage (NCBI taxonomy): Eukaryota > Metazoa > Chordata > Aves > Passeriformes > Petroicidae > Petroica > Petroica traversi. The sequence goes on from JAHLSL010000015.1 coordinate 26,264,279, forward strand.
TTGAAATCTGTCTCAAATCAGTAATGGGAAAAAATACTCTGTTTAATATGCAGAAAAAGAGCATTAAGGCTTGCATTATCATAATTTGCATTGTTAGGCCTTGGAAACACAGGAATCTGTAGCTATAACCAGGAACTGAGCTTGTTTTGACACTGGGTGTTACAGAAGGAAGAAAGAATTCCTCTAAGGAAGATGTGATGAAATTAAAATAAAAGCACCCCTTCAAATCTTTCCCAGGCTTCTTTAAGCTGCCATCTGCTGGTCAGCTCAGACTTGAGGGTGTGATGAATGACAGGCTGGCTAACTTAGAGAGTATTATATGTGCTTTATTTTGTCTTCTCTTAGGAAAAGATTACAGTTTCTTTGACAAAGTTTGTAAGTAGTACCACCTAAGGTCTGCATGATACTTTGATACTTATCTGCTGTCAACAAGTTCATCCAATTTATGAAGCCAGACAATAATCACAAAAATTGATTGAAAAGCTAAAGCAGATGTTTCATGCAAACACACCAAGTGTGCCAATAATCCAGCAGTAATGGTAATGTAATGTCTTTTTTATTTATTAAAAAAATACTGATTACACTCTTACTGGCACCTACTACATCATTGGGGGTGGAGGGCCAAGGTAAAAAAACCTAAAATACACCACCTGCATCTCTTCTCACAAATATGTGCTTTTGGATGCTTACACCAAGTCTAATATAGCCAGTAAAAAACTACTCTGGGCTTTTGCAGACTCCGAAGTGTTGAATATATTTTTCACATTTGACCCTATCAGTTGCTCATTAAGAATTATATTTCAACAAAATAATATTTCACATAAGTGACTTGTGTCAAGTGCCTAGAAGTAAAATTATTTTGTTTCAAAATTAAAGGCAGGTATGAAATTCATTTATTCCTGTATAAACACTTTACTGCTTTTGTCCACCCATTTTAAAACAACTTCAAAGCCCAATTTTGTGAAGGGAATGAACCTTTAATCTCTAATATGTCACATCTATAAATCTGCTTGAACAAGTCCACACTTCCACTCTTATCTCTCTCCCAAACTAATTTATCAACTGAAAATTTGGCCTTGCCTGATTATCCAGTATTTCAAATAAACCCCATTTAATAATATCCCCAGTAACAACAGAAAGTGTTCAAAATGGTTTTTTTAAATGTCAAGTAAGATGCATCTTCCAAACAAGAAAGAACTGAGCACATTTTGCCTAGAACCTGGTTGTAAAGGACAGACATTTAAGGGGTTTGTAGGTAACAACAGTTCTTGACAAATAACAGTCACATCCAGGTTCTATTCTAGAACAAGCTGTTCACAAAGAGTATGGGAGAAAAACAAAGGAGAGGGGAAAAAAAAGACCAGAATCCTCATATAAACACCTTGTGGAGATGTATGTGCTTGTAGAATACAGAGAGATTTTCCTATACTTGTTAAGAGAGCACCTAAACCAACACTTAGAAGTATTATAGTGAACACAGAAATGTGAAGGTTAATCATTAAATCTAGTGAAGTTGAGAAGAATTACATCCCATTCAATTAGCTGTGCAAGGCTTTCATCATTACCTGACTGTATGTATTTTTTTAAAACTTCCCCTTAATACTGGGAAAGTTTCTCTCCAGATGAATGCTCTCAGGACACACTCACACTTAGCTGTTTAGACAAGTGCTAAATAAAAATACAAAAAGGGAAAAAGTTTTTAAGAGCCACCCACACAATCCAGAATTTCTGTCTTTCCTTGTTTTGTAGAGCAGGTCAATAATAATTTCTGAAACACATACCTGACATTTTTGTTTTATTTAAAGGCAAAATATATATCTAATATAAGAAACAAACTGGGCCAAATCCTTAGCTGGTCCAAGTTCAGGTCAGTGTAGCTTTAATCAATCCAAGGATTTAGTCCATTAATCTACTTCCCCCTGCACCCAAACCCCGAAAATTATTTAACAAGGTGTGTTTTCTGTTATGCTGTTTGGGACTTTTTTTTTATATCTTAACCTTCTGACAACAATTAATTCACTTTCTAGTTTGTGTATCTGTGTATCTGTGAGCAGTGTATAATGTTAATTTTTCTCACGTCTTTTCCTGTTTAGCAGTAGCTGAGTAAATTAGTGCTAAGTTTTAGAATTTCCATCTCAGCAATATGTAAGATATAACCATATCCTTTCTCACATGTGAACCATTATGTTACAACCCAAAATTCTACAAAAAAGAGCCTTTTGTTATGAAAAGACTTCTGGATAATTCATTTTATAATCACAATCTCGAGAAAGAGAATAACCTTTCTCCTCAGTGCACCATATTTAGAGATGCATCTTTTGAGCCAAAACCCCCCAGATTTTTCCTTAAATGAGTCTGGTTGAGTAGAGGGTCTCAAATAGACCATTACACAGCAAGTCCCATCAGCAAAGCCAATCCAGCAGAAGCTAGTAAGCCAAAAGATGGGAGTCTCTCAACTGAGAAAAAGTTCAGTATTACTTTACTTGGCTGCTGCTATGGACATTATTTCCTCTGGGACTTCCTTTGCTTGTTTTATTGGGGTACAGAAGGGAGTATTTATTGGTTTTCTTTTTAGTTAAAATGATTTTCCCATTACAGTTAAGATATACAGCCATTAACATGCAATCTTTTTTCCCTACCCAAAGGTAAACTGTTTATTGAACAATGCCTAGATATTTTAACTGCATTCATAACAGCACTTCATGCATTTGTTAGGGGAGATGAAAGCCTCTAGGAGAGCTGGAAGCCCTATTCCCTTGTTAGCAGGCAAGGATTTTCTCTACAGCTTTTGTAACACAAACTGGGTGAAGCTGTTTGTCAATGGATATTTTACTAAATCCTACCAACTACAGATCCAAACCCACCTGCAAAACAGCATGCACAATTCACTCTCATGCTGCCACTCTTCAGCTGATTGGTTTTAACAGCGAGGATGACTTGGGGAATGGTTTAATGGATTGTATGAATACACTTCTGGTACATACATTTCATTTATTGTATGTCAGCTGAGAAGAATTACAGTTCCAAATATGCAGAGCTAAGACTATGATTAGTAAGTATCAAAAAGATACATCCTTCACTGCCTGTTTAACTCTACTGGGGATGGAGCTATTTGCATCACAGAGAAATAGCACTAAAACAGCCTGAAAACTAATTTGAGTTAAAAGGGGCTCTGCTCAGAAGACTGTCCAGTTCTAGATCAAACAGAGGATTAGGAAATTTGCTTCAATATAAAAGCTATGGCAACATGACAATATTGAGTTACATAATGTAACTAATGTAGTACACTTACATAAAAGTCTGTAGAAGAAAATACAGAACACACTGGGCATTTTACTTTGCCTCTAATAGAAGGTTACAATTCTAAAACGTTGTTGGTAAATACATTAAAAACCACAATAATATCTCGACGTCCCCAAATGAGACGCTTGTGTTACAATAAATGAATTTGCAATGCACACGTTAACAGGTTTCACAGAGGCCAAAACTGTAACTTGTCTAGAGCACCAACGTTAGAGAATTCGCCTTGATTTTTGCTTTTTTTTTAAAAAACAAGATTCACACCTGATAATTTCTGTAATTAAATGGCTGTGTGCAAACACCACTTTTTTTTTACCTCATTCTCAGTTAAGGAAGCTGAAGGAGATGAACTCTTGCTAAAAGCAAGAGTTGAAGATTCTGCTGCTGAAGCCCGATTTCGCTTCTTCAGAGGTTTACATGCATCAGACAGATTTTTCGTTGCTGTAAAATAATTTTGGTTTACAAAGTGAAGTTTGGAACTTTAAAATGTTTTCTCCCTGAAGCCATTTAAAATATTCCTTCAGATATAGGAAGGAATCATTTAGGTAGGTCTTCTGGGCACCTACATAGGACTGAGTGAACATGAATTTTTGAAGCCAAGTGTTTTGGCTGGAATTTAAAAATAAAGAGGTTTCCATTAATCAAATATGTGCTAAGAAATGTTTTCCCAACTTTTTATCGTGTCATTTCTATTAAAATCAAAATATCTTGTGACTTAAGACCTCTTTAAAGCAGAGGTAACAGTTATAACAGAAGGCCTATGTATTCTCATCACAATCTGAGTACCACTAACACTTTTAAAGAGAAAATTTATATACAGGAGCCAAGTACCACACATTAGCTATGGCACACCACCACTTCTGCACCGTGCAGGACTTGCTGAAGCTCGCTTGTCTTTGGCAAATCATTGCAACACCTGAAGAGACATGCTCTGGTAAAAGTTACCTTAAACTTGAGCATCATGAACAAGTCTGGCTTTGGCGTTTTGATCCAAGGGTCTACAGAATTCTCGCTTGTGCTCCACAGTGCCTCCCATCAGTCATCACTTAGAAGGACTAAAAGCCCAAAGTACTGGTGACACTGATGGTCACTGCACTTGTTTTACTGGGCCAGTGCAGTGGGCAAACAGGAGCAGCAGGGTTTGTTCCCTGCTCGCCAGGATCTCGGGGCTCCAGCTTTAATCTGGTGCCATCACACGGGGAACTTGTGAACTGCTGCTCTCAACCAGCAAAGCACAATTTCAGTCCAGGATGGAGCTGCAGGAGGGCAGTGAAGTAACAGGGCTCCCCCCCCAGCTGTGGCACAGTGCCTGCAACTGCTCACTGAGTCAGCAGAATTTAGCTGGCTGCCTCAGACAACCTGGGCGTTTTAAAATTATTTAACTGAAAAAGTTACATTAAAACTTATTCTGACCACATTACCTGACTGGTTCTTTTGTGAAGAGGAGGTTTCTGTGACCTTAGAAGAGTTTGTTTTTGCTGTTTTGTCATTGCTTGTCTCCCTCTGTCACAAAAAAAAAATATGAAAAAATAAAAAAACTCCTAATTTATGAGTGGTTGGATACAACTGGCAATTAGTTCTGAATTTATGTTACTAAAAAGAAAGTGTCTTTACAAATATCTGAATGGTACTGAAGTTAAACTAGTGAATTTTAAAACTTATTTACAGCACAGGGTACAAACCCATAAACAAATGAGAAATATTAAAGAACACAGTATTTCAGCATCCCACTTATCCATCCCAAATTCAGCATATCAGAAGGGGGAGTGCTAAATGAACATGAAACTTCTAAATTATCCTTACTTCTCTTTGTACAAACTGGTCCAATCAAACCTTTAATTGTTAAAGGTAAACTGCAGAATTAGTACAGAAATTTGAGAGTAAACGCTGTGGCAGAACTCTAAGTCTCAGAGAGGCTTGCTTTCAACTCCACAACTTATAGCAGTTCCATCTTTAAAATTACTATGGTTAAGATTGTTTCAGCATTTCCAAAATAAAACCATTATTTTCAAGGGAGAATAAACAGCACCTAAATTTGCTCCAGATTGAGAATTCACGATTAAAAGTTTAGGCCAAAAACAGGGAATCTTTTTGTCAAATCTCTGTCAAAATTAAGACATTGTTCCTTACACATACCACTATTTTTTCCACTACAAATTCATTCAAGTTAACTAAAACTGCAGCCTAGAATGCTTCCCCCTGACACATGGTCACCTGATTAATTAGCACACTCTATTGAACTGAAAGCTTTACACACATTTCCAATGCTTTCCATGCTTCTTCACAGACTTCACATGACAATCAGTTTTACCAAAGAATGATGTGCAGGTGAACACCTCTGGGGCAGAGAACTGATTTCCTTTGTAAAAATAAACATGAATGGCTACTGTGTTACAGACGTGCCACGCTGTGCATCTACTGAGCTCTAAGTAGACTAAGCTGCCCCACCATCAGAGGCCTCCAGTATTTCTAAGACTACTTGTTACACTTCTAGGCAAAAATGAAAGAAAAGAGGGCGTCAAGAGGATGGTGCCAGACTCTTTTCCATGGTGCCCAGTGACAAAACAAGGAGTAATGGCCATAAACTAAAACACACAACCTTCTACCTCAACATGAGGAAAATTTCTTTACTTTGTGGTGGCAGAACATTGGAACAGCTGCCCACAGAGGTCATGGAGTCTCCATCTCTGGAGACATTCCAAACCCACCTGGACACGTTCCTGTGTCACCTGCTCTAGATGACCCTGTCTTGGCAGGGGGATTGGACTGGATGATTTCCAGAGGCCCCTTCCAATCCTAAGGATTCTGTGATTCTGTGAAAATGTACAGAATAGTTCTTTCTTAAATTTAAAGCAAACTTTACAGAACCCCCATATTGTTAATGTGAATTTTATATACATCATCAAAGCAAAAATGAACAAATTAGTTTTTTCAAAACTTCCAACTGGTACTTATGACTTTTCACTTTATATGAAAACTTTCTGATTTTGTAAGAATTAAGGACAAAGGGAGAGTATAATCCAAAACTCTGGTGCAAGAAGTAAAATGTCAAGAAATTAAAGCTCTTCCTATCCAAAATGATTGCAACTAAAGCCTGCAGGTAAGCTGGGAATAGCAAAAGAAGGTGTATGGTTAGTGTTTGCTTTTTTGGATCATTACATAGATATTTTCACTGTCATTCACTGAACGTTCTACTCAGCAGCAGCACATACAGCTGGAAGTGCCTTGGGCTTGCAAAGGCAGGAAAATGACTAAGAGATAATTCCTACAACAAACCACAAACCATATCTGACCTTTCTGTGGAGCACAAACCCTGCTGTATGCATTTAGAGTTTTGAAACCTAATATTTACACACATCAGATCCCTTGAAAGCAGTTCTGATAAAGTGACCAGAGAGAGAACAACCCTTTTCCAAATGCACATTACAGTGTCCTTAGTGCTATGTATCTTATGGGAATCATTCACCTCATTCAGTTATTTATTTTCCTGCTGATATATTCACATGTGTGTCACAGTATCAAAGATATCAGAACCTCCCATGCATAAACTATACTGCAACCACCTTTCTTCCTATTTCTGAGAATTTAGGCTAATAGCAGTGTCCAAATGCTGGGGGAACAGGAAAGTACCTTTATAACAGTCAAATCAAGGACTGTACAGCAGGAATTAATTTTAATAAGTAAACTTCATTATTCCATAGAGCTAGTGTATTATAGTGTATTCAAACCAATTAGACAAGCTTGAAAAACTGCTCCTAGAAAATCACATGAATATGCAACGACTAACCCACTCTGGCAAGAAGTGCAAAAACCAGTTTTGGTCCTTCTTTCTGCAAAGGTAACAATTTCAAGAATTATCTCTGTCCCTTGCTAATCAGCTCATTAAGTGTATCTGAAATTCTATTTTTTTTAATATTAAACTCTAAGACAAGAAGTTGTCCTAACAATATCAACAGAAGCAGCAAAATAATCAGCCTACCAAACAAACAGACACCAACAAATAAGATTTCCACAACTTACTTAAAAAATAAATCTACTACCCTTCCATCTATTAGGTTGTTTTATTTGATTGCTGTACCACTGATGTTCTGAGCTTGGGTCTATGGTGCTCACACTAGAATATGATACTGCAATAACACATCTGAACATGTGTGAGCTAAGCCTTCCACACAAGTAAAACCCATGAAGCTCACTGCTCTAAATACATGACTAAATAAATCTGTGCCTAAGTCTTCACAAGATTTGTGCTGTGTCCACATACATAGTGACCTATGTAAGGAAAATTCTCATTCTCACAAGCAACCTAACCAGAAAAGGAGCCTGTGATTTGTGTGATAAATATACCTTTACTGCATAAACACAAATTTACTGCAGTCCCCTAACCTAAGAAATGGGTCAGCATGCCCCTCTAAAATGTTCTATTAGTATTCCAGTAAGTGAAAAAGTAGTTTTCTGTTTTGCTTTACTTGCTTTCCTCTCCTCTGACTTTTGTCTAAAATAACTGTTGACTAAAGGTATTTTTTTTTACATTCTGGTAAAACTAACTCCAAATCAGGAGAAAAGAAAAAGAACACCAAAGCATAACAACACACAGAGGTCACGCCTCTCTCTGCACATTCTTCTGGGGAACAGTAAGTATCAAGTGCAACTTGTCATATCTCCATCCTCAAAACCAAAGGAAAAAATCCCAAAGTGGTAAGCTCACATGTATCTCTGAATATTGACAGCAGTTTGGTAGGATACATGGACATTTCTATTTTAATCCTGAAAATGGAAATGCTGACAAACTTAACTACAGCAATGTGTCTGGTGCTGCTATAAATCAACCCCAACAAACCAACAACATAATTACCTTCCGATTATTCTGTTTATCCATCCTGAGTCTTTTCCTAGGTGCTTCCTGAACTTCAAAATCTTCTGTAGGCTCCTTTGTCCTCTTTTTTTGGTTTCTTTTATTTCCATGTAAATTACCTTGGGATGGGGGATGGGGGAAACTTACATGAAAAATAATCTAAAACCCACTTTTAAATTATTTTGCACTGATCTAGTTATTTAAGGTAGTTTTCTTTCAGTCACTACTTTTAAAACATGGTTAAACATTACCACAGTTTGATCACCTCTTAATGCTTAGAGTCTGGTTTCTGGTGCTGAAGACTAACTTTAGAACACATCCAAATCAACTGCTTCATACTCAGCTTATTTTACAAAGATGAGTCTATCTATACAAGCACTAGTTTAAGATCTGAATGTTATTGCTCAACATTTATTTCATGTTGTCAGACTGCATGTGATTGATCTACACAGCTTTTAACTCTCCTGCCACTTTGTAAGAGTGTCTTATTACTAAAATTAATTTCTAAGTCTCCTCCTTAAGCCTACTTTAAGTTCTCCAAACAATACGGATGAAGATACTGGTGACATCTGTTAAGGGGCCTCTGAAAAAGACAAGATATCACCAACTGTACAGAATAATTCTCTTTCTGGTATGGCATTTCCAGACTCTAACGAGCTGATTGCATTTTACAGGAGACCATAAGATTGCTTCCCTTTATGTACCACAATCCTATGAACAGAACCACGTTGGCCATTTTAGACCATGAAGTTATTAATGTATTTAGATGATTGTTCACTGTAAAGTTCAAACAGCTGCTAAATACAAAAGGTCAGTGAGTAACCTTCATACCCCTGCCACAGGTTCCACTATTGTTTGCACCTCAAAAAGATAGATGAGGGTTTGGGAAGTGGTCTGTTTCATCAAGATGAAATGACAGCATAATTACACTCTCCAGTACTCTCTAGTTTATGAAGCCACAGAGAATTATCAGTATGAAAATTGCAAGCTCCTGGGGCACAAACAGGTTAACTGAAAATTGCCCTACAGCTACAAGCATTCTATTCCAGTGGGAACAAATACCTGTAAATATTAAAAATATAGCAACTTGAAAATATGGATAATTCTCAAATTAATGTTCTTATCTAAACATTCTAGGACATATTCTATGATCAAACTGAATCCACAAAGCAGACTGAAATGGCTCCAGGAAAACCTGCTGCTTACAAAAAGCCAGCAAAATAAATCCCACAACATTCTTCCAAGTTTAAGATAAGAGGATTTGAGATGGGGAACAATTGAACTGACATATTTTCATCTGTAGGTAACTATAAATGTACACAATATATGTACTAGAAACACCTGGTACAGGTACAATTTCAATTACATTTCTTGCAATATGACACTGAGGAAGGTGAACAAAATTCAGCACTACAGTGTTAAGATATTTAATTTGGGATCCATTAAAGTTCTAACGTCAAGGAAGACAACATCTGAGATAAAATGAAGAGATTATGATGCGTGGGCGATTACATAAAAAAATACACTCAATAGCTACTTATAATGATGAGCTATTTGCACACAACACAAATTTCAATTACTTCTGGATCTTGATCTCCTTTTAGGTGAGTCTTGAAACACTTTACGTTTGGCCTCTCCAATATTCTTCAATGATGAACCTTGAGAGATACAGAATGTGTTTTTTTTTTTAAACTGATATCCAAATATTTAACACTTAAAATTTAAAGTTAAAAGCTTTTCAATTTTCCACAAAATGATGTTATTTCACACACACAGATAGTTAACAAAACTGACTGCCATTTTTATACAAGTTTTTCCAAGTCTCACAAACTTTCAAACACTCCCTCTCATTCTTGTCATTGCCCAAAGCAGCACCTGTTGGCTTCTAATACTTCCATAGTAAGTCTTCTCACAGTGCTGTAAAGCTATTTAAATTTGAAAAATGATAGCTAGTTAAATTTGATAAAGTTCATGCAAATGGCAAACTATCTCTTCATCCTCTTTTCTCAAATAAGTGACTCCAAACCCCCTCAAATATTTTGCAAAACAATTGAGACTGTTCATCAAAAACAAACACCAGAAAACAGCAACAAAAAATAAAAGGAGAAAAAAAAATATTTGCAATCTTGTACAAAGTCCTAAAAACTTTAGTAGCACAACAAAATGCCAAATGGGTGAAGGTTTCAGAATAAAGTTTGGAATATTCTTCCTGAGTTGATGATGATGTGAAGTAATACACTTTAGGTATATATGAAGAAAAGGCATAGCACTGATTAAATTTTTTAAACCGTTTCTAACTGTCCTCTAAAAACAAGGTCTCAAATTTTACTAGCAGTAACACTTCATCTTCCCACCATCCACTTGTAACAAGCAGTGGATGCAATGGCAGCTGCTTATGGGCAGAAGAAGAATGAGAAATCAGCAATATCTAAACAGCAGAAGGTTTACATATAACAACTTTCCAGAACAATGAGCAAGAAATGTAGACTTCATGGGCTGCGTTTATTGTAACCATTGGCATTCCTTTGCTATTGGCACAAACACCAAGAATTAAAACTGGAAAACAGTGAAAGCTGTTTTCCCTACAGGGTCTCAAATATGTGCTTAGTTTAATGCCACTACGTATATCAAATTTAGTTAGAGTACACTAGCACAGTTTTACGTTTACCAGAGTCTTCTTCAGATTTGGGAGAGGTCACTATGGCAAACTTTGTGTTATAGCGAGCTTTCTGTTTTTCACTAAGCATGTTCCACTGCGATTCGAGCAGCTCTTCAATCTCCTCACTTGAAGCATCTGGATGTTCAGCAACCACCTATACATGCAGAAATAGGGTTGAATTAAAAAAAAGTGACCATTGGAAAGAATGGTGTACATACTTCCATCACTCTGGAAAACTGGATACAAAGAAGTTATCTAATATTTCTGCTATTGACAGAACTAGAATAAAACCTTTTGTATCCAGTTTTGCTTTGAATAACCACTTCTCTCTCTGTGTCTTAAAAAAAAAAAATCCACCAGCTTATTCAGAAGTATTAAGACTAATTTTGGAATTGTATTTGCCTTTTGCCATTCAAAAAAATGTAGTGGAGTAAGTATAAATCTTGTCTTGTGGTCATTCAAAAAAATGTGTATTGTTTCTCAATGAAGTTTAAATATATATCCACAAATGTCAGGCAAGCAATACTGGAATATACACTTGTCTAGAAAGAAATCCATCAATTCATGGCAAAACTCATAAATCACAGAACTCAGTACACCTATCTCAGAAGAGAGATTTACACAAATTAGCACCTGATGAAACATTTTCCTGTATTGATTCATCATTTTCATATTATGCATATGAACACCAGGAACTCACAAGCTGTGCATCTTTTTTAATGTTATAAGCAGGACACATAAAATCCATCAACATGGAGTTTAAAAGAGTTTCTAGAAGTTTATTCAATGCAAAAAAAAAATGTCCAGTATTAAGAATCCAGTATTAAAAAGGAAAAAAAAATCCTCCCAAACTCCTTCAGTATACCCCTATTTCTACCTACTTCAGGAAAAACAGATTTGATTAATCACACAAGTCAAAAACCTCTACACTTGTACAGAAATTAAAATAGTATGTTTAAAAACGATCCTTCTCATCTCATTACCCACCATTCTCCAAAATTCTATTTGAGTGATGTAACTGAAACCCCAAAGACAGAGAGCAATATAAATACTAGGTCAAGAAAGCCAATTGTTCAAAGAGTAACACCATTCAACAGAACAGAAATACAATTTTTCTGGTAAGGTAAAATGATTACACCTAATTTCTTAGAATTTAGGGTCTTAAAACTACATTTCCTGTTATCAAACAGGATGCAAGTGTGACTGATGCTTTTCCAGGTGTTAAAACAGTGGCAGTAACTTCCTTCCACTGGAGCTAGTGTATAGCATGGAAATCCATGCTGTAATTTTTCTCCTAATAGAGACAGTATGAAGAATTGTCTTGTTTCTATCTGGCATAATCCGTCTGCATAAGGACTGAGGAGTACAACTACCTTTGGAAACCTCTACTCCAAGTTTGATTAAAATCCAACAACTGGATTCACATTATTGAAAGGGAGGAACAACAAACCCACAAGACACCCCCCTCCCACAAATCTCACTTCTTCAGAAAATGAAACTGACATCACTTTTGACTGTTGCCACAAATGTACAGGTCACTGTGCTCAGTGAGGGCACAGAGAGCTATTTAATTCCCCAAGAAATAACTGATTTACTCAGACAAATGAGATACACATGAACATTACCTCCAGTCTCAACAAAATAAGAATAATAAAAATTACTTTCAGCTGACTAGCAGTACTGTGAAATGACAAGGAAAAGACACTCAGAATTCTTAATGATGAAGGGATATAAGGCCTCCAAGGAAAATGCTCAATAGTCTTCTCCAAAGTCTCCCTGTTAGTGAAATTATTCCTTAATTTTCCCCACAAGAAACTCAAGGTCCAAATCAATCAATGTAAACAGTGTAGCTGTCTGCCTCTCACTTTAATGATACCTTTGTCTCCCTTCCAAAGCTTACTGGGCTTATATTTTTCACAGGGGAAGCACATACAAATGCCAATAGTACAAAATACATCTTTACTCCTTTGGTAACCACACAAAATAATTAATGCGTCACTACAACCACAAAAGTGCTCCAAGCTTTCAGCACCTCCCTCAAGGATGTGGGAAGTGTGCCTCTTAAATCATGAAAAACATTCTCCAGCAGTTAAATAATAATAAAATCAAACCGAAGTATGAATCTTACTACCACTCAAAGCCAGACTCCAAGCAAGACACAGCAGAAATGGCTCTGCCTTTAAGAGAGCTTGGTATGATTAGAGACCCCACAAGAAAGTCTTCAGTCACCCCTTTCACTTCCATTCCCTTCCCAAGACTAAGGACAGAGAGCCTCTTCTGGGTCAGGAGTTTTCTTTTTTTCTAGGTTTCTACATGCAAATACTAAGACAGCCATACACTAAACTCTCCAATGCCACCAATACAAGCAGCTCAAAACCAGGTTTGTTTTTTAGCTGACTTTATCACTCTTTCTAAAGAGAACATGTACAACACAACAAAACAAACTCTTGGTGAAAGCCATTTAAGTGAAAGCCATGAACCAGATAAGCCTAATGGAAAGGGACACTCCAAATACTAAACTGGATACCATCTCCACCTTCCAGTAATGGCACAAACTTGCCATTTTAAAATCAACATGAAAGGCAAAACCCACAAATATCTGAATTGGTGTTTCCTCACTTTGCCAGTCAAATTCCAATCAAGACAAAGGGAAGACAGGTTCTTCTGATGATCAGTTAGAGGTATCTGCAGCTTTCACAACCTAGTTCTGTTCCACCCACAGAAGTGTTTCTGTACCTGTCAGAATGATCACACATTCAGGCAGATTTGGGTTTTCATGACAGATCTTATTAAAATGTATTCTTGGCAGAAATGGCAGGAACCTAACCCTAACCCTCTCTCTAAATATATGTAATATTTTTAAACTTACTTCCTTCTACTTAAACTTTGTGCAACATTAGCCAGTATCACACCAGTGTGAATTTCAAGTTTAAGAAAGTTTTTCAATTTCCTGAAATGACGCTGAAGACAAAGCATTTCCTCAATTTCATAAACTCTAACAGTCTCCATATTTTCCACCTATTAATTTGAGAATTACAGTATAACCACAATAGGGAACCAAGCCTGATAACTGTCACAGAAAACAGAAATATCAGAGACTCAACACATCTCTTCTCTGCAAGGTATGTTTGGCTAAGAGTCCATAAAGCCAGCCATCATAATCTCATTTCTTCCAGAGAAGCAATTTTATGTCCCTCAATATTGCACAAGACTTTTTGCTACATACATTGAAGGCCAAGGTAATTCCCTCTTGCAATGTCACTTAAGAACTGTGAATAGAACTCATGTGTCTCCAATATGAGACAGATGATTTACCCATACAGCTTTTCGTAATTAATGTGTCAAAATCTGTATTTAATGGTCTGGCTACAAAACCATTTCTGTTCCAGAGCTAGCAAACTGCAATGCCAATGCTTTTCTCAATTTAACCAAAGCCACTAAAATGAGCACACTGTGCTCATTTTCATTCTTAATATTAACTTAAGTTTCAACAATCTAATAAGATCCCAAGTTGAACCACAACTAATTGACTTCAACAGAATCTACTTTCCCATATTTCTTTATAGAGTTTGCATCTATTAATCTTTTTCTAATACAAATATGCTAAAATGAAGTCAACCATTCAGTAGCTAAAGAGTATGATAAAGTCACCACTAACTTCCTGATCCTTCTGTAAGCAATATGTCATAGTACAAGTACAAGAAAACCTAAGAAGTCACACTGGCTTCAGATCATGGAATAGTACTGCAAATGGAGCAGAGGTTTTAAGGAAGAAAAATAATGGTCATGGTTTTAAAGTAATGAGCTTACACCAGTAGTACTGCTTTTACACTTTTAACAGTCTTCCTAAAAAATGTTGATATTAAGTTATTTATTTATTCTACCTTGTACTGGAGTATAAGTGCCTCAAGAGCACCTAGTTTTCGTCCCAGCATATCGCACATACTGACACTGACTTTCACAGGCCTTAGTAAGCAGCTTCTTTTGAAGCTCAGCAAAAGGTACTGGGTAAGTAAATGAGGTTTTGAGGTGTTCAAAGACAAGGGAACACACAGAAGCAATTGAGCCAAGTCCCCAGAAAGAATGTAAAAGCTATCTACAAGCAGATTGCCATAAACAACATAATCTTTGTTACATTTGCCTGAGCATATATGTATGCACATCTACTATATTGTGCATACATTGCAGACAAAATATGGCTAATACAAAAGACTATTACTTTATGTGGGAAGATACTAACACAACTAATGCTTGAAGTACAAAGGCAGTATTTTCATCTTGTTTATATTGCTCACTTACACTCCCTTCTTTCCCTATTTCCATCTAGAATAAGATTTGATGCAGGCATACCTTGTCAAACCCAGAATATTATGGATTGTGCAGTAATAACTAATTTTTGTTTAGCAAAGTAAAGAAGTTTCTTCAAGTACAGAAATGAGAAGAGGCAATCAGAACAGTAACAGCCAAAAGAAACTAACCTCATCTCTGTGCTTCTGACAGAAGACCAAAAACTGAGATACTGCATCGCCCTTTCTGCTTCGTGGAGTAGACGCTGGAGTTTTCTTTCTATTGAGAGGGGAGCCAATCCCTCTTTTGGATTCTGCCTGTTCAGATGACTTTTGAGGAGTAGTATTCTTATCCTCCAACTGACTGCTCTCTTGCGTATCATCAGCAGCAGACAGTTTTGATGTCCTTTTCCTCCTCTTGCTAGGAATGCCAGACTCCTTCATCGATTTCAGATTTGGAGTGGTCTCTTCATTTGAGTAGGGGGACTCATCCATCTCCTCCAAGGGTTCTACAGCAATGCCAACCTCCTTTGCCACTCGAGGATTAAGATGAGGTCTGTCCCTGACATAGATGAAGGTGTACTTGGCCTTGCGTTCCTCCACTGTCATGCTCACTGCCTCACTGGCTTGCTTCACACCCATCTCCCACTGCGGCCGCAGCTTCCCTGACACAGGCTTTAGCATCTGCAAGAGGAGACAACAGTGTGAGCTATCTGCCCACTTCTGATTTCAAAATGCAGACATCAACCTCAAATAATCCCAAGAGATTAAGTGTCACATGCATCTGTAATTCAGAGTTCAAATGGAGCTGTGTTTGAGAGTGCTGATACCACGCATGAATCCACGACAAAGCAGAGGAGTACTAATTTTTACTGAGTAACAAACAGTGGTAAATCACCCTATGCTTTGCATAGGGTGTAAATGAAATGGAAGACTGCAAGCTCCTGTAAAACAAGCTGTCTTTAAGCTTTCTATAATAACTATTTATATCTGTTATATCTATACATAGCTGAAATGCTAAAGTAAAAAGCTCCAAGTCTTGTCTGATTTGGTAACCTCTTACCTTTATTTTCTCTGATTTAGTGAGGGCTTGTCTTGCACTCTCTTGGCATAATTGTTCAAATTGGTCTTTTTCTTTGAAGGGCACCAGGCTCTTCTCAAATATCCAGGCTCGCTCTGGGGCATCTCCAAAAAACTGAACGTGATATTGACGAAAACTCTTTTTCTGTCCTGAAAATTAAAAACGTGTATTTAAGATAGGTCTCTGGTAATTCTCTGCACTTTCAGACTTTAAGTCTCTAAGCTGCTACAGTTGCCATAACAAAAGCACAATAAAACTGGACAACCTTTCAAAAACCCACTTAACCAGCCTGAAAGTCTCTGAGATATACTGTATGAAGCATGATCCAAAAGCCCAATAGTTTAATTCCCAGCAAGAACATGCTTGGCTAAATTAACTCAAGGTTACAATCACCTGTCAGCTTTCCATGTGTATTAACTTACATGAGGGTCTGGTGTTTCTGAAAATGCACTGAGCATTCATTTCTCAAAGAACACTGAGAAAGTTCCACAGCTTGGAGAGCTTGTGCTTTCATCCTCCTCTCAGAGTCTCCTAAACTTTACCTTTTAATATTCTTAAACAGAGTAACATACTTCATCTCAATTTAACCCTTGCAACCACAACTTCTTATTAATCAAGATTTTTCAGGAATCAAATAAATCAATTTGGCTTGCAGAAGGGAGATTAGAAGGATAAGAGAACTATTCTGAAACCTGAGTAAGATTTTTCTTCTGGAACTAAAAGTATTCCCTTTTTTTTCCCTTGTAAAACAAGATGAATATTGTCTCAGTGTGGTATGATACAGGCATACAACCTTTCCCTTCCAAAGGTCTCAGCTATTCTACGGAGAAGGGGGAAGAAACCATTTTCAAAATTCACCAAAAGGTTCGTAGTTAACAATGAATTTCTAAAAAGACAGAGGTAAGAGGTCACACTTAAAGATGTCAGAGGACATCTTGTTCATTAGAACATGTAGATTTGCTAAGCGTTCAAATTAGGGACTTGTCTAAAAATAGAAAAGGTCTTAACCTGCACTTCTGTGTTTTCAAATTCAATCCAGCGAGATCAATTATGCTCCCAACAGGACCTGTGGTTCCTCCAGTGTCACCACATCAGTTTGTCCAACACATAGACTGGACAGCAGAAGAACTCAGGTAGGTTACAAATGACAGCCACAATTCTCTGTAACAGGTGTCTTCAAATTAGGTCTAGATTCCACCAGGTTATTCATAGATTGCACGTCTTCAGGCTCAATCACCAAATACCTCTAGTTGATTGTTTCATGTACTATTTTTGGGGTTTCTAGACTTAGAAAGAACCTTCTTTTATAATGGTGATTCAGCCATTATAATATTATAATTTATTATAATAGGGGCTTAATCTTGTTGTACAATGTATCTGGAAGGGTAATATGAGATCAACCTAATTAATGGTATGGTCAAAAATTTTAATACGTACGTGTAATGTTTTACAACATTACATGTATGTATTACAAACCTACACTACATATAAAAACATATCAAAGAACTACAAGAACAGTAATGACTCATCTGAGATCACATATGAGAATCTAGAGGAATGACACGGGGAAACTCTTGTGATTATAAACATCACACATACAATCAGTAGCCTAATATATGTTCCAGTGTTGCATAGTCAGGAACAATTCTCTTGCACGGTAATTACTTTGCAGCTCATCAGGAAAATGTCGTTTAAGTAGCAACTACAGAGCTCTCATGACTTAATCTATGACTTAATCTGTCTATTTACCAGAATGTCATAGGCTTTGTTTACAACCACCTGCAAAGATCTGCCATCAGCCCATTTCCAAGGAGACAGACACTGGATTCCTTCTGCACTGTAATGCTGGACAACTGTAACTGCCTAATTAAGGACACTAAATAATGGTGCCTACCACAGATTCACTAGTAGTGAATCCTCAGATGTCCTCCGAGAGTTCAATTTGTACCAATGCTTCTAGATATAACAATGGTATTCATTAATGGTTGTTACATGGGGAAACTTAATTTCTGGCCCACAGAATCCTGAAACAATTGCTGTTGGCAGTTTGGGAGAGTGTTCTGGGAACCCACCACTTCCTTGGTGCTTCTCTGTATCTGAGCATCTGTGGTTGACCACAGCAAGAGACAGGATATTCAATGAGATGGAGCTTTAGGCTGACTCAGTCCAGGCTTTCTTACACAAAAATGTACTTCCCACAAGTGGAAAGTTATTAATTTCTATCAAGCCCAATCAACTGGAATGATCAAATCAAGTATCAACGTTCAGAAATTCAGACTGCTTATAAAGGAGAAATACAAAGACGTAGCTCAGTATTTCTACTCGCTGATACCAGACTTTTGGTAGTGCCTAAATAATAAACAGTGGGTGGAAGGTAAGACTGGAAACATCTACTGATGGAAATACACATATCAGAGTGCATTTAGTAGTCAGGATGGCTCCCAGACCTAGACTAAACTCCTCAAGGAAAAGGCAGTCCCAAACCAACTCCAGAGCGAAAATCACCATCATCCCCACTACTTCAAAGAGAAGGAAATTAACATCAAAAAGTACTTGGGGCCTTCTTCCTGTTTGTGCTCCTTTTAAGGAACAGACTAATTGGTAGAAACAAATAAGAGGTTCTACTACTCTCAAAATCCATCTCTTTATGTCATAATAGACCAAATAATCCAAAGACTGAAAATGACAGGGACTGCCCGATCCAAACTCTGAAAGACTGCTACATAGAAAATTTGGCTGAGGAGTCTATAATAACCTCTCCAGCAATTGTATTATGAATGCTTGAAAGGATTCTCAAGAAGCCATTTAGTTTACTACCAATTTTGAATCTAGCTATAATCCTAGAGATATTAATTCAATTTGTTCTTAAAAACCTCCTAAGAATGAGATCAGACCACTTCCCTGGGCAATCCACCCCAATGCTTCACTGCCTTCAGCCCTTCCAAATCTTTCTTAATGTGCAGTCTAGATACTTATTGCTACTAAGCCTCAATAGTTTCAGGTATCAGAACAGAGAACAAAGGTGCAGATGAGATCAGGAAGTTGTACAGATTCATACCTAAAAATTTCATTAACACTTGGTAGTTCCTGCATTTAAAATCAGCCAATATTATCAGTAGCTATGATTATTGACTCTATGAAACAGAGAAAATTTAGCTGCCTGAATTATGGATTGCTTTTAGTAAACCATAATCATGAGGAATATTTAATTACCATTAGCTTTAATAAAATTTGTAGCCTGCATCAATTCTCCAAGCATCTCCACAAAAGCAATGGAAAACATCATCAGGTTTGTTTGTCTGTTTTTAACAAGACTCCACACCATTTTACAGATGACAGTTTTGGTATCTTTCGGAGAACCCTTGAGTTAAAACACACACTGCTATATGCTCAAGGATAGCATTTACATGATTTTGACATTCCTGTTGACAACAAGTTGCTGATGAACTGCACAGATGAAGAACAGAATTTTTCCAAAGCAGTCATTAAGTATACCTGAAGAAATCAGAATGTTTGTAGCACAATGACATACCTTTTAGTTTAGTGTAGGCATGGAGAACAGGGTCAGCAGAAACCATACATGGCCACCATGGGAAACCAGACACTTTTGACCACACTAGGTCTCCTATGTTATACTTCAATAGATGGACTTTTTCCTCTTTGATGGCACTTTGAGCTGGATCTCTCTTAGCAGGAGCCTTAAAAGATAAAAAGAAAAAAAAAGCCAAATTGATCATCACCTGTCTTCAGATACGCACCAGTGGTAATAGAGGGGGGAAAAAAAGAAATAGTTCATAAAGTGTTGTCATGTTTGCTGGCGAACAATAATTGCATTTCATGTGCAATAAAAACTTTCAGCTTTAAGTCATAACTGCTGTTCTCTAACAGTGAAAAAAATCTACATTCCAGTTACAGTCTTGTTTTTAATTAGAAATATTGGCAAGTAGCTGTTGTTTGTCTTTATCTTTTGAAATAACTGCTGAGAGATGATCAGGAAGGCTTACTTTGATTTCAAACACATTATCTGAGCACTGAATGCAGACTTGGAAGAATCAACCTCCCTCTGTATTGAATATTATTAATCAAGTTAAGTGCTGTACACATAAATGTACTCTTAGATTTAAAAAAAACCTCAGAAACCAAAAACCAAACAAAACCCCCCAGACTAGAACAGATATGCTGTCTTTATGTCCAAAGAGAAACGACATAAATAACCAACTTTTTTAGACCCCATGTCCTCCATCTTTCAGCTGCTTTCTCACATACACAGAACTTGTAACATAAACCATTCTCTACATCCTTTTGTGAGATTTTTTTCTGTCTGAGTTCTAGCAGTAAAATTTTGTGAGTGCTCCATTGATGCTCTAAAGCTTTTTTAGCTATTGAAAAACAATCACAGAACTACTCCCATTTCAAGGGATAGATTTAGCTACAAGAGAGTTTCATATTCCCCTATGACAGACAGATTTTTACTATTTCATAACGAAGTTCAGCAACACAGACATCTATTCACCAACTAAAACCATTTCACAGTTAGCTGCATTTTGTCCTTTTGGCTTCATCTGTTCTATTTGATATAAATAGAGTGCACCTTTATCTAGGTAAGCACTAAATCTGTAAAAAAGCACAGAAACTGTCTCATTACAGACATATCACATATTTTATAAAATCATGTATTTTGAATCTCCTTTTTAATTTTCTAGCACCAGCTTTATATGCAACATTTATCATTCATCATATTTAGCACCAGCTCATTATTCAGAAAACAGACTGGAGCTTCAGGTTTTCACTGGATTTAATGCTAGAGCTGGAGCAAAATTCTGTTTCAAAATTAATTAAAATAAGCAAGAGGAAAAGAAAGAAAGAAGACGGTTAAGAAAGCAGAAACTTAGAATTTAGAAACGAGTACTTGGAGCATTACGATGGATCAGAGTAGGTTGCTTCACCTTGTACAGATTTCCAAATCCAGAAAATATTACCATAAATAACTATACGTTATTTTCCAAACACAAACAGCTAAAATCTTTGATGTGCTGCAACTGCATATTTGCAGTTTTATTTGCAACTCAAACACAGGAATACATGCAGTCAAACCCCCTAAAACCTAACGTACTCAGAAATCCATTCCTCAAAGCTTTTAAAGCTCTGCTTGGTAAACATACTTGAAGCAATGTCCTCTGATTGCTAGGGACAATTACTCATCCAGTGAGTCAGGTTTTCTGATGAATTCAGACTTGGTTCATGTGACTCCAGTTACAGCTACATTCCCATGTCTCAAGGTTTTTGGCTCTCTAAGGCTGTCAGAAAATCCCTCCTGTGAGCTTGCCTCAAGTCCAGCATTCTCAACTGACCTAAAAGATTCCAAGCAGATGTGAAAAATCAAGTGCTCCTTCTAGCAGTTAAACATGATGTGAAAAGTTATGCTTAAAAGCTAAAAATTAAGAGGCCCATATGGCAGGAGCAGGTTTGGAAAAACATTAATCCTTACCCACACAAACCAACTTCAGATTTCAACTGAAGAGGTAGGATGATTTTTTTTTCAGCGAGTCAACTTTTCAGAAATGTGAAAGTTACTCAGGAGTCTGAAACTCATTTTTAATTTATGACTCCCTGTATTCTTCAGAAAGTGCAACTAAACTACAAAGATTTATGACTCCAGTCTGAGAGGGAGCTGGCTGGAATAATGAAAAGGCTCAAGTCGTGCTTCTTACTGCAGCATAAAATAAAAGAGGTGCCAGTACAGGGGTGAATATCACATTCCAATGTGTCTACAAATGCTTCAGAAAATTCCAAAAATGCCCAGAATTCTTTTACTGTACTAGATCATGATAAAAAAAAAAAAACTTGAAAATGACAGGCTCTGACAAAACCTGCAAGGTTTATCTATGCCAGACTTGGTGTATTTTAGTTTTCTTCTACTGATATTTTCTTCTACTGTTTTAAAAGAATAGCAAAATACAGCACAGAATTCTGTATCCATGGAGCTCTCAGATGGAGTTTTTGAAAAACCTATAGAAAATACCACCTCTTGCTCACTCCCAGCTTACTTTCCCACACCATTAGTTTGATTTTCTCATTCTGGGAATTGCTCTGATGTATTCAATAGGTATCTCAACAGTAAACATGAGGTGCAATTCCCGGCATGCACTTTGGACATGCAGCTGTAGGACATCAACAGTTTCTTCAACACTTGCTCTCAGAAACATTTTTACAAACCAAATGGAGTCATATATAGAGACTTGGCTTCAGTAGCCAGGTAGGGGTTAAATTTACTAATGGGAGGGGAAAAAGAAATAATTTCTAAACAAATTAGTCACTCAGTCCCCTCATGGCATCTCTCTTCTCACATGATGACGGCTGGAGCTTCTTTGTGAGACACTTGTATACTCTGCATTTTTAAAGAATAGGAGATCACAGTCAAGTTTCGAAGTGGAATAGAAAAAAAGTAATTTGGCTTGCAATTTCTTCTTCCTCCCAAAGGAAACAGAAATTCCTGTTTAGGGAAGCCTGAACTCGTATCAGTATGTGGTCAGACAGCACAGGGCATCAGACCCATGCACAGGGCACCCATGGAAGAGGGAAAGGGTTGGAAGCACAATCCTGTGGGTTTGTGAATACACCTGAAGGCAGGGAACACCTCCCTCCTGCAAGGCCTGACCAATTCTTCCAGGGATGACACTTGAGCAAACAAATTAAGATGGGAGACTCCTGGTGCAGAGCCCAACTGCAAACCAAGGGAAGATCACACTAAATCAAACTATTTTAAAATACCTTCCCCTCAAATTTTGGCCCCTTTGTGACTTTTTCATTACTTTTTATTTCTTGAAATTTTTCTCACTTGTAATTAGATCTCCTACCCATTAATGTCAGCAGGCTTCCTGTGCCACACAGGAGCACAGAACTCTTTGGCTGTGTCACTCTTAAGTAGGTCTGGACTGCCCTGCATATGCCCCACCCCATCACCTTTTACTGCAGTTCTGCCAAAATTAAAACCATTTAATTGCAGAATTCCCTCCAGCTATCCTTCCTCAATTATAGGCAAGCTCCGAAGCCTGAGGAACTCCCAACTCAGTCACCCTAGCCATCACCTTAGCCCCAAACTTCAAACCAGTTATGCTAAACATAAGAAGGAAACAGCTTGAGATCAGATTACTTCTCTGCTTTGAGGAATTGGAGGATTCTGTTCCCCTTTCAAACACGAGACTGCAGAGAATTTACATACATGGGCAATCAAGGCTGAGGTGAGGAGGTGATAACTCCCCCACAGCCCAGGGCTAACACTGAATACGAGCACAGGCCATTCCACAGCTCTCACTACTCAGTACAGCAGTCACAGAAATTTCTGACTTTCTAGAGTAATGAAACAATTGCTTGCAAAGGCAGCTAGATGGATTTAAAGTCTCTTTGTCCAAGAGGCTATGGAGTGTGAAAATTGAGTGATTTCTTTATAGCAACTGAGTTTTCCTTTGAGAAACTTTGCCTTGAAGAGAAGCAGCATCCTCAAAAACTCATCTAGGCCAGTAGCTGCAATAGGCTGAGAAGGACTGAAAAATAAAACAAAATTTAACATGCCTTTTCTCTTTCCTTAACATATGACAGATTTGTTTGTCATTCCCTCAGCACTTTCACAAGCAGTGAGTGACAGGCAGATTGACAAGAATTTACAACACTGCTGTCAGTATTCTACTAGCCCAAAGAAATGACTTGGCCATAGAAAACACTAGTATTTAATTAACTTTGGCTACACTTGCTCAAAAAAAATCCAATCAACTTCCATTTAGTTCTGATCTGCCTAAAAAATATGATGAGACAAGAGCACACCATGAATAATAGGTCATTTCAAAATTTAAAAGTATCTTTAAGTGACCAAAACCTATCACATTTAAATACAGCATCTTTATTGTACTGAGGGCTTAAGATTTGTTTATAGACTCTGCTATGACAATACCATGATGTGTTTAGCAAACAAGGGATAAAGGTAATTTTTTTAAAAACACCTAGAGGGCTTACTAGGTAGTGTCAGATTGAGATTGCTTTTTCCCTTTTAAAAGTACTCAGTGGTGTTTGTTATTTCATAGTTATTTCAGCTATTTTGTGTGTATATGCTCGTGTGCATTCATATGCAAGGAATTATAACCCTTTAACATGATTTCAAATTACCTTGAGAATCAAAGAACTACTACTTCACGATACAAACTTGAAAAGCTACAGAAACCATTAAAACACCTTCCTCTGTAAATTGTCACAAAGGGATTACACAAAGAAAAATACTGACAATTGGTGTAGAGTACATCACAAGAATTTAATATTGGAAAAAAAAGTACGGAACATTAAGACAAGTGAAGATGGTAATGCTCTTTTCTATGTAACTAGAAAGTACAGCTTAAGCTGCAGATATCTGGTATTTCCCTTTTGGTTTTCATTTTCAGTTTCATTCTGTACCAAAGAACTTCCACTTTCACTATAACAGAAGGCCCTGCTACAAACACAGACTGCTGGAGGTCCATTTGCAGGCCAGGATAAAAACCAAGCTCCTCACATTACAAAGAAGCTAAACCAAAATAATCAAGGCCCCTAAACAGAATTTATGCAATTAAAATGTATTTCGAATCTAAGTTAGAACACACAAACTTAGTCAACCCTACTTCTTTCCTATGGAAAAAGGTAAGATTTACTATGGAAAAAGCTAAGCTTGCTTGCTGACAAAACCCACATTATTTTTCTGTTCCTGCTATCTACTTGTGCTGTGCTTGTCAACTAAACTCCTATTTAGCTGTCTCTCGTGGACTCATGAAACAAAAATAAAAGTGAAAATGTTTTGTCTTGTTTTGCCTGTCTATCAGCACAGATAGAGAACTAAGGAAATGGTTGTAGAAAAAATTTCATTCCTTTCAGAGGTTCAGGAGAGGTGACTGGTTTGCCTGGAGAAGAAGGGAGCAACAGAACAGAAAAGATTATTTTTTTAATATTTTGCTGCTTGAATTCCCCAATGACTAAGGACACTATAACCTAAAAAACAAAAGAACAAAGTAACAGGACAACAATCCCATGCCTTCCTTCCTCAAAAAAATGAACATAACAATTATGTTCTAAGAAAAGCTCTCATTTCATGAAAAATTCAGGAATTTTGTATGACAAAAGACAAATCAATATTCAGTCTTCAGTCAAAGGAAGCCAGGGATGCAGCTACTGTCCCAATGAGTGACGCCCTGCTGCTTCTCATTCTGTGACTGACAACAAAAATCTCATTAACTTAAATCACTTCAAACTGCAAAGCTACAGCTGATCAAAAGCAATGCAAACTCCTCAATATGTACTACTGCTTCACATAAAAAGTATGGCAACTTAAGTCAGTTAAGAAATGACCAGTGCTCATTCTAAGTGATTCTGTCTGTAAAAATACAGTATCCTCACAACTCTAACAGACTAAGTGGTTTCTAATTTATTCTTTAAAGATTATATTTCACATATTATAGTAAATCCCCAAAGGGCCTGAGAGGCCCTATGTTTATCCAAATAGCTCCTACCTTCTGGGATGTGGGGGAGTATATTTAGATAGTAAATGACAAGTAACTGAATACATTAAGAATAAAACTTAAGTTTTTTTCACTTGTTATATTCTGTTCACTACGTAATGGAAGAATGCTGTGCAAGTACATACTTGGCAAACCACTGCCTACAGAGAGAATGTTTCAGGCAGAAGAGTAAAGAATAACCAGAACCTCACAAGATTACGGAAAAATGTGAAATTATTACTCCAAAATGGAGAACAAAGAAAGACACAGTGAACTGGTGACGTTTTATGCTCCATCTTCAGTGAAACAGGAGAGGACCCTTCCACACAGCACTCAAAAGACTGTAGCTCCCAAAAGGCCATTGCATCCGTATCTGCACAATTATATCTACAACAACCTCATAAAATACACAGTGAGGTAAAGACTACTGAGGGGGGACATGAAATGTCTATATCAAAACACAAAAGCAAATAAACTCTATTCTAAATTGGTTAAGTTTTTCAGATTTTTAAATTATTTTATACCAAGCCAAAGATTTAACTAAAATCTTCCAAATTCAATTTTGAGAGCAATTACATTAAATGTATTCCATCAAGTTATCTTTCGTTTTCTTCTATTACTAACCACCTCATCTCTTCTATCACTAAAAGGCCACTCAAATCTGGCAGTGTGAAAAATTATGGTTGCAGAAGACAATATATTTTCATCTTCCTGCCACAAGAATTTTTTTCCCCCTTCAATGTGCTTATACAGTGAAGCTATAAAATAACGTCAAAAATGCTGAAGAAAATCACTGCAGATCTGAAAACTCTTCTATGCTGTCTGAGGCTGTTTGAAACCACATACTAAGTTTTTATGAAAAAAAGGTTTTTTTCCTCCATTTCTTCCCACAAAAACATCTAAAGCAGTGTGTGGATGGCACTTTGAGTATCACCAAGCAGGACCCTCCTCTCCAGAAGGGAAAGCAAACAGAAGACAATAAAATTAATTTAAGTTTAGACAGTGATTCAGAATGTAGGTTATGGATTTTAAAGCAAGACAGAAGTTCAAATTTGTCTTTCAAATCAAGTAGTAAACTCCTGGTTCCATTTCAATTATTTTTTTTTTCTGGCTTTGGTTCCCTCATCAGCAAGTCTCTAGCAGATGAGAAAAATCTCATTTAAAAGCAAATCTGTCTACTCAGATCAGCAGTCTTCCTTTACCCAAACACTACAGAAGCAAGTATTTCAGACATAAACTTAACATGGTATTTTAGTAACTAGGACACAACTCTTCTTTCCGAGTACAGAGCTGAAGAGAAACAGATTCAACCACTCATGGATTCAGTAAAACGTGAGTTCTGGAACACTTCCCAATACTCAGTCTTTCTTAAAAACTTGGAGATTAGTTTCTTTCAGCTGTTTTACTGAATTTCTGCATTTACATTTAGATGACCTCTTAAATTTTAAGTTACTGGCTTATTAATGAAAAGTTCAATTTTTCAGAAATTTAAACTAAATACTGTTTGATCAGAATGAATAAGCACACCTTTTATATTGAGTATTAGAAAAAGATTTCTGCCTACATCCTGTGTCTCTAACCTTCACCCATGCTCAAAGGTTTAAACTTTTGATGTGGTATCTGGGTATAGAAGACAGTGTGGACACAAGATGCTACAGAAGTCTGTAAAAACATAACTGTAGAGCCATGAGGAACTGCGGCATGAGAAATGATTATTTCTGAATAATTTCCATATGAGCTTCACACAGGATAACAGAATGAAAGCTAAATCATCTCAGCATACCTACAGACCTTTCGAATGCCATATCCATATGTAGCTTGTTATCTGCATGTACCATGGTTTCACACTCTTCAAGATCAGAATCTGTATCAGGACCTGATCTTTAACACCCTTCTACACCCTGACAGAGCTGACCCAAGACACTTTCTGACCAGGTGTCCTCCTCTTGGCAGCTCAAACATCAAGGACAGCACGGGTACATGTTCTGAGTCCCAATACTGCTAGAAGACAAAAAAACCCAAGTCCAGACAGCACTGCCAAAAGGCCACCAGACTTACAGGACACTTTTCTGCTGAAGGCAGAGACTTATCTCTACCTTTTTTTTTTTTGACAACAAGAACACTTCTGAAGGCAGCTGAATAAGCTTAAACAGAACAAATGCTGACTTAGCATGAAAGGGCTCTGGTAGTTAACTAATATTTTGACATGTCCAAGTACTACTTTGCTTTAGAGACCAGACCTTTAAAATGAATTCCCACTCCTAAAGGCAGGCATGAGAGGTTTCACAGCTTGTGCTGTTACTTATACCTAACAGGTCCTCCTCTTCTGCAGATGAAATGCCAAATCAATGGTTAATAAACCTGAGACTGATGGGGGAAAGGCAACTAAGAAAATCCTGAATAGACGGACGTTATCTTGACCTAGCAATGCTGAAGCTTATTCCTGAAACATCCTTTATTTCCAGCAATAAAAATGTACAGAAAACCTGGGAAACACCAAATCCATGTGAATATTATAAATAGGGCAGTCTTTGCAGGACAGAATTGTGATGCACGTAATGGAAGTCCTGTCAATTCCACCAGAACTAAGATCCCAAATTGTTTCACTTCATCACAAGCATCCACAACATACACTCAAGTTGGCATTTATTTACCAAACAAACAAAAAAAAACAGCAAAAAAGAAACAAAATGAAGTTTTTCTAGCATTAGTTGCTGCTGTGAAGTCACAAATTCGCTTCCCTTCCTCACATAAGCACAGCAGGGCTTGTTTAACAAAAATATAAACAAGATTCAGCTTTCCCTCTTCCAGTGACCTTCCAAAATAGTAATTTTTATAAACGGTCCTTCTGGGAGGGGAATTAATTTCTTATTATTGAAACTTACAGTTTTATCTACTGCCATTTTATGATGCATGGGAGCACAACTCCTGTAGCTACTTTAGGTATTCACAAAACCTAAAAATATGAAAGTTAGCCCAGTTGGACCTCTTTTTTTATAACAGAAAGATGATGAAAGATGGTAATAGACAAACATAAAATTAGTGCCAGTGAACAAAGACCTCTTTTGGAGATCCTTAAGTACATCTGCCCTACACGAAAACCACTCTAAATGAAGGAAACTTGTAAAGGAGACTGAGCTCACTGCTCCAAGACAGATCAAAATATTTTGCTTTTCCTACTTTGCCTAAGGGTAACTACAAAATATCTTTCTTTCTTGACAAAAGGGGGCTATAAGGGCCAGGAATTACATCTGGTACAGATCACTAATGTTTCCCAAATATCTGCCTGTGAATCCATCCAAGTAACACAACCCTGAACTATAGACCTAACTCCTTGCTACATGCAGGACTTAGACATGCATTATTTTGGTTAAGCAGAACACTGAGCAGAGCAACAGAAAGGTTTAGCCATATCCTGGACAAAAAAAACCCCAGTGAAAACAAGCAGCAAATTCATTGCCAAACCAACCTGTAGTGGTCAGTATAGGAGGAGGAAAAGGAAAAGCTGAGATTTTAAATCATTTAAATTATGACATTACCTGTGCAATGACTGAGAATAAATCTGGTCAGCTTATAAAACCAGAAACTGCCATTAATCTCTCAACACCATCTGCTGCTGACATGTAAAGGAAGTTAGTTCTTCCAAAGACGGCTTGCTCACCACTTTACTTCATCTGTCATCTCCACCATAATGCCCAAAAGACCAAAATAAAATAGAAAAAGCTCTGGAATGCTCAAACTAATGATAAATATGAAAAAATGCAAGAGATGTTGACATTCTTTGATTTTGACTTAGCTACATCTGGTCAGCTCTTTTCTACAGAAACCTGGCTCAGTGTTCAGAAGCAGACAGAAATCAATCATATGCTAAGTATTATCTATAATGAAAAATAATGAAATTGAGAGCAATATAGAAAATCATTAACATGCCACTGTATGCATTCACAGGACATTTGCATTTTGAATTTTCTCTACTGTTATGGTCCCTTATTCTAAAAACAAAAACAAAAACAAAAACAAAAACAACCCCAACAAAAAAACAAACCACAAGACAGCAGAACCCAAAGGGCATCACAGTTCAAAAACAGGATGGCAATATGAAGTAGCATTCTGAAATTGCTTCTATAATATGTGGAACAACACACTAGGACTGGTCAAGCTGAAATTAAAAATAGAGCAGGTTTGTGAGAAATCTATACAATCATCAGTAACAGAAGTTCATGATCCCTGTATCAATTATTATGAGAGAACCTAGCAAAACTAGTAGGTAGCAAACAGAAAAGGAGAAAGAGCTGCTCTACTGCCCTGCTACTTAATGTCATGGATACAAAAAGCTCACACTGGCTTAAAAAGAACTGAAGGTCTCCTTCTATGAATTTAGCCATCTACAGCCACTAAATACAAAGCCACCAGCTCCAGAAACCTCTGAGTCACAAACTGCTGGAGGCTGAATGCATTTAAAAGGAGCATCACTCCATGATCACTCCAATATCTGTACTCTCCATTATGCCTCCTCCACTGAACCTCACCCCGAGCTGAGGTGCTGAATTAAATGGCTCCTTGATCCAGCTTGGTAGTGCTACTCTTAGACAGTATTTTTGTCAACACTTCAAGGTATTAGTTCATACTTGATTTGGATTCTCCCACCAATGTATTTATGAAGAGAGAGGGCAAAAATGTATTTAGATAATACATATTGAGACAACAGTTTTACGTAGAAAGTGTACTTAATTCAACCACTTTTACAAAGAACAGGAAGCCTGGTTTTGGAAAGCCTGAACAAATACTCAGGCTTTCTGCAATTAATTTTGTAGCCACTTTGAGAATACTCACAGCTTCTAATCTCCCCTCAAACCAATATAATGCTGTATGCTTTTTGGTTCTTCTTAAAGAACAAGTAGTTCTTTAAGATACTTTTCCAATGAGGCATTAAGAAAAAACAATTTAAAGTTCTGAAGTAACAATTACTGCTGCACATCATGAGCTCCTTAGCGCTAACAAGTTCTCAAGGCTTAGCTAAACTTAATCCTTTCCTAAGGGCTAATGCAAAACAGTAGTTCAGAAATTCTTCTGAAAAGGGTAAGAAGTTATTCTTCTTGTCCCTGAAGGGATCAACCAGAAGAGATGTTTAGGACGACCCCCTCCTCCTTACGGATCCTGGTGACATCAGCCACACAGCCTGTGTTACCACTCACCTGAAGACAGGACGTGGTACCTCAAGACAATCTATTAACAGGGAAACATAACTGAGTACATTTCTCCCTACAACTACAGATCATGCCTCCTGTGGTAGCTTAGCTGCAGGTTTTGTGACAAGTACAGTTACCGTACTTTACCAGGCATTCCTAATAACTGATGACAAGAAATAATCAAGTCCTTCCCCTGAAAACTAACTTTATTTTTCTTTTTATTTTTGAAATTAAGACAAAACAAGCAAACTCTGGCTGTATCACCTGCAGTAGGATAATAAAACATTTTATGAACTCAAGTCTGCAATCTTACAAAGGGAACTTGTTGCTTTGTGCTGGCCTCTACTAATTAGATGCAAACATCAGAGAAATATCATCACCTTCAGCAGTCCTGTATTTAGTTACCACAAACACAAATTAGAAGACCATCGTTGGACTGTTTCAGTCCGTTAGTGGGTTTTTAAATCTTTGCCTGTACGTAGATATTGGTTATAATGGAGTTACCCAGAAGAGTTTTTCTCTGTGAAGATGAAATGGCAACATAAACGTATGACAAGCACTAGTGGAATTTCTCCAGCAATTTGTAATTGCCCCCCATGTAGCTACAGCAAGGTCATTATAGGCCATATCCTGCAGCGAGAGAGAGTAAAAACCTGCCAGATTTCTGGTATAATACTAGAAGAGAACTACAAGAAAACTGGATAGGAAGCTATGTGGAAGGTGTAGTTTTTGGATCATGTACATATATTACACAGCTGGAAACCTTAAACCAGCAAGTAGAGCAATGTGTGGACTTCCAGGTTTGTTCTGGCCACAGAGCTGCTGCTTTTGTGAGCTACTGCGCCCGTGCTGGGAAGCCAGGCCAGGAAGCCCAGCCAAAAGGGCAAACTGCCACTTGCAGGCCCATCCCAGCTTCTGTAGAATGAGCTTGCATGTGCCAGGATCACAAACTGGGCTGCTCTCACAGTCAGAGAGCACAGACCTACCCTGGGACCCACAGCATGAGAGCTGCACATGTTTCCTGAACAGAGACTCTGGATTGCTCTGGGGATTGGACTTGGATTACTTTATATTAATATATGAAATTAACCTCTGCCGTTCCCCTCCAAGCAGGGTTGCTTCACTTCTAGCTCAAGCAGTGAGTAAGAAGATCTCATTCCTCACTGGTAGCAAATCAGTGACTCAAAAAGCAGTCAGGACAAAAGTCAGTCCCAAAGCACCCTGGCACGTGGGCAGCTACTGGAGCCCACGGGTCTGGCATTGATTCAAACCTCTAACATGTGATACCCACCACTCATAACACAGAACATTCAGGGCTGCAGTGTCTTGGCATTAAAGTTGCTAAACCAAGCCTTATCATTAGAGGCCTGAATTTTAAAGTAAACTCCTCAGGTGGAGAGACACTGGGGTGGAGGGAAGAAGGGTGAAAAGCAGGAGGGGAGGAAGAAAGAGCCACAGGTTTTCCCACTTCATCACCATTACTCTGAGAAAATGAAAGCTCTTTCTCAGAGACCTGGAAAAGCTCATGGTTATCAACAGAAATCTAACTCATGTTAGAGCTGGGTAGATCACATTTATTCCCAGATGAAAACTAACTTACAGGTAAAGTTTTAAATAGCCTTCACTTCTGTTAACAAAGAATGCCTGAACAACAGGAACACCGAACAGCAGAGCACTGGAACATTTGTTACATGATATACCTCTCACCTCAGTGCAAGAGTAATCTGCTGTGTCCATCAGACAGAGATATAATTACCCTACACAAAAGGCAGTACTTGAACCATGGTGATTTTTGTTAAATCAAAAGAGTAAGAGGTTGGACAACAAGAAATTGAGAGTGAAACCAGCCAAAAAATAAAACCAGACAAACAGGTTCTACATTAACTTGTAACCTACAATAATGTATCCGAGTACAAAATTAATCAGCTTTTACTCCAAGGATATTTACCTAATTTCCACTTTGCAGCCACAATCAGTTAAATAAAACCACAGTATGATGCACTAACATTAAGGCTTTGGATGCTGGCCAAGAAATAACAGCTAGAACCTGAAACCAAAGAACACTGATACTAAGATATTATGGTTAGCATCATAGAAAACATACGTATGTCACAAGCCTGACAAGTACATGTGGACAAACATTTGAAAAACCCCCTTCATATGTTCCTTCATATTTGTTTTTTCTTATTTTAAACCTGCACAGTTACAAACCCTCCCTATGAGAGAAAGAAAAGCCCCAGGTTTTTTTACAATCAAAGAGCTATATCACAAAATAACATCTTGCGACCTTTAAATGCTTTTCCTTTTGACCTTTGTGCTTTAAAGTGCACTATGCTAGGAAAAAAAAGAAGCCAGAAGCGTGACCCTCTGTTTCAGATACTCTGAAAAGAGGGTTGCAATATTGCAAGGTCTGAGATCAAGCAGGCGGTTACCTTGACTCTGTAGTTTGGTAGCTCTGGGATTTGGCACAGGAGCAAATATCTCTATCACTCACCACTGAGTCCCAACCACGCTGGGAAACAGCCTTAATGTGATTTTCTCCTCACCATTTCTGCCCATAAGACAATTCAAAGAAGCCAGACAAACCCTTCTTTTCATTTTAAATTAACTGCGCAGGAAAAATTAAAGGCCACTCCTAATGGACAACCAATGCAAAAGGCTTCAGAAAAAACTGTGTAGGTGGACATACTAAATATCACCTCCTCTTTCTGAAAGAAACAAACGAACAAATCCACACAAATATGCTCCAGTTGTCAATGCTATTGAACATACCTCTTTTAGTCCAGTTTAACCTCATTAACAGTGATCAGGGCAAAGAATCTCTGAGCAATGATTCAGAAAAGTCTGAACCATTCACTTATTGTTAAAACATTCTCCTAAACAAAATTAAGGCAAGCAAACTCTTTAACAACATTCCAGAAAACATGAGTATTGATAATTTTAGGGAAAATTACACATTCAAACCATAAACAAACAGTAAATATTTCTGATACCTAGAAACACATTAACACAGTTCTGTGAACTGTGTTATTTATTATTTAGTTTTATTGAAAAGAATGGTAAACAAAATCAGCAATACAGCAGCTGTGCTTCTTCTCTGTATGTGTGACCTTGGAAGAAAGTAAGATTCAACAGGGCTGTGTTATTGGTAGGACTGTATTGTCTTAAGAGGTATTTTTCAAACCTCAATTCCATGATTATCTGCAGCTGACAGAAAACAGTAACGTACACTCTGCATTTAAGGTGTGCAAAACCAGGACCTTTTAACAATCCAAAGCATTCATCAACGTTTACCATTGTTATATTACACCATGCTGAATTATTCACTGAGAAACTTAATATAAATAGACCTATCCCTGCCATGGGATTTTCCTCTGAGATAAAAGCCAATAGGGCTTTTCCTCTGAGATAAAATTATTTCAAACCACATTCCTTTAAACAGAGTCTAGCAACAAAAGCTAAATAAAGGGGGGAAAGGGATCCCAGCAGCATTCCTATTTACAACTTCATAGGGCAAATTAAAAAAAGAGAAATATCCATTTCTGGCTCTGCTTAAAAGAAGCAAAAAACCAATGAGCTTGACCACAAAATTAATGACATCAAATACAAGATATTTTCAATTAAAACAAGTCATTGGGTTGTAGCAAGCAAGTCAGTTCTTTTCAGATGACAAACAGGCATACATTCCAATTGCCAAAATCTGATGGCAAAGAGGCCAACTGATCAGCCAACTGACTGCTTAATTTTTTCTTTCAATTCAGAACCAGAAACAGAGAAAAAGGTGTTTTTTTTCCTGAGACATCTGCTTACTATGAAGCCAGAATACCTCATTCTCCAGGAGTTAAAAACCATCTCTAAATGTAGAGGGCTCCTCAGCTCCCTTCCTCAGGTGCACATCCTGACTAGGTCTTGGCTGTGTGTCTAAAGGAAGTTTCTGTTTCATACATCACATGCTTCCACATGCCCTGATTTGCTCTCTCATATTTTACTGATATGGAAATAGTATGGAGTGTTCCTATCCTAGGGAAGAAACAGGTACCAGAACCGGAGTGAATTTGTCCTTTTTTAAGACAAAGAGAGGCACAGAAAATGACTCCCCATTTGTGGGAAGTACCTACTAAATGCCTAAAGATGAGCATACAAACACTGAAATTCCAGTATGATTAAGAAACCTCATTAAAGACAGAAAAAATTTAAGACGTACTACCTTTTTTTCAGTGGTGTTTGAAGTCTTTGATACTAATGCTGTTTCAACAAGACCCTGCTCAAGTAAGGAGTCGTATTTTATGCTTCTTTTTCTGCTTCTCCTCTCCTTGTTTGCTGGCTTTTGTTCATTTTCCTCCGACTGAGACACATCTGCACCATTGTCTCCACAAATGGAGGATTCAAAAAGAGGCTTCCCATTCATGTAGGTTTTAGTGATTTTCAGCTTTATTTCTGGAGAGCCATTCTTGATAGGAGTAGTGTTGGGGGGGTGTTCCAACTCCCTTTATTTCCTGAGGTTCAAAGCGCAGCTTGGCATCTTGGGCCCCAGACTCGCCATTAAACACCCGAGAGGTCAGATCTTTCAATTTATCAGCTGGAATAAATGGAAGAGTCTCATGGCCATTATATTTTTGCATGACACCTTCCTGTAGAGTGGCAGAAAGTTGTGCTTTGCCCAAATAGACAGAACATTCACGATTCACTTCACAATTCTGAGGTTTCCCATTGGTATTTCCAAGGATCTCTGGTACCTGCTTCATTTTGATGTAGTTAAGTTTTTGAGTTAACAGTTGAGAACTTCTTTTGATGCTAAAGTCCATTCAGCCCAGATGTTTCCAGTCTTATACTGCTATATTAAGACAAAAAGACAGAAAATATTTTTAATAAGAAATGGCAAAAGCTATTAAGTATTCAGACGTCAGCTCTAATACAAAACTCAATGTACTTCATTCAAGTTTTACTAAAAAAAGCTCTGTTTACAATCTTCAGAAGAAAAATGCTTCTGTTAATATCTGTAAATATGCATTACAAAAAAAGTCCAAGAAAAACAGATCTATGAATCATCAATTTTATTAAATCAAAAGCGGAAAGCAAAATCACAGCTTTCATTTTAACCATTTGTTAACCATCTACAGCATGAATCTTGCCCACAGTAATTACACAAAGGTACTGCACTATTCAAAACAAGTAAGACTTAGGCCTAAGATAGTATAACCCAGGTGAGTTTATTTCCAAAGGGTTGTGCCAGCATGGAAACCCCACAGGCTGTGTTCCTGTAGCACCCACACCATGGACAGCAGCAACACAAGTTTCCCTTCCTCACTCCACTAACGGACCTTTAATCTTCCATCCAAACACACCTCCTGCAGAAACACAACAGCTCAGACATTTCCCAAAGCATTCTGGGCATAAGAACGAATAAAGGGTGAGCCTTTTGGGCAAGAACACCAGGCCACTGGGAAACAGCTAATCCTTCAGGCCAGTGGTCATATTGGACAAAATATAAATGATCAAAGCAACTGCTGGAATTTCAGATTTTTCACGGCAACATGATCTAACACCCACTTTTCATACAGAAATTGCAAACATGCAACAAGCTAAAACTGCACTATTTGCTGCCTTAAACAGGTTCTCCAAGGGTTCTAAAAGCTGACCATCCCCATTTCAACATTATATCATTGCAGCAAACAGATCAATCTGGCAGAATAACTCCTTTGTGCTCCTATACCAAGATGATGATTTCAATTTTTAAAATTTACATGCATAGATTCTTCATACTACCAGGTCCAGTATACACAGGATATAGAAAAATACACCATCATAAATGCTATGAAAGCTCAGCACAATAATCATCATATCCATGCTCAAGGTGACCAATTTCATATATGACTAAGTCCAAAGACTGTCACATCGAATCAAAATTTCATCAAATCCAGACTCTTGTGCTTCCAAAAAAGTGCAGAAAACCCATGATAAATAGCTATTGAATTGTCAGTTGCTATGGAAGAAATCACTTCTGAATCCCACCACCTTGTTTATTAATGCACATGATTATAATGCTTACAACTGGCATACTCCTCCAAGTTGCATTTTTGCTACTTCTACATCAGAAGTAGCAATGTAAACATGTTCATAACTGAGCACTGCTGTAGCTTGGCAAAGCTTCTCAAGGATGTCAAGCCTGAATTCAAAGCAGCTGATGAGCACGAAACCTTTTCATTTACAAAGATGCAAGAAAAAAAATTAAAAATCTTAACTTCATCACTCCTTAGTAAATGCTCCCATCTCCCTAACATGCTGCTCTAAAATATCTACAAGATAAAAGGGCATCTTTCCACATAAGCTATAGAGACTCATTTGAGAGAAGAAAACCATTCTCGCTCCAGGCACAACCAACCAGTTGAAAATCTGGCATTAAACAAGGCAAGAACAGCAAGTGTACCTGAACTCCAAGTGAATCTGCAAGAGAAGAAGTGCTAATCCTTCTTTAGTCAGATGAAGTCTGAACTACCAATAAAATCTCATAGAAGTAGCAGAAAGCAGCCAACTATATTAACGCCTCTTAAGAGGAATCAGAGATAAAAGAAAACTCAAAACTCAACTAGAACAGAAAAAATGACTAAACCGAAAGAGAATTCACGTCCTTTCACAACATCTTCTCTGAAAACATGGACATGAGACAAATCCTCAACCCAATTAATAACATGACAGTGTTTCAAGCTGTGATTCAGCAGATTTAACTGAAATCATATTTCTCTTAAGAAACAACTAATGACATGTTCTACAAATCTCTGGGCAAAAGGCAAAGCTGCTGGGAAGAAGCATGCCACACTTACAGTTAAGAGTCCAAAATTCCTTAAAAAACCCTCCAAAACCAAGAAAAAAACAACAAAAACACGGAACTGTTGCTAAATCTGTACTTCCTTCCCAGGGATTCTTAACAGAGTGAACCAGAGACTTGATTTGGGCATCCGAATTCCAAATTCCCTCTGTCGGAGGCAGCAGAGCGGCTTCGTGCAGCCGCAGCGCCCTCCAGTGGGTGCCGGGCTCGGCTCTTCCCGGCTGGGGAGCAGTTTTTGGGATGGCTCCATGAACTGCTCATCAGGGTATGGATTTCTGGATCAGGACACCTGTATTTTACAATCTACAGTTAGTTTTGTGCTGCTTAGTAATGACTCTGACTCTCATCACGTAATTCTCTAAGCTATAAAGGCATCGTGTTTGAGGCGCACCTCCAGAAAAGCAGTAAATAACCCAGTTAGACTGTGTTACTGGTGCACTTGATCTCAGGACACTGGATGAGTTAAAACGGGTATCTTAAAAATGTCAAAACATAAAAATCGCCATAGTCACAGAATAACTTAGGCTGGAAGGGATTTCTTCAGATCGTCTATTCCAACCTCTTGCTTCAAACAGATTAAACTGCTCAAGGCCTTGTCTGAACAATGACCAGTAGACAACTAGGAGAAAAGCTACAGCTTAAAGAAATCAAATTATTCTCTTTCTAGCTAATATACCTAACAGTACTCACTCCATATCACCAAATGAAAAAAAAAAAAAAATAAAAAAAAGAAGACCAATAAGACCATGCAGTGAAAGACCCTGAGCTTTTAGCAGTTACCTTGATTTGCCTGATCCATCTGAAAATACAGATTTCAAGAACTTCAGTGAGTGATGGTTCAGTTAATGATTCTCACTAAGAGAGGTCACTAAAAACAGCTGAAAGCACTGAAAAAGGCTCCTCAAATCACTGGAGCCTAGAGACAACAAATCCAGGAGTAATACTGGTAAAAGGCAGTTAATGTACCCAGGACAACAGTAAACAGGAAAATGAAGACAAAGGCAGTAATTTGAGACTGTAAAATATCAGAACCAGTAGAAACAGATTATAAAATATGGAAAATAGACATGTTTTTACGGAGATTTAATGGAACCAAATGAGTAGAGGCTTTAAGTAAGAGGCAGAATAATGGGCTAAAATAACAGATGTGAGTACCTGTAAGAAAATATAATCCCACTGGGGAGATGAGATGTAGACAGCACTTTACAGGTTAGTCACCATCTCTAGGGCAACCAGTAGGACGGAAATCAGTGATACATATCTCAGTCCTTCTTGCAAAAAATAAGCTACATTGTGGGGTCTGGTTAAATGAAGTAAGTTAGAAAATCTACACAGGGGAATAACAAAGGGTTATGGAAAAGATCAAAAGTGAAGTCGGGTACATTCTGCACCACCTTTACTACACAAAACCTCACGGTAACACTATAAGGAAGAAGACAAAAGGACCAGGCCCTTTGTGAGAAGAGGACACAGAGCAGAAAAAAAAAAGGGGCAAGGAGAAAATAACCATCAACAGATAACCAAGCAGGGCTGCTGTGAGTTTGGAATTAATGCAAGGATATATAGAAGACAAGACATGAAAGAATGAAATAAGACAGATCACAGACAAGATCTTGTTGATTCAAGCTGTAAGAGTAAGGTCCTGAAGCAGCTGAGCACACAATTAGATTTGGTAGCTAAAATCAAGTGCTGGACCACTGTATCACACAGAAGCAAAAGCAATCCCTTATCTTCTTCTAGATGACTCTGTATCTATTGAAAAGGAAAAGTGGGGGGAGGGCAGGGAAAGAAGGGGACAAAAGCATCACACGCTGGTAGCAGCTAATGAGCTTAAGCCAGTATCGTCCCATATTGAATGTCTGGTGACCCAACAAGTACCATTTTCACTAACAAAGGGGGAAAAAAAAACATTATAACCAGGAGTCTGCTGAATAAACATGATATTTTGGCTTGTGAACAAATAGCTTTCAGTATGCAAAAGAAGATTTCTTATCAGACAAAGGTCTCTAGAATTTTTAATCAGACAATTGTCAACTGGACAATCCTTGCAGTGGCTTTGTACACATTTTCATACTACAAACCCAGGTTCTATATAAGGCAAACTATCTTGCAGGCATTTTAAATCATGTATTAATTACTTAGAAGTTCATCATCTGACAGGAGTCATGAGCCAAATACAGTTACTGTGCATGTCAGATTCCTCCTTCACTGTCCAGGCTACTATCATTTATGCGATATTTATTAGTCATTTCTTCCACATCTGCTGTAATTTCAGAGATGCTTTTCTGGTGTGTCAGAAATAATGGAGTACTCCATTCCTTCCAGTTCTGCCAAAGGGAGTGAATTGAGTAAGTAACCACCAACAAGCATCTCTATTAAGTATCACTTTTGTTTTGTCTAAGGATTTTCTTACTCTGGTGAATTACTCGGGGCAGGCACAGGGAGGTGGGGGAAAGAAGGGAAGGATGACACACCTCAATAAAAATTCACAGTAAGAGAACTTTATCCACAAAAGCTTTTGTTATTACCTACAAATCAGGCTTTCAAGTGGCACTAAAAAGTTAATAGATGGCTGCTGCTTTTTTGTGTTAAGATTGCTTTCTGATAAGTGTCCTCCATTGTCTCATCAATTTTAAGACAAAAAGTTACTTCTTTTTGCTTATACATTTGAAAACTTGAGAATGCTTACTCACATTACCTTGAATAAAACCCCTAAAATATCAAATAGGAGTAAATAAGTATTATAGTACAACACTGTAACTGTTCTTCACTATATTAAAACAAGGAAAAATTACTGCAGGATCCAAACTGAATTTTAGTTTAGAAAAAACACAACTAAAAATTGCATTGCAAGTTTGTCCAAAAGTTATCACAAACCAGTTCTAGCCAGAAAACTGAAAATCATCTCTCATGAAGAAAACCTGTACTATAGTAGCTGAGATTGAACTGAAAACAAAGATACCAAATCTTTCTAAAAATTCACAAGTCTTAGGAAAATAATTAAAAAAGCACTCATTCAAAGGAGATTATTTTTAATGTAAAAGCACCTGAAGTAAAGACTTTAATGAAGTATATATAACAAGATAAATTACATTTTCAAAACTGTGAAAAGTTAGTGTACTTACAGTTGCACTTACTACCCAATATTACTTGCCACCAAGTCTTGGGGTTTTTTTGGGAAAATTATCTATCTTTTAAAATTTGGTTTGGATTTGTTTTTTTTTCCCTGATGGATAAAATTTCAGAACTTTAATGATACAGCCTATTTTCATGAACCAAAACAAGTATTTATTGTCTTCTTATCAAGACAATAGGTTAGACCAACTTGTACACTTAGGAGTTGTAGAATGGAAAGCTGTCTCTTCCCTTTAAATGCCACTTGCTACTGCAGAAAGCAAGCTTCTAGAAGATTCTGTAAGAGGATTCCTTGCCATGAGTTCCTTTTCTTAAAATCGCAGAAATGTTTTTTTTCCACTCCTGCAGAAATTTAATGTTGTCAGTTCCACTCCTGCTGCTAGAGATGGGTGAAGCAATGAGATACATTTGAGTAAAATCTAATTCTTCCAAGATGTAATTCTATCTGTATAGAGACTACAGATACCACTGTGGTGGAACCACAGATCAAATAGAAAAGAATGGCTTCTCCCTGCACATAAGCAGGGAGGAACACTGGTGCCTAGAATGGTAGGAACTAGTGGATATATCACCAATATTTAATAAATCTAGAAGGTAGCCCCCAAACCTGAGACTTATTCTATGTCTGGGAGAGCTCCAAAGGGAATGGTTCCTCTCTAGCAAAATAGGACTCAACAATTCAGTACTTCCTCAGTTTAGGTCTTTGCTCACCAGTGAAATGTGGTCTCTCTCTGTCTTTTGGGTGGGCCAGAGTTGTGCACCTGGAACCTACATAGCTTAGGAACAAAGAACCAAACAATCTCAAACAGCTCATCACTTCGGTGCAGAGTTTCTTATTCACACTGCTTTTTCACCAGGTCTAACACTACTTAAATTTCCCACACCTTTTTTGATCCCACTGCCGTTTTTTGTCAGCATGCCACCTCTACTCCTTGCACCACACATTCAGGATCTAGATCCTCTGGCTTACATAATATTCACTGCAGCAGACAAGCGCACTATCATCTGTTTCCTTTTCACTGTGGCCAATGATTCTGCCCTTATTCCCATATGT
Organism: Petroica traversi; assembly: GCA_025920805.1. NCBI lineage: Eukaryota > Metazoa > Chordata > Aves > Passeriformes > Petroicidae > Petroica > Petroica traversi. The sequence goes on from JAHLSL010000015.1 coordinate 26,306,176, forward strand.
AGTTGTGACAGCATAGCAATTGCCTGAAGCTTCAACAAGAGAATCATGAAAAATTCTGATTGTGCAAATTCTGAGGGAATACAAAAGGGAAGATCAAATCTGGGATGACATCACAAAATGTTATAGGTAATGAATAAAACTGCAGTGTTAACAAAATGTTATCTGCTACACCTCTACAGAAATCAGTGTCTCTCAGATCTGACCAGACAGTAACTAACTCTAATCCAGAGGCTACAATCATTTTGTCCAGACCGTGACAAGTCTGCTATCTTTGTCTATCACAGCATTAAAACCTGTTCACCCAAGTGGGTGCAATTGAATGCCAGGAGCACACTTGGTGCGCTGGAATCATTCTAAGAAGTGGCAGTGACCCTGGTGGGAAATGTGGCTTTACCAACACTACGAAGGCCCAGCTGTTATGTACTCAGAGAGGGCACAATAATCCCAGAGCAGTATTTGTCTGCATCCTCTGTTGTTTACAGAAGCAGCAACACATTGCATTGATAATGCACCTCTCTAATGTGGACAGGTAATGTGTACAAACAGATGATTTCTTTCACTCAGTACATTCAACTTCACATCTCATAGCACTAGGTAAAGATCTGGAGGGTAAAGTTCACAGGTAATTAATCCTGAATCCACAGCACTACAGAATTTTACTTACAGATATGCACTGTTCACCAAAAACTGCACATATCTCATTCTGAACAACATAACTGACTATAATGTGATCCCAGCCATACTCTGCTAATTCTGATGTACTTTACACAGACCATAACCAGTTACATGCAACTGCATTAATAATTCTATCAATGCATAACCTTGAGGCAAAACACACACAGAGCGAACTGGCAGATGTATGCCAGGAACACTCAAACAAGGCCTGAGACTTCAAACATTAGACACTCTTCAAACAAATCCAAATACTTGCTATTAAGTGGCCTTTCTGGTTTGGACATTACTTGAAATATTTCCCTGTGCTGGAGCTTTACCATCCTCCTGCCAAAATGCATTACCACCATTCTCAGGGTTCTTAATTCCTTTATTTCTTTTGCTACATCTACATCAAAAATCTCTCCGAAAGTGATTAGTGAAACTGTTAGAGGCAAAAGGTCTGGAATTCAAGTTTTAAATTTCTGTAGATATGGTATACCTTACCCATTCCACTTGGAGACAGAAAGATAAATCACTTCCCTGTCTAACAAACCAATTCCTTCTTGTCCACTTTCCAAAACTTCTGTGTAGAGAGGTTTGCAGTCGGTATCTCTTGCAATTTTTTGCTTTCCTTTCAGCACAGTACTAGCTTTGTGCATTACTTCGCTCTCTTATCAAATTTAGTTCTTTGGACAAATTCTGTTGTACATACTTCTCATGGGAAAATCTAGCTCTGACTATAGAAATAACCAGTGTTAAGCAATTGTAGTTGCTCTCCTTACTTGCAGAGTTTCTGAAGGCTCAGCTATCACTACCATTTTGAGACAGGCTTTCACCTGATGAACAGATATTGCATATGCACTTTCTGCTACACATTTTAAGGCTGGAACTTGTTTTTTACACTACTGCTAAATTTCAGTCACATTCCACATTTAATCCCAGCATTTGTTTCTAGTTTGTTCAGGAGTGCTACTATAAGCCAGCTTCTGATAGACTGCATTTTGCACTCACAGAAAAATCACAACATTAATTTCATTCTGAAGTATTTGACTGAAAGTTGTTGGCAACCACTCCATATAGGGAAATGATCCACATTCATATCTTTCACCCTACACTGCTCTACAAGGTTCATACATTGGCTTATATCCCTCTGGCTTTATTATCAGACTAGGATCTAGGCATTCTTCACTACAGAGATAACTCCCCAGTTCAGATGTTTCTGAGTGCCTGTGCAGTCAGGATCTTTGCTCCGATGGCATCCCACCAAGGCTGGCAAGTTCCACAATTGATTTATCAAATACGTGATCTTGGGAACCTCAGCTCCAGAGACTAACCCATGCCACAGCAGGAACATTTACACTTCTGCTTATTAGACTGAATAAATATGTGAAATGGGTCCCAAACACCATGACAGAAGGCTGCATTACTGCATATTCTTTCTATTGCTTCTTTTATTCCTTTATCAGTAGCTTTTTAAAATACTTCACATTACATTTAAATTGCATTTCTAATGAGATCTTCCCTAACCTCAGCCTTTTCTCTTAAAAATATTTTTGTCACAGAATCTTCTAGTCCTTTGTGTATCTCTTGTTTACTACGGCAGAACTCAGAGAACAGAACAGAATTCAGCCCTGTTATGTTCTTTCACTTTGGCAAAGAAAACATGGAATTCTGATCTTAGCCCTCAAGGCCAAATATGTTTGAAGATGATTTGTGTAACCTGAGCTTGGCTCAGCTGGTTGCAGCATGGTGCTAATAACCCCAACATCGTGGGTTTAGTCCCTCTACAGGCCACACACTTCAGCGTTGGACTCAGTGCTCCTTGGGGGGTCCCTTCCAATTCAGAATATTCTGTCATTCTGTATAAAGCACATTTTTAATGTGTATTTTAGCATGGATGTGAAATGCTAATATTTTAGTATTTTGTAAAAGGCACAAGCCAAAGAGATTTTACAAAGACAGCGAAATGGTCATCTCTGTCAGCCAACAGAACAAGACATCCTTGTGCTTCTCCAAAGAGACACAGAAAACCTACAGTATCCTTCACAGACAGCAGAGGAAAAACATTAAAGCTTCTATGAAAGTCGAGTTCATGCTGCAGTTTTCCAGGCATTTGCCACCTATGTATCCTTACCCCAAACAGGAATATAAACCAGCTCCAGTTTGTGCTGGGGAGCTGAATACCAAAGTTCAAAAGAAGATCAAGTTGCTATCTTGCACCAAGATAGAAATAGAGCCATCACCTGTTGAGCAATCCTTGAAATTTAAAACATGTTTTAAGTCTCTTTATATATTTTACTAGTTTCAAAGTAAGTCATATATGAGAACCTGCATCAGTGGTGCCCCAAGGCAAAGTCATTTTGACCAATTTATGAAAACTCTGAAGTACATTAGGTTAGTACTTCACTTTTCTATAACCACTAAGTGCAATATGATTGCTGTAAAACATTCAAATACATTTTCAAACACTTGCTTTCCACACACAGCTCATCACACCATGGTACCATAAGAACAACTTCCATTCAATGGTATTATTTCTTAACATTAGCAAGGACAGTAGAAATCTTGTTTTTGGTTCAACCATGATTTGCAGGTATTTGTTTATTGAACAGAAAAAGCATTTTTTAAAATGCAGGTTATGGTATAATCTACTATATGCTTTGGACAGAAGTTGCTTAATGAATGTACCAGACTGTCAATAGATTATCTGGTGCTAAAGTTTAGAGTTGTTTATCAGGAAGGCTAATGCATAGTCCATCATGCATTACTTATCACCAAAAGGTATTAATATATATTAGTATATATATTCCTGTTCACCATGAACTGTGAGTATTTTTGTAGCTTGCTATTCAACCAAAAGGGCAGCAGAATAGAGTACAGTCCACATTTTCCTCCTACACGTTCCAAAAACTTCTCTTCCTGCTGATGCTAGAAAATATAAATTAACTATTACAGATGTCACTAATTCGTTAAAAACATTAAAAACAACACCTGATGTATTATCTCAATAATTTTCATCAGTGTAAAATTACTGGGAAAAGGCAAATACATTTATACAGCTACCTCCAATGACTGCACGTCATAGAGAAGCTAATTTAAAGGGAGAATTTAGGTGGTTTCTCTCTTTTCCTTCAAAAACGTTCTCAGAATCAAAGCCTTCCAAGTAACCATTAACTGTATAAAACATGTGACTGACCCATCCCAACTACATGAATTTAAAACCAGCAGAGTGACTACTGGCACATCAACAAGGCTGTCCTTACCAGTCTCCTTTCTCCCAAGTGCTCTGCACCAAAGGAAATTTGCTCTCACATGCCGAGCTCTGATGAGAAACCTTCTCTCTTCTCTCTTCACTTCACCACCTGAGCGCTTATGCTGGTGCCATGTTCCATCTTCATTTGTCATTTACACCACCAAGATTCCAGTACATCCGTGGTGAAGACGTTTCTCAAAGCTAACAGCCTAACTAGAAAGAGATGTTCCCTAGAAAAGTGGACTTACTGATCCACTTGAGATGGGGCTGAGCAACCTGGTCTAGTGAAAGTGTCCATCCCATGGCAGGCGGGTGGAACTCGATGATCTTTACGGACCTTTCCAAACCATTCTCTGTGATCTCCATTCTGCCTTCATCCAAAGGCTGGAGGTGAGATTTATACCAGACCCACCACATCTACTCAACCCTAAGGCCATTTCAATTCTCTTTGCAGAAAAGTAATGAAAGAGCTCAAACAGTATAGCCACTAACACAGTACTAAAGCATGCAGTCATCATCATCTACGGCATTATTATTATTAGTCCCACCCAAGCATTTCTTTACTCATGCCTGATTACTGACTGTTAGGGAATCTTAGTGGACGCTTCTCACTGAGCAGCACACTTCTCTCAAGGAGAGGTTTAATTTTTTATCCCAGAAAAGGCCTGGCCCTTTATCTTGCTCTGTACAGAAAATACTTGCAATTTTTATGCATTAAACCATCTTCTATGATTAAAACGCAAGAAATGTTGTGTAATTATACAAGCAGGAACAACCAGCGGTGACCAAATGCTGCAAGAAGTCTGCTTTGTATCTTCTCCTCATCACACAGCAGATCCTGACGCAGGAATCTGAGCAGAGCAGGTGAACATTTGTGGATATGGAGCCCCAGTGCAGTCAATAGGCTTTGATCGACCACAAGGAAACACTCGCATTTATCAGCCTGGAGAAACAAGACCTCGCTTGGGAAATGTACTGACACTGGTGGAACAAAAAGCAGGCCCAGTGCAAAAGTGAGAGGTGAAAGGGCCACAAACAATAGGGCACTGAAAAACTATCTCTTCTTTCCATTCCTTTGCTATTTTATTAGTGCAACATTTTGGACACAAACTCACATGGTATGTGTGTGTTCACCACTCAAACACTAGAAAGCCACCCATCAACAGTCATTTTTGCTTCCAGTCTAAACCCAAGGAGGGCTAGTTTTGCTGTAATATCCAGGCTATTGCATGCACACTGTAATTTAAATGCAATAATCTCACCTACAAAACTATCAGCGGCTTCAGAAAAGGCACATAGCCCTACAGACAGTAAAACACTTCTTTTTTTATTCTTACTAGCTATTTTTTTTGATTCATATTGAACTATAAAAGAAATGTATTTTATTTTTATTTTCCATCTTCTAAACTACTTTAAATCTAGACCCTTAAAGTACAATGACCCAGTTTCCTCTGATATTTTTAAATAATATTTGATAAAGTAGCAGGCTTTACTATACTTTTAATAACTGGATTTTTCCAAGCATGTATGAGGGTGGACAGCCCTATAACCTTCACATGAACTAGTCATAAAGTCCCCAGGAATATTTAGAGCATTTATATTCACCTACTGAAAAAAACCTGTCATATTATCTGATGGTTGCATACTATACAAAAATCCCTGTAACATTTAATATATGAGATATAGACGGTTGCGAAAGCTACCAAAAACTGCACTGAGCCCTGAGCAGCCCTGCAAAACAGTGGTTTAATTCAATTATTTCATCCAAATTCACCACACTGTGAAACCGAGGAGTTTATTAAGGTGATATGCTGCATTTCCCACACAAAATTCCCACAGCAAACAAGCAAATAAAGCTTCAGCAGTAAGTTAAACAGATATTCTATTAAAATACGGACATTTTGGTAAAGAATCAATTTTTACTTGCAGCTGAAGCCACACTTTCCATGTGTGAGGAATTTTAGTAACCATATATGTAAGTCTGCTTAAGTCACCAGCAAGGACTCTTCACAAAATCTATTACAAACTTCACTGACACCCTAGTGTTTACCTTCCTTGGATGTATGCAAAGGCTAAAAGGCAAACATATCTTCCTTTTTTTTTTTTTTAAAAGCAGACCTATTTAGCTTACTCAGTGTGGGGAGCACTAGCTCCTAAATTTAACAATCATTATAAACCAATTTTAATGCAAACGCCAGTAAGAAAATATTCACGCACACAAAATACATAGGCAATGACTGATACCAGGCTCTTGTTTGCCTTATGCCTATTAGTGAGAAGCCCATTTTCTCTGAAATCTGTTTAAATGTGGTGTTTACCATCTCTGTACTTCTAGCAGTGTTTACTCCTCCTTTCAGCCGACATATTTAAAAAAAAGCCAAAACCAAAAAGCAAGTATAAATACGTTCAAGAAGTATGGCAAATTCCCTTCTCCACCCCCAGAGCAGTAAAGCCACAGCAGATGAGCTGTAACTATGGCCTTGGGAATACAAGTTCCCCAGGCTCTTTTACCACACAAATATCAATTCAAGTTACAAGAGCCCTGTCCTCTTAGACTTAATGAATATTGCGCCAACAAGCCCGCACGCCTTCGCAGGAATGTTTTCTTTCCATTTTCCTAACAAGGCTCTCCTCCCATACCGGTCCAGGATGGACTGCAGAAGGGTGTAAGTAGAAGGATCATCACACCAGTGTTTAGTGGAGGAATAAATCAAACATGGCTTCCCCCTCCATACATTTCCAGAGTTACATTCACTCCTGCTGCCGTATAATCTCAGTCCTACCCGGCGGGAAGAAGCAGGAGCAGCCTCCACCTCCCCACACCGTCACCGCCATGGGGGGGGACATTTGCAGCCTCAATACCCCTAAAGGGGGCGGTTTAAAGCCAGGGGAGGGTTTTTCCCCCCCCTTCCCATCGGCCGGGTCCGCCCGCTCCGGTTTTCTTTCTGATCTGCACTGATTGATTCCCCCATTCCCCGGGGAGGGAGGTGGGACGGGTGGGCACCTCTGCCTTACCCCTTTATGCTGCCCCCGACCTCCTGCAGCGCCGAGGAGGAGGAGGAGGCGGTCAGGGGGGAAAGGATGAAGCTGCAACAGCCGGGACTCCGGCTCGGCATCGCTCCTTTCCGCTCCTCCGCCACCCAAGAGTCAGGCCCAGCCAGCGGCACAAATCCTGCGGCAGCCTCCGGGTGAGGGGGGCGAGGGGCAGGCGGGGGGACCCGCGGCCCCGCAGCGAGGGCCAGGTAGCGGGGGGGAGGAGGGGGGAGCGAACAAAAACCCTCCCCGGGGGAAGGGGGAAACGGGAGCTGCGGGCTGCCCGGGCAGACGGAGACGGTAAGTTTGAGAGGAGCGGAGCCTCGGCGGAGGGTGAGTCCCCGGGGAAAGCGCCGGGGCGGGAGGGGGGCGCAGATGCCCCGCCACGGAACCCCCCGTGCCCCA